>AP025041.1:26081736-26144130 GCA_036186865.1 Eustoma russellianum
AGCCTCCCAAATTTGATTTTGAATTGTCTTGTAAGCTCTTGAGACTTCTCCTTTGAATATTCTTTGCACCACTTGACCACATTTTCCTTGCTAGATTCCTTGCAAAATTTCAGCCAACAAGCTAAAAGTTCTCCACCTCATCTTGAGTATTTTATGCTTTCTTTTGCATAATTTAGGCTTTCACAAATGCTAAGATATTTGAGTGGATTCTTCTTTATCAATTATAAAACGAAAAGAAGTTCCATCTTGTCTCCAAATGGGATAAAACCAACGCATATCTCAGCTTGCACATGCTGAGATTTAATTCTTGGTCTTGCATAATAGAAGGTAGAATCTTTATGTATTATGGTAACTTTCAATCACCATTTTACCTTGTCTTCTAGAAGCTTTCAAGATCATTATATTTCTGTGGAGGACATGTATAAACACATGTAATAACATATAGTAAAAAAATGTTCCATGTACGATGATGTACGAACTTCAAGTTTCAACTTCCGTTGATTGCTCGGTTTTTCTCCGTTTTGTCTCAAACCCCTTCAACATATAAAATATGTAATGTAACATGTAATACACATATAAACATGTATAATCTCAGCTCCAATGTGTGTAAGATTTTCGGCCAAGGGGTATATGAATTTAGAATTTGATTTTCCGAGAAATAAGGAAGATGATGGAGAATTGATATATGTATTTGTTTTGTGACTTTGGTATTGATCTCTCCATGTAGTGCACGAAATTTTTGAGTGTTGGAAATATATATTGGCTGGCCATCTTTGTATGATGAGTATATGATGTGTCGGAGATGGCTCGATAGTCATATGATATGACAAATTTCGGTTTATGCACTTTTGTCATGTCGATGTAATTTTGGAAGTATGATGACATGAAGTATATGACTTGAGAGTATCATGGATGTGTATATGATGTATATGTGACTCTCTTGTCGTTGACATATGTTGATGACATATTGACGAAATGTCGAGATCGAATAATGTAGCTTGTCGTCTGAGATAGAATATATGTCGTATGTATATCCATGAGATATATGTATATGCCGTGAGACTCCAAGAAATATATATTTTCCATGAGTATCCATAAGATATATGTTTAGAGTGTATATCCAAGAGATATATATGACGTGTGTCCATAAGATATATGTCGAGATATCCAAGAAATATATACGCCGTGTGTCGAGATATCCAAGAAATATATATATACCATATCCAAGAGTTGTATGTATGCCGTGTATATCACCTGAGAATAAATACAACAATGTTTGCCATATGATTTAAGCCTTAACGCTTCATGGCTTGTTAGTACAACAGTGATAGATATAGACATATGCATTTTGAAATCTCATAACATTTAGATCATGTAATCATGTAACATATAAATCATGCACTTGTAAATCATTCAAACCATGATTTCTCAACACCTAATACGAGGATGGCCTACACTTGATTTAGACAACTTTCAGTTGTGTGAATCTTACATAAAAGGCAAACAACACGTGAGTCACTAAAACCTAAAAATGAAATTAGCACGATTAGAGTTTTAGAATTATTACACATTGACTTGTTTGGTCCTAGTCGCACTACGAGTCTTGGTGGACGTCACTATGCTTGTGTGATTGTTGATGATTTTTCTCGTTATACTTGGACTTTATTTCTTGCACATAAAGATGATAGTGCCATTGAAATTGCTAAACTAATAAAACAACTTGAAAATCAATATGGTGTCAATGTGAAAAAGATAAGAAGCGATAGAGGCGGTGAATTTAAAAACAAGGACATGATTTCATTTTGCGAAGAAACAGGAATTAAACACGAGTTTTCACCGCCTAGAACTCCACAATTAAATGGAGTAGTAGAAAGAAAGAATAGGACATTACAAGAAATTGCTAGAACTATGTTGTGCAAGAATAAATTGCCTAGATTTTTGTGGGCGGAAGCCGTAAACTGTGCATGCTATATAGTAAATTGCTTGTCCATTAGAAAGAAAATAAATAAGACCCCTTATGAGATATTAAATGATCGCATGCCTAAAATTGACTATTTTCGTGTGTTTGGATGCAAATGCTTTGTTTTAAATACAAAAGACAATTTAGATAAGTTTGAATCTAAATCAATTGAATGCATCTTTGTTGGGTATTCTGTGAATTCAAAAACATATAGATGTTATGATCCTCTCACTAGACAAATTCTAGAATCCATTCATGTGAAGTTTAATGAATTTGGTGAGATTGATAAAGATAAAGAATATGATGATGATTTTGAGTTGAAACCCGTGTTGAATGATGATGATGGCACGTTTGATATGCATAATATGCATGATACACTAGAAATGCATGATCACTTAGAAATGCATGAGAACGTAGAAAATAATCAACCAAGATGGCATAGAGATCACCCACATGATCTCATCATAGGCGATATCACTCATGGTGTGCGACCACGTAGAAGATTAAATCCGGATGAAATAAACCAATTTCATTCCATGATTTCTGAAATCGAACCTAAAAATGTGCATGATGCTTTGAGTGATTCTTCTTGGATTGATGCTATGCATGACGAACTTAATCAATTTGTTAGAAATGACATATGAGATTTAGTGCCACGACCACAAGATAAGACCATAATAGGCACAAAGTGGGTATTTAGAAATAAAATGAATGAATAAGGAAAAGTGGTCAGAAATAAAGCTAGACTTGTAGCACAAGGCTACAATCAAGAAGAAGGAATTGATTATGATTAAACATTTGCACCCGTAGCACGTTTAGAAGCTATACGACTTTTACTTGCCATTGCTTGCATGAAAGACTTTAAACTTTATCAAATGGACGTGAAAAGTGCATTCTTAAATGGATTCATACAAGAAGAGGCATACGTGAAACAAACACCTAGTTTTGAAGATTTGAAACATCCCGATCACGTGTACAAAATAAAGAAGGCACTATACGGACTAAAGCAAGCACCTAGAGCACGGTATGATCATTTTGCTACTTTTCTTTTAGAAAATGGTTTTAAAAGAGGCACTATATATAGTACTTTATTTTTAAAACAAGATAAATCGGATTTACTTATTATTCAAATTTACGTTGAAGACATCATTTTTGGCTCCACTTCTCATAAACTTGTTGAAGATTTTGAAAATTGCATGAAATCCGAATTTGAAATGTCTATGGTTGGCGAATTGAACTACTTTCCTGGCTTACAGATTAAATAAACGAGTAAAGGCATCCGCATAAGCCAAGCTAAATATATAAATGATATGATTAAAAAGTTCAATTTTGAGAATTTAAAACCATCCCCCACCCCTATGAGTGTCACTACTAAATTAGATAAAGATGAACATGGTAAGGATTTTGATAATGCTTTATTTAGATCTATGATTGGCTCTTCGCTATATCTTACTGCTAGTAGGCCTGATATCATGTTCAGTGTATGTATGTGTGCACGTTTTCAAAGTTAACCTAAAGTGTCTCACTATAATTTGGTGAAAAGAATATTCTGTTATATTATGCACACACCCACCTTAGGCATTTGGTATGATAAAGATTGTGACTTTAATTTGCATGCCTACAAGGACGCTGATTATGGTGGATGTAAAATGGATAGAAAAAGTACGAGTGGCACTCGTCAATTTATAAGAAACTCACTCATTTCATGGTTTTCCAAAAAGCAAGCAAGCGTAGCTCTATCCACTACTGAATCTGAGTACATGGCACTTAGTCTTTGTTGTACACAATTACTATGGATAAAACAACAACTTTCTGACTTTGGAATCACCGTAAATAAAATCCCTATATATTGTGATAGTATGAGTGCAATCAACCTATCTAAGAACCCCGTGCTACACTCTAAGGCCAAGCATATAGAAGTACGATATCACTTTCTTCGTGATCATGTAAATAATGGTGCTATTGTCATAGATCACGTACGTACAGAGGCACAAGTAGCGGATATCTTCACTAAAGCCTTAAATCAAGCCATGTACGAAAATCTTCGTTCTAAATTAGGCATGATTTCTGATGATCTGATTTGATTGCCTTTCCATATTTACATGTATTTTGGATTGACTTTCCAAAATAAAGGGGGAAAGAATGCATGATTTAAGGGAGAGAGAGAAACTGATTGCATAATTTAAGGGGGAGAGAGAAACTGATTGCATAAATCATAGGGGAGCAAATTTGAAATTTGAAATTCAAAATTTGAATTTATGCACGATTGAAGGGGGAGTGATAAGATTTAAATCATGAATGTAGGTTATTTTGAAAATCATCAAAAGGGGGAGATTGTAGAGAAAAATGGGTTTGAGTAATTTCAAAATGCATGATTTAAATGACGTGTTACAAAGAAATGCATGACATATTTTATGACATGACACGTTGTTGCATAAAACTTGCCTTATATAGTTCATATATAATGTTGTCGTACTAACGAGCCATGAAGCTTTAAAGCTTACATCAAATGGCAACCATTTGTTGTGTTTGAACTATTTTCAGGTGCCATCATTAATGAAGTAAACTAGTTCATTAAGTGAAGTACTTAGTTAATTAAACTAAGTAGTTCATTAAAGGAAGCTATATTTGGAAAAGGCACAAAGGCAGCAAGTTGAAGAAACGAAAGTTTCTCCACCCCCCCTTACACGCCATTTTCAACAAATATGTATATATTTTCAGATTGTTTTTTTAAAAAAAGGCACATACACATATATTCCAACGTACTACCGACACGTTATATATTACGTACGTACGTTAACATCACATCACTATATTTAACTCATATTTATGAGTATATTCAAGTCTTATATCATATAATATAAGTCATGGTGATGACAAATTTATTACGACACGTTAAAAGGTTCTAAACCAAAAATTGTCGTATCGGACGAATACTGAAACTTCGCCAACGTGTCACGTACTTACCGTAAATAGATGGCCAGCCCCTACAATTCAAAAGTGGCCACAAATTTCGTGGCTTACATGGTACGTGCAGCCATAAAATCATTCCATGTTGGCACACACAAATCACCCGCAATTAAGGCCAAATTGTGGAGATTCCAATTTCAATTGTGTCACATGGTTAGGTGGAACTTTAATCAGCCTTATGAGCTGAATATTAAAGTTTAATTTATGTATATTATGTGTAACATAATATATATAACATGTGCAACAAAATGGGAATTTAATTAGAGAAAAATTGGGTAATCGATTAACGTCGAAAATTCGGTTTTCTACGTACACGACACATGGAACATTTTTGGCATGGCATATAACATGTATCTAGACACTTTTTACATATTTCATACATTTCAAAGTGTTCTATAAAATTCAATTAAGGGCTGATTGGAATATACCATGTGTGTATAATTAAATGTGCACTATTTTACAAAGTTTGCAAAAATAAAATTCAGCACATGTACTATCCTCATCACACGCCTAACTCATCATGTTGGAGCATATGTGGAGCTTTATTGGCATGTTGATTGGTCAAGAATGAAGAATGAAATATTGGTGACATAACGAAAGGAGCTACACAAGGTAACATTTCAAACTTATGTCACATTTGTAACACATGCTGAAAATTTCAGCATGTGTGTATAGAGCTGGCCAATTTTATCACTTAATGAGGCACATTTTTCTATCTTGAATTAAGTAGATTAATTGGTAGATAGTATGGAAGTATTTTGAATATATTATGGGATTAAAATGGTGATATCTTTGAATATCATACATGTTGAAAATTTCAGCATGTGTGGGAATGTATAATGGCCGAATTCTAGGCCTTGTTGGTGATCAATTTTTATTCCAAAAATGATAAGAATGTCTTGTACTAAATGTTGATTGATTTCTTGGATTAAATAAAAGTAAACATGGCAATATTTTGAATGAAACGAAAATGTTACACATGCTGAAATTTCAGCATGTTCAAGAGTCATAATGGCTGATTTTTGCATGATAGTTTGGAGAAAATTGGCTTGCTAATTAAGTGAGATGATTATATGCTTTATGGAAATGATTTAATGGCTAATTGGCATATGCTTTTTGAGGATTAATTTCAGATTTATCTAGTCATCAAGTGATGACAACATCCATCTAATCAATGAGTGCCAAGTAAGCAAGAGCTTAATGATCATCCAATGAGGAGATGCCAAGTAAGCAAAGACATGTCAAAATGATGCAATACTTTCTTCCAAGGACTTAGAAAATAATTTTCAAGAGGTAAAAAACATCATAAGGGGGCGGCCACCAATGTTAAAAGGAAAGAAGAGAGCAAGACAAAAACAACACAAGTCTTACAAGCATACAAGATTGAAATCGTTTTCTAGTCTCTCTTTCTACACCTTCTTTCTTTCTTCTCTCTAAAAGCCTATTGTACTCATATTCATATATTTGAATAGGCTTCATATAGTCCACCACATACTCTTTATCATTGTAAAAGATTGATCAAGGTGTGATCAATCTTGCACTTGTAAGGTGGTGGTGTTCGTGATCATTGTATTCTCACACAAGGTTTGTAAAGGGTTGGAGTTGGTTTGTAACTCCATCAACCCTGTGGTAGGTTGTTATTTTGTGTTGTGTGATTAGTGCTAACCGAGGAATGTGTCCTCGAAGACTGGAGTAGGTTGTTTATAACCAAACTAGTATAAAATTCCTGGTGTTATTTACTTTCAGCACTTACTTTCAGTTTCAGCACTGTTTATAGTGATTAATCACGTTGGTAAAAATAGTAAATGAATTTCAAAAATCACAAAACTTTCCAGAGTCATAGCATGACGTCTTAAGGTTCTTTTGGCGTAAGTTTCAACCCTTTTGGACAAGTATAAGTCATTCAAACGTGCAAAGTTCTGAGACTAGTGCAGTCTGATTTTTAGGCTTGCAAAGGTTGTGACTTTGATCATATTTGACTAACTTCCCAAAAGAATTTTACAAAACTATTTCAACCAAATTAAATAAAACTAATAAGAGGTTAGTCTTTAAATTTTCAGAGCATTTGGAGTTACGGACAAATAGGATTTAATTTTTCAAATCAGACTACCGTTTCTGGCAGATTTACACAATCTGACCACCAACGATTTTTCAAGGGGTTAGAGGTTGAATTTTAATCTGAAATTTTTAGGAGATATTCAGAACATCTGAGGATAAGTTCTCTCTAAATTTCAGAATTTTTGATAACCTAAAACCTAGTTTTCAAAATGTTTTAAAACTGGTCCTAAAAACAGAAACTGTTTTCAGAAGTTGGGTTTTTGGTTTAAATGGAAAAACGAGTCTGACGGACGCCTTTCAGGGGTTGACATGTGGGGCCCATGCGCGGCCCTTAACAGCGTGTTCGTACACGCGCTGATGTGTCCATATCAAAAAGATGTGTTGCCTTATATGGTGTCCAATGCAACTGGTTGGAGGTAATTCGGAGTTAACACGAAGATTTTATTTGATGTTATAAGAAAATAGAAAAAATTTAAAAGAAATTAAATTCATGTCTGACCCGGATGGCAGAGCTGACTCGTGGGCTGGATCAGACTGTCTGGTCTGGTCTGCGCTATTGGATCGGACCGGCTATTTAAAAAAAGAATTAATAAATTAATTTCAGATTTTAATAAATAATATAATAATTAATAGAAACAGATTTAAAATTATAGAAAATAGAAATTAATTCCAGAAAAATAATAATGAATTTCAGAAATTATAAAATGGGGAAAATAAAGGATTTTTATGAAATTTTGGAATTTATAATTAATATAGATAATCATAATAAATAGTAAATAACAAGAGAAAAATTGGGAAAAAATAGTATAACATCCCGGAAAAATTAATATAAGCTAGGAAAAATATAAGTGATGGGAAATAATATTTTTATGACATTCTAAATAATTAAAATAAAGGAATTGGATGAGAAATAAATTCAGAAAGTGGAAAATAAATTCTAGAAAAATGTGAAAATATGTGAAAACGCAGGAATGGTGCAACGAGGGACCAGAAAAAGAAATTTGCAATGCATTCATGGCGCGTGCATTGCATTTGACCTAAGAGACGTGTGATGGTGGGCAGTCGTCAAGAGCTCCAATAGCACCCAAAAAAAGAGAAAAGGATTAGTGGACTGTGGTGGAATAGCTACAGCAGCACTAATGGTGGGCTATAATGGAAGAGCTACAGCAGCACCCAGGATTTCCAGAGTGGACTGTAGTGGAAGAGCTACAGTAGTACTGTGGAACTTTGGATTGTAGTGGAAGAGCTACAGTCGCACCCAACAATCCCGAGGGATCATGTGATGCATGGTAGAGATATGGACATATCGCATGACATGACTTTTGTTACGTGTGACACGTAGAAGTAGGAATATGCATCATGAAGTTACGCATCATTATGTGGAGTGACTTACTTTACACAGTTATTTGTTTTATGTTTTCATGCTATGTGATTATGTGTATGTACCATTGTGTATGCTCGTTCCGCATCGGATAGAGGCGGGTACCTACTGTGTGATGTCATATCACTCACCTTTACTCCCTCCCAGTCCAGGTGAGCAGAATTTTGATTATATTTTCAATGAGGACGTGCCTGACTAGGCTAGTTGGAGAGAATGAAGCTACGAGATTTACTTACAAGATATTTGATGGGTTATAAGATTATTCCTTTTATATCGACTTTTAGATTTCATTTAATGTATCGGGTTTTGTCAGAACCTAAACATTTGATTTAAACATAACCTACAATCTTTTTTTTTAAAATGACAATTTTACCCCTAATAAACAATGTAGAATAAAGAGACGATTTTAGACTTAAGCTATTATCAGGTTAAGGAGTGTGAGAGCATTCTTCCATTTTCTTTATTTATTTACTATTTTATCCCTGAATCTTTGCATGCACCCTATAAGTGACTAGAAATTCCCAAAATACCCTCCAACTTAGCATGAATTCAAATAAATCATATTTGACATGTTTCGAATTCCAGAAAATGCCGCCTAGACGTGATACAACAGGGAATGAAGGTAATGGTGGTGACAACCACCAGAATCAAAAGGCCATACCCCAGGCACTGGCAGACACCATGGCCACTCTGGCTGCTATTCTAGCACAGGAGTAGCAGCAGTTGGCTTAGCAGTAGGAGCAACTGACCAACAGTAGGTGCCACCGCCGCCACCATCACCACCAGGTCTCAGGCTATACTGTAGGGAGATTCAGAAATCCCGCATTCTAATGTTTCGAGGGACTACTCTTCCGGAGGAGGCTGAGATATGACTAAAGAATGCATCTGACCAGCTCCGTCTATTACAAGTGCCTGGTGAGCTAAGAGTTGAGGTTGTTATGTCCTTCCTTGAGGGAGATGATGAGTAGAGGTGGCACAACGTGCAGATCCGTCGAACGACACTGGTCACTTGGACACAGTTTAGAGAAGACTTTCACAAGTTCTATATTCCAGACAGTGTGATTCAGAAGAGGATGACTGAGTTCCAGATGCTGACTCAATGTTCTATGATAGTGGCCAAGCATACTGAGCGTTTCCATGCAGTGGGTAGGTACATAATGAAGATCTAATCAAGTTGGCTAAAAGATTAAGAAAGATCATGAGAAAATCGCTTAAAGACAAATCTAAGCCTACTTTGTCTAAGAATCAAAGAAATAAAAATAAAAATACAAATTTCTATGAATGTGGAAAACTTGGACACCTATCATATGACTACCCGAACAAGGGAAAACAGAAAAACCGTGATTTTGCTAAGAAATTGCAGCTGCCCAACGTCTCTGTGATTTCTGCTGACAGGGTTCGCTGCTACCACGCGAGTGATGGCAAATTGGTTCGCATCGGTGAGGTCGGTCTTCTTTTTAGTTCCTATTCCACTTGCTCCTCGCTCATTCGCTCGCTACCTAAACAAAGGAGAACAAGAAAAGCCTTCAAAGCCTCCACATGGAATGACTCATTCGATTCTAAGACTGAAGGAACCGAAAAAGAAACAGCACAAGTATGCTTTACATCAAAGGCATCAAATGAGGTATCTTCTGACTCCGATTTTGATTCGGATCCTTCTTATGATGATTTATTTTGTCAATATCGAGATTTGCATAAGTATTCTAAGGCTCTTGAAAAAGAAAAGAAACTTTTAATTGAAGACAAGAAATGTTAGAATCTTCTAACTCGAATCTTGTATCTTGATGAAATGATTCAAAAGAAGAGTCGTCTTGCATGATAAATTCATTAAAATATGAGATATCCTCCTTAACATGCGAGAACACGGAGATGAAAGTCGAGATCTCAAATTGGAAATCAAGAAACGTGTATTTAGAAAAGATAGTAAAACAATTCGATTCGGGTACAAGTAGGCTAGATCGTCTCATTTCCTTCCAAGCATAAAAATGTTAAAACCAGGTTGGGATACGTTGAAAATAATAAAGCACAAAACAAGTCAAAAAGTTTTATTTTATCTTCATCTAAGAAACTTCATGCAACTACGTAGCCTAAGAAGATGTCCAGTGCACAACCCATTATATCTCATCGTACTTCTTTTACGAAATATAATCATGTGCCGTATAGCTATGAAAGAAAACCATTGACGCATTTATGACATTCATACAACACAAATGCATCTAGATCACGCACCAGGTACACTAACACAAAGGCATATCAAAAAAAATCTTATGATGAGCATGATGGCATTCTCAGCCATAAGCCAAATGGATTTCCACCTAACATCTATTATATTGCTGCTTCATCTTTTTTCTCACCTTTTGTAAGACCGAGGAAAGTCACCTGAGTTTAGGTACCAAAATATACATTTGCAAAGGGTTGAATAAAAAACCTCAAGGACGCACTAAAAATGCATGATTTCTGTTGATATGTTATAAATTTCCATTTCCTTCTATTCTTACTTGTTCTTTTGACGACATTTACAAAATAGAGGGGGAGAGAAAAGCATGGTTTAAGGGGGGAGAGAAGCATGACTTAAGGGGAGCACGATATGAAATTCAAATTCTAAATTGCGCATAATTGTATGTGGAGCGATCACATTTAAATCATGAACCAATGTTATTTTGCAGATCATCAAAGTGGGAGATTGTTGAGAATAACGGTTTGAGTGATTTACAAATGCATGATTTAAAAGTTACGTACTTACAAAATGCATGACTAAGTTGTTACTTGACACGCTTATGTGATAAACTGCTCTACATGCTTATATATGTTATTACCATACTAACGAGCCATGAAAGAATTAATGCTTACATCATATGGCAAACATTTGTTGTCTTTGTACTATTTTCAGGTGCCATGATTAATGAACTAAACTAGTTCATTAAGTGAAGTGCTTAAGTTAATGAACTGACTAGTTCATTGAATGAGGACATATTTGGAGAGAGCTATGTGGAAACAAACTAGAAATGGAAAGCCTCCTCATCCCCTGTAATTCACATGCCATAATATATATTCAATATATGTATCCATATTTTTTAAAAAAAGGCACTATATAGTTATGTTCTGACATACCACCGATACGTCACATATATTATAAATGTACATCGACGTCACACCAATACACACACCTCATACTTATGAGTGTATTCATGTCTTATATCATATGGTATAAGTTCATGGTGACGTCAAAATTATAACAACATGTTACAAGGTTATAAACCGAAAAATTGTCATATCGAGTGACTACTGAAACTTCACCGACATGTCACGTATTTGCCACATAAAGATGCCAAGTGTAGCGCCCCGCACCCGGACCTTGTCCAAATACGGTGCACCCGCCGTACTTCATAAGGAGAGTACAAAGCGTCATGCATAACGTGCGAAAATCCATGGTAGTAAAATTTAGGCAGAATTAAAACTTTTTAAAATAAACATGCATTACCAAAACACTAAGTCCGCAAAAGTAATAGTCCACAAAACACATCACCGATATCCCAAGAGTTTAACATAGTTCATAATACAAACATCATGGCCGCACAAAAGTCCTTAAGCCTGATCCTCTCTTGACACCTCGACTACGGGTACGGCATCTTTGGTTCATCCTCGATCCATTCGACTTTAGCATTCACTGGCTCAGGGGAAAAATAAAAGTGTGAGTGATAAGAAACGCCCAGCAAGAATACAATAAACCACTATGAAATAAATAAAGAATTATAACATGAATGTAAAACACCAATAATCTTAATATTCATCATACCTGACCATAGATCCATAATCCGCCTGAATGTGATTCTAAATTACGCTTAGGTAATACAGTCCTCATGTTATCATTATCCTCCATATCATAAGCATTTATTATGTGACATGCGCATGGGGTATGCATGATGCAATGCATGATATCATGTCATGGTAAAAAAATCATCATCATATGGTCCCATAACATATTCATAAAGAAAACAGAGTGTCAGATCAATTAACCCCGGATCTGAGCGGGTCCAGAACATATATCAGATCAATTAATCTCGGATCTGAACGGGTCACGAACATATCATCAGACCAATTAACCCCGGGTCTAGGACGGATCCAGAACATGTCATCAGACCAATTAACCCCGGGTACGAACAGGTCCAGAACATGTATCAGATCAATTTACCCCGGATCTGAGCGGGTCCGGAACATATCATTTCAACAGATCAATTAACCCCGGGTCTGGAGTCGGGTTAGTCGCATGCTTGGCTGGCAAGGGCATCATAAAGCTTTCTTTAAAAATATGTGACCTTAAAAAAACTTTCATGCATAACGAAAACATATTTACTTGGAAAGACTTGCTTGCATACGGAAAATTCATAAAAATCAGATTCATGGAGCATATGATCGTGCATGATACATGAAATGATATGCAATGCAAGTCATGACATGAATAATCGTAATTATTCCTTATAACATGTCAACAAGCATGGTTTCGGAGACTAAAAATATCCAGATTTTACTTCATGTTCATGGGCCGGCTATGTTGACCAAACAAGCCCACTTTCATAATCTTTGGCCTACATGTACTTAGTGGGGTATTAATTACATGTCGTAAAATTTTCGTAACTTCCTAAGATGAATAAAGCCCCTAAATCATTAAATCATTATCAAGTGTACATGCTGAATTCTGCTGTATATTAGCCATTATCACCTTAGTTTTTGAGACCTTAAGATCTTAATCATTTGGACCACAACCTGGAAAATATAGTAACATCTCTAAGGACCAACATTCTTGAGCCCAAACTGTGTATATAGGTCCAAATCCATAAAAATTAGGCCTCTTATCTTCTTCCCCTGTTCTGTCTAATTTTCCAGCTTTGGTACATTAACTTTAAATCCACAATTACCCGTCCAAATGATAACACCAAGTTGATTAATTTACATGGTCATGCTCCTCTATGTCTTAGGTAATTAACATAAAATTTCAAGAACAATCCAATAACTTTAAAGGGTTCATTTAATTATTTTTCCAAAATGGGTCACATGTTGTTACTGGACTGATCAATTTTACTAAAAATTCTATTGTGGCGAAACAATAATTCTTTTTCCCAAAATTCCAACTCACAGACGTCATAAACACACCGAACTAGCATCCTACAGAAATTTAGCCCATTTTCATATTTCTATGTTCCATTTTTGGGTCAAGCAACACATTACTCATTTCTGCCCTGTTCCAGTAATTTCAGCTGGAGCAGTTTTACCAATTAATTTCATAAACATATTCCATAACCTCTTTTACCAAAAATCCAACTCTCATACTTGATACACACATAAGGTTGTCACCATACCAAAAATCAGGTTAATTTCACATTTCCAAGACCCATTTTTAGGCCATACAAATCGTAATATAATTCTGTCCAGTTCCAGAAATTTCAGCTTGACCAGTTTCACAAAATATTTTATTAAAAATAATCCTCAGCTTATTTTACCAAAATTATAACTGTCATGCTTGATACACCAATAGGGCTATCATCGTGCCAAAAATCAAATTGTTTGTACGTTAGTAAGGCCCATTTCGAGTTCACACAACACACTGCTCCATTCTATCTAGGTCCAGTAGTTTTGTGTTTTGTCATCTTTTCATGTCAAGTGACCACTAAATATCTCGTGCTTATGATATAACTTATTAGTCACAACATACACCTTTTTCACATGAATATCCAGATTTCATTCTTTTTATTGAGTCATCTTTGCATCATACCAAAACAGTTGGTAGTTTGTACACAACAAGTATCATATTTGCTCAAAACAAGTGTTCTTTCTTGAAGTCAAGACTCACCATCACATTCAACTCTTTGGCCGAAAGTTATCAGGTGTCATACACAAATTTCACAACATTTATTTGGACATGCAACACATTCACATGCTAGTTCATTATTAATCCTACTATGTAACCTTATACAATTCCATCTAGCACTTGCATGTCATCTTGATACTTCCTAAGTTTCATCCAAGAGCTTTTTTTGCCTAGAGTCACTTGGTTGGACCCTACTCCATCCTAAATCAGCCTCATATCACTTTGAATGTAAGAAAAGATTTCATCTTTGAAGTATTTAATCACATGCAAGACATGGTGCTTAAGGAATCACTAAGGTACAACCTTAAAACTTAGCATATTCAACTAAAGTTCACATCTTAGGAACATCTAGTCATTCAAGTCACTAATTCTTCAAATAAATCATGAAATTCTAGTGTATACTTGCCTCTTCAAGCTAAAGCTCTTTTCTTAGCTTGGATATTGGATCAGTTGAGTTGAGATCTTCCTCCTCCTTCACCCTAGAGCATACGGTTGGTTTGAAGGAATGAGGGAAGAATGTTAGTCATCATTCTTTGATGAAAATAGAATTATTTTGAGGTTGGATTTTCTTACCAAAGTGGGACTTTGAATGGAGCTTCAAGTATCCAAAGATTGCACCACCTAAAAGAGTTAAATGTCTTGAACCTAGTGACCAGGAAGGTCACGGTTTGGGATGGAGAAAAAGGAACTCATGTGAGCTTCATTCCTTATAAAAATAAGAATCCACTTGAAGGAGCTTGGAACAAGACTTACCTAGATGTTTCTTGAGTCTTGAAGATGAGACTTAAGTTGGACTCCTAGCTCCAAGAGGAAGGGCCGAAAGTTATGTGTGATGGAGGGAGATGGAAAACTTGCTAAGTGTTGGCTTGGCTTAATGCTTATGGAGAGTTCAAGATGGGGGAAAGGAGATGTCTTGCAATATAAAAAAATCTAGGGGGTAAGGGTGATGGGCATCCGGCGGTGCATGGGGGGAAGGGGAAAATGAGAACCTAGGCTTTGTAGCTTCAAGCTTTTCCTTATTTTATTCTTTCTTTTTTCATGCTTGTCTATTTTATATTTTAATTATTGTTTAGTTAGTTATTTAAAAAATTGTTTAGAAAAATGTAGAGGATTCTAGAATCCTCAAGGCCTTGGCCGGATTTTATGGGTGTTTTGGGGGTAGTTTTGTCCTTTCACATTTATCATATCCCATACTTATATAATTTATAATGTTATTTATTTTATCTAATTATGATTTTAATCTTGCTTTGTGAGGATCATTTATGTTTGCAGTCTTATAAAAACAAATTTGTTCTAAGGTTGCTCAAGGCCTTTGGCCGAATTTACAAGGGGTGTTACACACCTTGTGATGTTCGCTTCTGTTTAGTGTCCGTCCTAAGTGAACTTAAAGGGCTCAAATAAAGAAGCGCTAATTTGACTTAAGTAGGATGCACGTGAAGGAATCATTATTTTCATTACGTCACTTAGTCATAGTTTCAAGTACATTGTAATTGGGGTACGACATCCCCCCTTATCATAAGTTTCGTCCTCGAAACTTCAGAAACTAGTCAAAAAGATGGGGATATCTACTCTTCATGTCTTCCTCCATTTCCCATGTTGCTTCTTTTCCCGAATGGTGCTTCCACTGAACCTTCACCATGGGTATGGATCTCTTTCTCAACGCTTTCTCTCTCCGATCAACGATTTTTAGGGGCTCCTCTTCATAAGATACATCCGCTTCAACCTTCAATTGTTAATATTCAAGGATGCGTCTAGGATCATAAACATATCGGCGAAGTTGGGAAACATGGAATACATCATCTAACTAAGAAAGAGATGGTGGCAACGCCAAACGATACGCGACTTCACCTACTCTCTCTAGTACCTCATAAGGTCCAATGAATCTTGGGCTTAACTTTCCTTTGATGCCAAATCTTTTGACTCCTTTGGTTGGAGAAACCTTTAAGAAAACTTTCTCTCCTTCTTGAAACTTTAAGGGTCTCCTTCTTTCATCTGCCCATATCTTAGTCCTATCTTGTGCCGCTTTTAGTCTTTGTTGAACCAATTTTACCTTTTCTTGTGTTTGCTCAACAACGCCGGGTCCCGTATAGATCTTATCCCTAAACTCATCCCAACAGAGTGGGGACTGACATTTTTGACCATACAACGCTTCATATGGTGCCATTCCGATGGACCTATGGAAGCTGTTGTTGTGAGAAAACTCAACAAGCTTAAGGCTCTTATCCCAGCTTCCTCCAAAGTCAAGAATGCAAGCGCGAAGCATGTCCTCAAGGGTTTGAATTGTTCTTTCTGATTGGCCATCTGTTTGAGGATGAAACGCGGAACACATTTTGATCTCGGTGCCCATTGCCTTTTGAAAAGCTGTCCAGAATCTTGAGGTAAAACGGGGATCACGGTCGCATACGATACTTACGGGCACCCCATGCAAACAAACAATCTGGTCAATGTACATAGAGGCCAACTTCTCCATGGATGCCTTAATCGACATGGCCAAAAAGTGGGCAGACTTAGTCAAACGATCCACAACGACCCATATAGCATCATTTCCATACTTAGTCTTGGGTAGGTAAGTCACGAAATCCATTGTGATGTGGTCCCATTTCAATTCCAGCACTTCTAAAGGTTTTAATAATCCAGCAGGTCTATGGTGTTCTGCTTTTACTCTTTCACACACTAAGCATCGTGCAACAAAATCGGCTATTTGGTTCTTCATACCGTGCCACCAAAACTTTTGCTTGAGGTCTTGATACATCTTATTAGCTACAGGGTGTATGGATAATCGCGAGTTATGGGCTTCCATCAAAACATCATCTTTAATTTCTTTGTTCTCGGGGACACATAACCGTCCTCGGTACCATAAACTGTCATCACTGCGAACTTCAAAATCATCTTGTGGCTTATCTTTCATCCTTTCCTTGATCTTTCTCAAAGCTGCATCATCCCTCTGAGCCTCTTTGATCCTATCAATCAGTGAGGGAATAAGAACCAACTTAGCGAGAACTTCCTCCACTGAATCAACTTCTTCTAAGCCAAACTCTTCCATATATCACTCAAGGGGTGGTTGACGTGGGTGACTTGTTTTTTGACTTAACGCATCAGCAACTTTGTTAGCTTTCCCCGGATGATATTGAATGGAGAGATCATAGTCTTTAATCAGTTTAAGCCATCTGCGTTGCCGCATGTTCAGCTTTTTTTGGGTAAAGAGATACTTTAAGCTTTTGTGGTCTGTGTAGATCTCACATTTCTCGCCATACAGGTAATGTCTCCATATCTTTAATTCAAAAACCACTACAGCAAGCTCAAGATCATGGATGGGGTAGTTTTGCCCAAATGGCTTTAACTACTGGGATGCATAAGCTATCACTCTATCCTTCTGCATGAGGACACATCCGAGCCCGTTCTTTGAAGCGTCACTGTATACCACATATTTCTCGCCAGGAGTGGGTCGAGCCAAAATAGGGGCAGATGTCAACTTTGATTTAAGATCCGAGAAGCTTCTTTCACAATCAGTGTTCCACTCGAATTTAGTTTTCTTTTGTGTAAGCCTAGTGAGGGGAACTGCTATCTTCGAGAACCCTTCAACAAACTTTCGGTAATACCCAGCTAGTCCAAAGAAACTTCTCACTTCAGTAACATTTGTTGGTCTGGGCCATTCCGTGATAGCTTCAGTTTTCTTGGGATCCACTGAAATATCGTCTTCTGAAATAACATGGCCGAGAAAGGATACACTATGCAGCCAAAACTCGCATTTGCTAAATTTTGCGTACAACTGCCTTCCTCCTAGAATATTCAGGACTGTCCTCAAATAGTTTGTGTGAGTCTCCTCATCTGGTGAATAGATCAAGATGTTATGTATGAAAACCACTACGAACTTGTCCAATTGGTCCTGAAAAACTCGATTCATGAGGTCCATAAAGGCGGTAGGGGCATTGGTCAAACCAAAGGGCATGACCAAGAATTCATAGTGTCCATAGCGGGTTCTGAAAGCAGTCTTAGGGACAACCTCAGCCTTAATCTTCAATTGAAAGTATCCAGATCGCAGGTCAATCTTACTGAAGGTTCGGGATCCCTGCATTAAGATACTTTAGATAGGGTTCTGAAAAGATTTAAACCTTAGCTAAACTAAAGCTTGTTAGTTACATGCCCTGAGTTGGTCGAACAAGTCGTCAATCCGAGGCAGTGGATACTTATTCTTTATGGTGATTTTATTGAGCTCCCGGTAATCAATGCATAAGCGCATACTTCCATCATTCTTCTTTACGAACAACACAGGAGCCCCCCAAGGTGGCACGCTGGGGCGAATGAGCTTCTTTTCTCGCAGCTCGTGTAACTGCTCCTTTAGCTCTTTCAGTTCTGTAGGAGCCATCCGATATGGGGCTTTGATATAGGTTCAGCTCCTGGAACTAGGTTTATCTCGAAGGCAATTTCGTGATCAGGAGGTAGTCCAGGTAGATCATCGGGAAACACATGAGGGTATTCGTTAACAATTGAGACTTGTGCAATAGTAGGACTCGCTTGCTCAGCGCCTAGGACATAAACACAGAATCCTTCGTGGCCTTTCTTCAACGCTCGGTTGGCACGAGCCGCGTTAACAAAAACTTTCTTGGATGGTTTCTTTAACTTAGCTCCTCCTTGGAATGACACTTCATCTCGAGCTGGGTTCTTAATGATAACTTGCCTACTTTGGCAATCGATGTGAGCATGGTTCCTTGAGAGCCCATCCATTCCAAGGATCACATCGAAATCGCTCATGGTTATAGGAATCAAATCGGCTTCAAAACGCTGTTCATCGAACTCAAGCACACAATTTCGGAAGATGTTATGGGAGACAAGCACTTCATCACCGGCTGCTTGTACTCTGTAGGGTCTTTCTAATCTGACTGAGTCATGATCGAGGTTCTTAGCAAACCTCTTAGAGACAAATGAGTGGCTAGCTCCACTTTCGAACAACACATTTGCAAGTATGCTACATACTAAAATAGTTCCTGAATCATGCACAATTTACTAAGCAATAATATAGACATGTATAAGTAAAGCATATTGAAGGCATAAAACTTTAAATCTTACTAGTCACTACGTCTGCGGTCTCCTCAACATCAGCATCCGTCATGGCGTGCACCCTCGCATTTGCACGTGGCCGTTGGTTCTTTGGCTGTTGTTGCTGTTGCTGCGCTCCTCTTTCTGGGCAATCCTTAATCAGGTGGCCATCTTTGCCGCATCCGAAGCATTTTCCCGTCTTCCATCTACACTCACCCATGTTTCTTTTCTGGCACTGCGGGCATACTGGTATAGCAGGCTGTGGGGGTGGAGCTTGATTCCTTTGCTGATTGTCTTGGTGCTACTGGCGGCGCTGATTTTGACCTTGTGGCCTCCCTTGGCGAACATACCCTTTGTAATTCTTTTAGGCCACTTTTCTGAATTTTTCGTTGTTAGTCCCTTGCCTTTCTCTTTTCTGCCCTACATCATCTCTACGGATAATGTCTCTCTCAATCCGGTAACATGCTTCCAAAAGGGCTCCAAAATTCATGGGATTTTTATTTACCAACCATGTCGGATTCTTGGATTCAGCCCTCTTTCGAACTTCAGCATTTTTGTTTCTTCATCATTCATGGTAACAGGCTGAAACCTCCCTAATGCGATGAACTTATTTGCGTACTCGGCTACCGTCATACACGGCTCTTGCTTCAGGGATTCAAACTCATGCCTCTTTTGTAACTTGACCGACGAAGGAATATAGAATTTGTGAAATTCTTGCAAAAATCTCTCTCAGGCAATCGGTCTGGGCAAGGGGTGTAGATTTGTCTTCCACCATTGATTTGCTTCAGTGATCAGAAAAGGTCTGATGGCTTGGGCTTTCAGCTCATCTAAGGCTTGAATTAACTCGAAACAGTTTTCAACTTCATCCAACCACTTTTCTGTTGTATCGGGGTCTGGTTTTCCCTCAAACGGCAGTACATTTGCTCTCTTTAACATCTCAAAGTAATACTGGGCATCTCTCATAGGCTGGTGTGGATGAGGTGGAGCATTTTGATGAATTAGGCCCTGCCCGATCTGGGTGACAACTTGGCAAAAGGCCTGAAAAGCATTCATGTCAGGGATGAGCGGAGGAACAGGTGCTTGCGGTGCTGGTCGTGGATTATTCTGAACTAGAGGATTCTTGTCTGGCTGTGGTGGCGGGACCTGAACTAGTGGTGGAGGAACGGGCTCCTGAGCAGCTGGTCATGCCCTAGGAGGTTTGCCACGTGGTCTCACCATCTGCACTATGGGGTGTTAACATTTACTTAAGGGTCGAAATAAAACCAAATTATTTTGACTAGAGACCATAATTCAAAAATTTTAAATAAGGAAGATAAATAGACACATCATAGGTTATAGATCCGGAATTCATAAATTAGGATTAATTATTAAATTAAATCCTAAACCTGGTCTAAGTAGTTCTAGTCTAAGGCCATCACTCGTCTAAGATCATGACTTAGGTCTAAGATCAAAATTAGATTGATAAGATCATAACTTAGTTCTACGTTCTGCCCGAAATCTAGAGCCTGGGCTCTGATACCACCTGTAGCACCCCGCAGCCAGACCTTGTCCGAATACGATGCACCCGCCGTACTTCACTAAGGAGAGTACAAAGCGTCATGAATAACATGCGAAAATCCATAACTTATGCCATTGACTCCTATGCCAACATTTAACATGGTAGTAAAATTTAGGCAGAATTAAAACTTTTTAAAATAAACGTGCATTACGAAAACACTAAGTCCGCAAAAGTAATAGTCCACAAAACACATCACCGATATCCCAAGAGTTTAACATAGTTCATAATACAAACATCATGGCCACACAAAAGTCCTTAAGCCTGATCTTCTCCTGACACCTCGACTACGGGTACAGCATCTTTGGTTCATCCTCGATCCATTCGACTTTAGCATTCACTGGCTCTGGGGAAAAATAAAAGTGTGAGTGATAAGAATCACCCAGCAAGAATACAATAAACCACCATGAAATTAATAAAGAATTATAACATGAATGTAAAACCCCAATAATCTTAATATTCATCATACCTGACCATAGATCCATAATCCGCCTGAATGTGATTCTAAATTACGCTTAGGTAATACAGTCCTCACGTTATCATTATCCTCCATATCATAAGCATTTATTATGTGACGTGCGCATGGGGTATGCATGATGCAATGCATGATGTCATATCATGGTAAAAAAAATCATCATCATATGGTCCCATAACATATTCATAAAGAAAACAGAGTGTCAGATCAATTAATCCCGGATCTGAGCGGGTCCAGAACATGTATCAGATCAATTTACACTGGATCTGAGCGGGTCCAGAACATATCATGTCAACAGACCAATTAACCCAGGTCTGGAGTCGGGTTAGTCGCATGCTTGGCCAGCAAGGGAATCATAAAACTTTCTTTAAAAACATGGGACCTTAAAAAAACTTTCATGCATAACGAAAAACATATTTACTTGGAAAGACTTGCTTGCATACATAAAATTCATAAAAAATCAGATTCATGGAGCATATGATTGTGCATGATACATGAAATGATATGCAATGCAAGTCATGACATGAATAATCGTAATTATTCCTTATGACATGTCAACAAGCATGGTTTCGGAGACTAAAAATTTCCAGATTTTACTTCATGTTCATGGGCCGGCTATGTTGACCAAACAAGCCCATAATCTTTCAGCCTACATGTACTTAGTGGGGTATTATTTACATGTCGTAAAATTTTCGTAACTTTGTATGATGAATAAAGCCCGTAAATCATTAAATCATTATCAAGTGTACATGTTGAATTCTGCGGTATATTAACCATTATCACCTTAGTTTTTGAGACCTTAAAATCTTAATCATTTGGACCACAACCTGGAAAATATAGTAACATATCTAAGGACCAACATTCTTGAGCCCAAACCATGTATATAGGTCCAAATCCATAAACATTAGGCCTCTTAACTTGTTCCCCTGTTCTGTCCAATTTTCCAGCTTTGGTACATTAACTTTAAATCCACAATTACCAGTCCAAATTATAACACCAAGTTGATTAATTTATATGGTCATGCTCCTCTATGTCTTAGGTAATTAACATAAAATTTCCAGAACAATCCAATAACTTTAAAGGGTTCATTTAATTATTTTTCCAAAATGGGTCACATGCTGTTACAGGACTGACCGATTTTACTAAAAATTCTATTGTGGCGAAACAATAATTCTTTTTCCCAAAATTCCAAATCCCAGACGTCATAAACACACCGAACTAGCATCCTACTATTTCTATGGTCCATTTTTGGGTCAAGCAACACATTACTCATTTCTACCATGTTCCAGTAATTTCAGCTGGAGCAGTTTTACCAATTAATTTCATAAAAATATTCCATAACCTCTTTTACTAAAAATCAAACTCTCATACTTGATACACACATAGGGTTGTCACCATACCAAAAATCAGGTTAATTTCACATTTCCAAGACCCATTTTTAGGCCATACAAATCGTTATATAATTCTGTCCAGTTCCAGAAATTTCAGCTTGACCAGTTTCACCAAATATTTTATTAAAAATAATCCTCAGCTTATTTTACCAAAATTCCAACTCTCATGCTTGATACACCCATAGGGCTATCATCGTGCCAAAAATCAAATTTTTTGTACGTTAGTAAGGCCCATTTTGAGTTCACACAACACACTGCTCCATTCTGTCCAGGTCTAGTAGTTTTGTGTTTTGTCATCTTTTCATGTCAAGTGACTACTAAATATCTTGTGTATATGATATAACTTATTAGTCACCACATACGCCTTTTTCCCATGAATATCCAGATTACATTCTTTTTATTGAGTCATCTTTGCATCATACCAAAACAGTTGGTAGTTTGTAAACAACAAGTATCATATTTGCTCAAAACAAGTGTTCTTTCTTGAAGTCAAGACTCACAATCACATTCACCTCTTTGTCCGAAAGTTATGAGGTGTCATACACAAATTTCACAACATTTATTTGGACATGCAACACATTCACATGCTAGTTCATTATTAATCCTACTAAGTAACCTTATACAATTCCATCTAGCACTTGCATGTCATCTTGATACTTCCTAAGTTTCATCCAAGAGCTTTTTTTTGCCTAGAGTCACTTGGTTGGACCCTACTCCATCCTAAATCAGCCTCATATCACTTTGAATGTAAGAAAAGATTTCATCTTTGAAGTATTTAATCACATGCAAGACATGGTGCTTAAGGAATCGCTAAGGTACAACCCTAAAACTTAGCATATTCAACTAAAGTTCACATCTTAGGAACATCTAGTCATTCAAGTCACTAATTCTTCAAATAAATCATGAAATTCTAGTGTATACTTGCCTCTTAAAGCTAAAGCTCTTTTCTTAGCTTGGATATTGGATGAGTTGAGTTGAGATCTTCCTCCTCCTTCACCCTAGAGCATACGGTTGGTTTGAAGGAATGAGGGAAGAATGTTAGTCATCATTCTTTGATAAAAATAGAATTATTTTGAGGTTAGATTTCCTTACCAAAGTGGGACTTTGAATGGATCTTCAAGTATCCAAAGATTGCACCACCTAAAAGAGTTGAATGTCTTGAACCTAGTGACCATGAAGGTCACGATTGGGGTGGAGAAAAAGGAACTCATGTGAGCTTCATTCCTTATAAAAATAAGAATCCACTTGAAGGAGCTTGGAACAAGACTTACCTAGATGTTTCTTGAGTCTTGAAGATGAGACTTAAGTTGGACTCCTAACTCCAAGAGGAAGGGCCGAAAGTTATGTGTGGTGGAGGGAGATGGAAAACTTGCTAAGTGTTGGCTTGGCTTGAATGCTTATGGAGAGTTCAAGATGGGGGAAAGGAAATGTCTTGCAATATAAAAAAATCTAGGGGGTAAGGGTGATGGGCATCCGGCGGTGCATGGGGGAAGGAGAAAAAGAGAACCTAGGCTTTGTAGCTTCAAGCTTTTCCTTATTTTATTCTTTCTTTTTGCATGCTTGTCTATTTTATATTTTAATTATTGTTTAGTTAGTTATTTAAAAAATTGTTTAGAAAAATGTAGAGGATTCTAGAATCCTCAAGGCCTTGGCTGGATTTTAGGGGTGTTTTTGGGGTAGTTTTGTCCTTTCACATTTATCATATCCCATACTTATATAATTTATAATGTTATTTATTTTATCTAATTATGATTTTAATCTTGCTTTGCGAGGATCATTTACGTTTGCATTCTTATAAAAACGAATTTGTTCTAACGTTGCTCAAGGCCTTTGGCCGAATTTACAAGGGGTGTTACACACCTTATGACGTTCGCTTGTATAACTGTTTAGTGTCCGTCCTAAGTGAACTTAAAGGGCTCAAATAAAGAAGCGCTAATTTGACTTAAGTAGGATGCACGTGAAGGAATCATTATTTTCATTACGTCACTTAGTCATAGTTTCGAGTACATTGTAATTGGGGTACGACACCAAGCCTATAAAAATCAAAAATACTTCAAAATCTTTTGTCTCACATGTTACAATCAGCCACAAAGTAATACCATGTTGGCACACAAATCACCCACAATTTAGCCTAGCTTTGTGGAGAATTCAAACTCAATTTTATTTTTACACATTAGACGTTCTTTATCCTCAACTATGGCTGAACATACACTTCATTTTATGTATATTATGTGTGACATAATATAAATTACATGTGTAAGAATTTTGAAATTAAAAGGAGAAAAATCGTGTAATCGACAAAATTTGAAAATTCAGTTTTCTACAGACGTACACGCATGGAACGTTTTTATCGTAGATGTAACATGTATCTAGACACTTTTTACAGTTCAAGTAATGTTAAAGTCTTTCAAAATGTTCAAAATAGGGCTGATTATTATTTACCATATATGTGTTAGTATTGTGCATTATTTGACAAAGCTTGCAAAAAGAAAATTTCAGCATATGTGCAGTCTCTTCACACGCCTATTGCATCCATGCTAGAGCCAAGGTGGAGATTATTTAGCACTTTAATTGGTGGATGATATGCCACACAAGATTGGTGACATTGAAGAGGGCACCACATAAGGAAATAATTCAAAAGAGACACATGCTGAAAATTTCAGCACATGTCTACTAGGTGGCCGATGTTTTCCCCTTGATTGTCTTCAAAACTTGAAGGGGATAAATGTGTGATTGTATGGTAGTTATTTGACTAGAATTTGAGCACATGTTTTCAGATTTTTTGAATAATTTACAGCTCATTTAAAGGGTGCCAAGGTGGATTAATGGTGGTCAATCAACAAGTGACAACTAGGCAAGGACAAGTCATCCTTGCAATCATATTGCACTAAGTAATCAAGATTGTGCCATCTTTTATACAAGGAAATCTTCTAATGACATTAAAGACAGTTCTCAAGAAGGAAGAGGAACCCCAGGGGGTGGCCAAAGAGTGATAATAAGGCAATATAGTGCAAGACAAGGCCAAGCAACAATTTATATTCTCACAAGTGCAAAAAGCTAGACTACTCTCCTCTTTTTCCTTTCTTTCTCTTCTTCTTAGTCACAAGCCTATCATTCATATATTCCACCTCATTTGGATAAGTATAAGTCAATCAAACGTTAATAGTTCTGAGACTAGTGCAATCTGATTTTCAGATGTGCAAAGGTTGAGAACATCGACGTGGCTGACATACTTTCCAAAGGAATTTTCAAAAACTACTTCAACACATTGAAGAAAACATCTTGAGGGTCTCATCATAAAGGTTTTATACCATTTAGAGTTACAATTAACTGGAATAAATTTTTCATTCCGGAATACAGTTTCGGACAGATTTGTGCAATCTAGCCAAAAATGTATTTTCAAGGGGTTAGGCTTAGAGTTTTAATTTGGACTTTTTGTGAGTCACTCATAACATCTGAGAGTACACCCTCACCAAATTGCATGATTTTTGGAGGTCTACAACTAGGTCATTTAAATAATTTAAATCAAGATCTAAAAACAGAAATTGTTTTCAGAAGTGAGTAATTTGGGTCAAAAACTTTTAAAAATCAAATTTTCTGCACTCACTATTCGACTCCGCCTTTCTAGTGGTGATATACAGGTCCTACATTCAGCACTTCAAAAAATAATGGTAGCAAGACACATGATAAGACTCTTTTCACACTTAATCTCTATGAATCAAAGAAAAGAGACCTAAAATTATGTCAAGAACTTAGCCAAAGAAATCTTAGGGGTTGTCATGGACAATATTTAGCTAACCTTATCCTTATGAGAATCAATTGCAAGGTTGTTGATTCTATCACAAAAATCAAGTATCCGAGAATAAAGGTAAGAAAAGATGTAGTCTTTTGTGGGTTCAGTAGGCACGGTTTTTGTGTCTTTGATGGGTCTTGATATGTAAAAAATATTTCAACAATCTTGAGGCTCTTTTCATGTAAGTTGCATCAACTCTTGTGTTCTTCTTTTTTTTTCTTTTTTTTTGTCGATTCTTTTTTTATTTGACTTTTTGTAGCAAAACACAATGGCAAATAGGTATTTCACAATGTCCAGCCCTTGATTTTGGGTTCAACAGGGCTTTTCTTGATGTTCAAAGCACTTTTAGGGCTGTTTTGTGCAAAGTAGCAAAACAGTTTTTGTATCTCCACAGTTAGAGTTTTTGTGGCTTGGTTTGATTTGAAAGACAATAGCTTTGTATACAAGGGTTAGCCGTGTGCATTGTGAAGGGAGATCAGTGTTGGATACCAGAATAATTGCAACACAAATGAAGCAAGCAATGCAATCAAGTCACACAAGTCTAAGCTCAAGTAAAAGCTTCGTTAGCAACAATATTTATGTGTGACACAAGGTAGCTAATTTGGCTATGGGCATAATTTTAAGTAAAGCCGAGATCTTAAAGCCTATATAGCAAGAAAATCTTATATTAAGTGTGAACAATTGTTTCTTTGAATTAAGAATGATAGAAACAAGGCAAAGATGTAACCTTTGATGCAAAGTCATCGGTTTTGCACTTATTTCACAAGAAAGTTCACTTCTTTTCTCTTTTTTTTTATTTTTTTTATAAGATGAGAGATGGAGTGACAAGATATGGAGGAAAACAAAGAAAAACAAGGGTCAAAAATAACAACAAAAAGCCATGAGGTGTATGGATGGAAACAAAGAAGAAAAGACAACAAAAAAAAGGAAAGAATGTGAGTAAAAGGAAGAATCGTGGACTCTGATACCAAATTGATACATGTTTGAGGAATGTATGTACGTTTATAGGACCCTTCCTTCAACTCTCCCAAGCCCTCAACATCTGTTAAGGTTGAACAATTATGCAAGACACCACTTTCTTCCTCAACGGCGCTGCAAACTCCGTGTGCTGAGAAATTCAGCCATCCAATCTACCAAGTTGTTCCTTTTCCGTAGATTGTGGCCACCAACAAGGGTTTCTCGAACCTTGAACTGGATCTAGCTTTGATTTTCTGTATGTGAAACCAATGAAAACGCGAAAAGGAAACGCACAAGAGGGCAGCCAAAGAAACAAAGTGTTTTGAAATTTTTTTTGAAAACTAAAAACTGTCTTTTTTACAAGCTGAACATGTTGCCTCTTTTATGGGCCTTATTTTGCTGATTCTAAAAGCTAATAAATCAATCAAAGTTATCAGAATATCTCCTATCAATCTAAATTAAATATACATAAGGAGATAAGTCAAAACTAATCAAGAAAAGAGTGTACAATCAAATCACTAAAATTTCGTACTGGAATACACCTTGTGGGTTGTAGACTTCTACACGCTTCTAGATGCCGCATTCGGGTTTGCACTCTTTAGAAAAGTTGTATCTCATGAAATTCCATTGGATTTGGACTTCTGAATCACCTCAGTTGGACTCGTCTTCGCAGGGATATGGTCTTCTAAAGATCATATATCAATCCAGTGGGCTTCAGTACTTTCCATACTGGACTCCAATCTTCCAGCTGATTTTGGACTATCTTGTAGTCCAAATTAAGAAAAGTGAAAAATATTAAAGTCGTCCCTTATTGAGTCTTCTAACACCTCAAAACCCATTTGGACATGTCCTCTGACCTGCACGTCAAAAATACCAAATAGGTGTTTGACTGTCCTCCTAAAAAGTAGGGATTCTCCAAGCCGCTTTCCTTATCTAGTCTTAGCACATACAAAGACGCTCAAAAATGACCATTAACACCCCAATAACATATTAAAAGACTCTAAGTTATCCTAGATCTAAACAAAGACAAGAGTAATGACTAGACTCGATACTACAATGCGCATGCATGGAATAACCATCCTGCCCTCCCACCAAGCCTTACATCTTATAATATGCATTGAAACACTTGGATAATCAGATCACATCCTCAATAAACATAGAAAAATCATGCATCTACATTCCTTTACTCATCTTGTACATGTTTGAAAAGGAAGCTCTTTAGTTTACATCTTCTATTTGTGCAAAAGTTCTTGTTTGTGGAGTTTGTATATTCATGGCCCTTGTTTAGGAAGTTTGTATGTTTAGGGCTTCTTGAATCTCATCAAATTATATATTCTACATACAAGCTTATAACTCACGTTTAAACATTTACCACCCGTATTTCATAAATACTTTAATATGCAACAAGAAAATACAAAACATAGCCATAATTTCTATCATACTACATTTCATACTTACATATGTCTATAAACATGTAACAAGGTTATTTATTCTATAAAATGGCCTTAGGCCATGTGCAATACATATATAGTTTCAAAACTTGTAACAAGATTATTTATTTCCTTTTTGGGCTTATGGCCGAGTCACACATGCACACATAGCTCAAAATATAATCTTTTTCCCATCTTATATGCATATGTCTTGAGTTTAACATTTATTCTATATACATGGGTAGTGGTTTCCATCAAAATGTTGACTTTTAAGGGTGTGATCAACATGAAAAAAATACATATAACAAAAGGATGATGGAAATCATGAAAAGTTACCTTCTTGAGGCATGAACATCATTAATACACAACATCGTAAACATGGATGATCAAGCTCAAGTGAGGAGCCAAAAATGTCCCTTGGCCATGTGTATACGTATGTGTGACTATATGAACATGATATTATAAAGAACAACATTTGTGATATAGTATATTATTTATAATTATGATTCATCAATAAACGCGCTAAAACAAGATCATCAAAACATAGAAAAACCAAAACGTCATAGAATACACACACACACACATATATATATATATGTGCTTGACAACTCTATTTTCTTTTCTTTGGATTCTCTCTATCATTGGTATAACTTCTCCCTGGGTTTCTTCCGAGGTATGGCATCTCCCAGACAAGCAAGCTCCATCAACGACCTCCAATGCTTCTCCTGGCGAGCTCGGTCCGCACCACCGTCTACAGCAAGCACACATTTGTACTCAAATTTAGATTCGATTCATATCAATGACAGCCGTATAAATATGTACGCTTTTTCCTTCACCAGGGTTTTATCCACAAGGGTGGTTTTACCTGGCAAGGTTTTAATGCGACATATCATATACGACTGGAGATATGTTATTATTTGTTCATTATTTCATTTATTCGCATACTCTGAGGATTGTAATATGGTTTTCCTCCGCCAAAAGTGAGGCTTATCATTTATAAAATCTCCGTTTAATAAAATATATATATATATATATCTATATATATATATATAAGATGATCACAATGGAAAGATGCATGAACAAGTGTATCAAAGTTGCCTTCTTAGTGCTCTTTTCTTAACATATCATATGACTTCATTTTCTTTCATTTTTTTCACATACATCAAATAAGTCTTTATTTCATTTCATTTACACATAAGAGTCCATCTTTTTGGTATTGTCCGATTTTTAGGTGGTACACATATGACAATATATACATCACATAGAAACATGTATTTTACATATTCTTTCTACTAAAACCTTGAACGTACTTCATGAATGATCTAACTTTTATATGAACATATATACTTAATCTTTGAGAATCTATGAAGGATCTAGGAAGAATACTTGCCTTTCTCACTTATTCTTAACTTAAAGTGAATCTTTCCTCACATAGCTTGGAGAAAAAATCCTTTGTTTCTTCCTTGAAGACCACGGTTATGGCTACACAAATTGAAGAGTTAGTGAGGAACTATGGAAATAGATAAATGGAGAAACTTGAACTCATTATATATGAAGTTCTTACCTTGTTGCTTCTTGGTTTTTGGCTCTACCAAAAGTTTCGGCCACTACTTGGATGAAGGAGGATATTTGAACCTTGTCTTGGATGTGTTTAGGTGATGTGAAGAGAATAAAATTTTTCTCCTTGTTCTTATTGTTGTTCTCCACCAAGGAGGTCAAAAAGAGAGAAAGACTTTGTTTATTTTGGTGAGGGAAGAGAAATTTTGAGTGGGAGATTGAAGTGCAGAAGTGTGGAATGGAAAGATGGGAGGGGTTTTCCTCTTTTTCAATGCCTTATCGCTGTTGTGTGGGGTGCTTTGGGGCGAGTGAGAGAACCATCATGAAGGATTTGGAAGCATTAGGGATTAGGCATAATGATGTTGACTTAGAGTGTAAGAAGAGAAATCTTCTCTTCTTGGAGAAGGTGTGTGGCCGGCTTAAGGAGAAGTAGGAGGGAGAGGGTGGCTTGTTGGTTGAGTGTGTAAGAAAGGTGAAAGAAAATGTAATGATTGGTTGAAGACAAAAGAGAAGAAAAATCTTATATTCCCACCTGTGTGGAGGGGGCAGCCAAGAGGAATTTAAGGTGGGTAGAATCGGATAAAATACCATCATTAGTTTCTACAAAATTTTCTACACTTGTCATTTTGTTGGAGTATTATTCTAATAACTTAAGTTGTTACCAATTAACCTTATTTAAATTTTCTACACTTGTGTCATGTATTTTTAGTTGATTTAATTTAGCCTAATAACTTAAGTTGCTTATTTAAATTTTATCGTATGTTCAAAAGCATTTGTTATCGAATTCACTAGTTTGTTGATATACCAAAGAACTTAGCACACAAGCATATGTCGATGTTACTTAAATAGGATATTTAATACAATTTGACTCAACAAAAAATTTGGGACATAACACGGCAGCTATTCCCGATGCCCCACTTGTTAGAGAAAGCACACTAGAGCATGCCTACTACGGACTGGAGCCTGTTTTAATTGCGGTAGGACATGCCACAAGATTAGAGACTGTTTGGAGCCAATAAACGGGCTATAGAGGAGTGCACCACAGCAGAGAAATGGTCCACGGGCCAATGCCCAAGTACATGTGATGACTGATGCTGAAGTCCTTGACTCCCCCGATGTAGTGACAGGTATATTTAAGTATCCATAATTAAGTGTTGTTTTCTATACCTGTTTAGAATTGTCTACTTGAAGTATAAATGGTCTCAAGTGCAATATTAGCAAAGAACATACCCACGAACATGTTGTTTGATAGTGGTGCAAGCCACTCCTTCGTGTCTAAAAAGTTCACCAAGAACCTTAGCAGCTGCCCTAGATGGTTCGATACACCTTATCGTGTTCAGGCAGCTGGTGATCAAGTGATCATTTCCCAACATCTATACAAGGTTTGCGAAGTTGAGATGGAAGGGCAAAAGTTCGAGGCTACCTTAATTCCGATATAGATTTGGGACTTCGACATCATTCTATGCATGGATTGAATGTTTAGAAACCATGCATATATCGATTTTCATGGTAAGCGCGTTGTGATCAAGGACCCCACTTATAGCACCCTGCTTGGGACTAGGATCTCGGTGCGGTGGACTCGTCGTACTCTGCTACGAGAAGTACGAGGCATCGATACCATACATGTGTGTGTTGACATGAATCATGAATCGATATAGCGGAAGCAACATAAAGATAAATATACGACATGCATATAAATACAAACCTTCATAAGTCCATACAAATCATAATGTACAATGTCCTCAAATTAATCTATGTACATTATGATCAAAATGTCTAACATATCCAAAAGGTAACTCCGGCATATTTCTTCCCTCGCGGGTAATCTAGCCTGGGTTCGTCCTTTATGAGTACCGTGCCAAGGTCCCCATTCTCTACAATGTCATAAGGCAAGTATGAGCGATAACAGCAATTGTCCAGCAAGTAGTCCGTCTAGATACGTCATGTGGATCATGCATGCGGAGACGCAGCGATAAAATAATATAACATAAAAAAAAATAACCGCTCACGTCTCCATTTTTAGTAAGTACAGTGTCATGACATAACGTAATCAATTAACATATAACACATATTTAATTAACATCATCATCAAAGTAAACATTATCTACTATCAAGTCCATAAAATGCCACTTTAATTCATATCCATCCTTAAAGTCTCAATTAAGGTCTAAGATAATCATCATACTTAATCTTGTCATCTAGATGCATCAAGTCCCTACAAGAGTCATCTAAATACGATATTCTTACGATGCGATGTCTTAAAAATGATGCCATCAAAATTACATAGCAATGAACGATAAATCATGATATTCACATCCATTTTCCATAAATATTTCCAATGCATAATATTTACATAAACATTGCACTTTCATATGATGGCTATAGCGCTTTACCTTGCATGAGAATGATAGCGTCATAGTAACAGAATAATCCCGCATATAGTCACATGTAAAATATGAATCTAGATGCTCTAAACACGGTGTTTTATCATGAGTACATAAACTAATAGTGCTCGGCATGCCGGAGATCCCTTGTCCTTGACAAGTGTTACACTCGGGCCTATAAAGAAACATACTATATGCCCATGACATCAACCCTCTTGGGTTCCGATGCCATGACGGCCTCCAATCATCGATAACATAACATATGCCCATGATACCAACCACATCAGATATGGTATCATGACGGCCTCCAAATGATCATATATAGACGATAAAAAAGTCATGAGATATCCAACCATATTATATAATTCAATATGCGAGGGTGAACTTCGTAAAACTTTTCATGAGATGAATGTGGATGCACATGCCCTCGGCCTACTAAACATTCTGCACTTTTATATTCTTAAAGTTTCTCTTATCATCATGTCCTAAAACCCCACATATATGCACATAATTCATGCTTTAAATTATGAAAAGATACTATCTTTTTCTCTCCTAAAACTTTCGGCCATCTAATCCCAAAACAACCTAGTTTTATCCAATTTTTGTACATCAACATTTGATTAAAATATTCATCTTACAAAAGGTAAAATGGCCAAAATCCCTAGTCTCATATTCATGTTCACCTACTTTAATATACCACAGGAAGATACATAAAAATATTATACTTTGTATCATACTTCATTTCATACATATATATGTCCATAAACATGTACAAAGTTATTTGATACACACAAAAGGCACTAGGCCGTATGCTATATATATATATATATATTTTTTTTTATAAAGCGAATTTTTATTAATGAGGCTCACTTATGGTGTGAGAAAACCATATTACAACCTTGAGAGAGTCAGCATAAGAAAATAACGCATGAAGTGATTCTAGTATGTGTAGCCTCCAGTCATATATGATATGCTGCATTAAAACCTTGTTGAGTAAAACCACCCTTGTGGATAAAACCTTAACGAAGGAAAAAACGTACGTATTTATATGAGAGGAAGGTTGAGTAAAAGTGCTAGATAAGTGATCAAAAAAGGATAACAATAGACTAATGGTTGTAGCCGTCGGCATTATAGCACGTTGGAGTTCTTCGCACAACTTCCATATCAACGCCATGCATGTACCTCGCACATCAAGATGAAGCATAAAGCAAGTATCTGTGTCAATCCAAAATGGATGTTTCAGCGTGAGAAAACATATCCAAGTTGCCCATAGCCATATGGCCATGGGCAACCTCCAACTGTTGATGCAATAAACAAAAGGCCACGGTGATAGCGCACGTGATGTCCATTCCTTGAACAAATAGCAGAAACACAAGACGTTATCCACAATCAATGCAAGTATTAGAGCATCAAGAATACGTAGAAACCAAAAATATATTGAGAAGTAGACATATCAAGGCTGCCTACACCTAGTAGTGGCGTAGGCAACCCCCAACAGTGAAAGACATTCCATTAAAGATGTAGAATGGGTAGAGAATTATCCAGCATCAAAGTCCCTCGGACATCACATGGTAGTGACGCAACCGAAGTATATAATTGAACACCAGCTGCATGCAATCCATATCGTGCTAAATAATGTGCTATGGAGTTTGCTTGTCGTCGACAATAGCAAAGCGTGGAACCATTCAATCGCAGCACCTGTGTTACACGTTGAATATCCTGTCCGACTGATCCTGTGTAGTTTGAAGGTTGACTAACCAAGTGAAGCAGATGATGGCAATCTGTTTCGACGAACAGACCCACATGATCAGTCATATAATATAGAAGAGAGAACAGTAAGGCCTGCAATTCAGCCCGAGCCGGTGATAAACATGGCGGTACGTAACAAATGGCAGAGATAAATTGCCCATATTCATCTCGCAAAACCGCACCCGCTGCAGCTTTTGTGCGTCCAACAGAAGCATCTACATTCAATTTCATATGGCCTGATGGAGGGAGGGTCCATTTGACAAGTCTATGCCTATATAACTTTAACTTTGGAGAGAATCCTTGGGCAACTAGCTGAGGAATAGATTCTGCAAATTTGCGACCTTGCAGTGTTGCACACCACGTAAATATTTGTGAACGGACTTGGTGAAAAAGATGAGTCGATGAAAAAGTGTTGTCCCCAAACTTGATAGAAGAATATTCTTTCCAAATCATGCATGTAACTAGTGTCGGGATTACTGCTCGCACATGACCTAGCATAGTAGACATGGATGCGTAATGCCACCAACGTAATAGATATGAATATATAGTATTCTGACGAGGCATAGGACCAGACAGTAAATTGGCTACTTGTATTCATAAGGATTTAATTGCTGGACAGTGTACAAAGATATGATCACGTATCTGACTGCTCCATACAAAAAACACATTAAGATGGGTAAACGAGTTGCATGTCCGAAGAGTGTTGGTTAAAGGAAGTGAATGACACCACAGAAACCACATGAATACCTTTGCGTTTGGAGGTGATGTAGGCCACCAAATGTATTTCGAAGCCTCAAACAATGATGCTTGCGAATGGTACAACGAATATGCCGACTTAATAGTGTATTGACCAAGGGAATCAGCAGGGCAGCTATAGCCATCCGTTGTGGAGATAGTATTGAGCTGCATATAATCATGTGTGTCGCAAATATGCTTCCAAATGGCAGAGTCATAGATGTGCGCATAGATAAACGTATTTCGCCCGGCTAAAAATAGCCCACAATGAACCAGAAGTGTGAAACTTCCACCATAATTGTCCGTCATAAACTTTATGTATCAACTCTAAACTTCGGATACCCAGGCCGCCAGAATCCACTGGGCGACATATTTGATTCCAAGACATCCAATGATGTTTTCCATTCCATAAGAAAGATGCCATTTTCCGGTTCAAGACCATGATAACACTTTTTGGCAGCCTGGAACTTGCTATAATGTGAATAGGCATAGTAGACAAAACATGCTTGATAAGAACCAGGCAGCCTGCCATAGATAACAAATTCCACGACCATGCATTAAGCCTCTTGTCAAAATGTTCTATTAATGAAGTGCAATATGATGAACGATTAATCCCCTTGTATAAATAGGATCCTAATTACTTATTGGGCAAATTGACCAGATGCATATTTAGTTGTTGTGCCACTCGTCGTCTGACCACCGTTTTCCCTACGACGAGTTGGCTCTTTTGGAAATTAATTAATTGTCCGGATGCTGCTTGATAAGTATCCAAAAATTGTTGAAATCGCCGCATTTTACCTGAGCTACCATTGAGAAAAACCACCAAATCATCTACAAAATCCAAGTGGGATACTAGTGGAACACGGCCAACTTGAAAGCCATGCGATTCCCCCAAATTGATTAAGGAATTAAGATCTCGTGAGAATCCTTCCGATGCTAATATAAATAACAATGGAGAAAGCGGGTCTCCCTGTTTTACTCCACGGGAGACAGGAAAGAAGCCCACTGGCTTGCCATTTATGAGTATCGAACATCCTGTACTTGAGAAATTGTTCATGAGCATACGCACTAGCCTTGCATGAAAACCAAATTTGATCAAGAGTTGCCGGAGATACAACCAATCTACTCTATCAAAAGCCTTTGTCATATCAAGCTTTACGAGAACATGCCCTCCATAGACTCGTTTGTCAATCATATGGACCATCTCCTGAGCTAACAGAACATGATCAGTGATATTATGTCCCTTAAGGAAAACAGCTTGCTCAGGAGATATTAAGCTCGGAAGAAGATCCGAAAGACGCGAAGCAATCAGTCGCGTGATAACTTTGGCCAGAAAATTTTTTAAACAAATGCGACGGTAATCACCAAATGATTGAGGATTTGACACCTTCGGAATGAGTGTAATCTATGTTGCCGCAAGTTGTTTGGGTGGGCAGACACCAAGAAAAAAATTCTTGCACAGCTTTGTGGATGTCAGCGTTTATAGCTGACCAAAATGTATGATAGAAAGATCCGGGAAAACCATCTGGACCAGCAGCACTAGAGGGATTAAGGTCCCAAACAGCCCTCTGGACTTCCTGCATGTCTGGTAGAGCCATTAAAATTTCATTATCATGACTTGTCAAAATAGATGGAATGTATTGTAGCAATGTAGATGCATCCGACAAGTGTTCCGCCGCAAATAATGTGGTATAATAATGCACTGCCTGGCGTTCAATATCTTCTTGTTGTAAATATTCTGTACCACTCGAATAAACAATTCGCGTAATTATCTGACGTCTTCTTCGTTCCTTAACTGTTTGATGAAAATAATGTGTGTTTGCATCACCCTCCTTCATCCACTTCACATGATATTTTTTCTGCCAAAATAATGTAGCACAGTGCTGCTGCTTTAACAGAAACGCCATGCTGCGATGATACCTCTCCCGTGAATTATCTGTGGGATTGTTGTCAAGACATCTAGATAGCGAAAAGCTGTTGTCCTAGCTGACCTGTCCGAGTTACATTCAAGATAGAGAGGACAATGGTCTGAGGTGGTACGACTGAGATGCTGGTATGAAACAGACTCAAATAAATCAAAGAAGCTAGATGTGCATAGATATCTATCCAACCTCCGCCAAACACGACCAAGTCCTCGCCCATCACACCACGTAAATTTAGAGCCTTGATAACTGATTGGAAGCAGCGAGCATGTGGTAACACAGTCATTAAAATCCTGCAGTGTGCGTAGTGAAGGAGAAGAACGACCCTTTGTGTTCATCTAACGTTAAAAATGTATTAAAATTGCCACCCAACAACCAAGGTAGTGCAGTCTCATTACGAATGTGTATCAGATCCTCCCAAAGAGGCCGACGTGCAGCAACCGTATGTAATCCATATACAAAAGTAGCGTAAAATATTTGACCTGTAGGTTTCCACTGTAGCTGCATGGAGTGATTTTGAATATCCACGCGCTCCACTTCCAACTGCAAAAATGCTGCACTCCAGAAGATCCATATATTATCATTGCAAACGGAGACAGCTTTGGTAAAACCTAGCTTGAGACGATAAAACAGCAAAGAAGAAGGTCGCAGTTTTGGTTCTATGAGAACCAGGAGATGTATATTATAACAACGTAATAAAGCCAAAAGACACTGCAAGGAGGTACGAATCCCCCTGATGTTCCAAATTATTACCTTCATTGAGTTGATAGACAATCAAAAGAATTTGAGAGAGCTGCTATTGACCTTGTTAGGGGTGGAGAGGATAGCTCTAAGGGCTGACGTGTCCAACGAAGTAGACGAGGTGGTGCTTGAAAAGGAATTTCTGTAGGTGCTGCCTCTAACATGATGGGATAATCGTCAATATGAGTGTGAGCTGATTGCATAGCACCATGAATAAGTTCTTGCATGATCTCAGAGACAATTGTTGCTGTAGTTGTATCTTCCTCCAATGCGCGTGATGTCTCCAAGTGAGGGTGTGTTTCCTCACTGTCAGACACAGAGAAAGGTTGATGGGAGTGAGTAATATCTGCCAGAAAGATATCATCAACCCCACGCAGCCTGGTAATGTCCTGCACATCTGAGATAGTGTGATGTGTTCTGATATTTGGTGATGCCGATATTGGTATGGGCATGAAGATATTCTGCTGTATAGAATCTGTTGTTTTTTTTGGAGTCCATCTCTGATCCTTGGATGGACCAGCAACAACATACTTAATTTTTTGCCTTGTATCTTTAGATTGCTGCGGGACTTCTCTAGGCTGTAGCAACTCAACTGCATCTTCGTCCTTTTGTGAGTTGCAGTCCGTAAATTTGTCCCAATCTGAAACACTTGGAACAATAACTTGGCAAATCCTCATAAATTACCTGTTGTGCAATGACCCGGTTCAACGCTTGGATAAAAATTTTGGACGGAAGATCCTGCGAAACATCAATTTCAATACGCAAACGAGCGACTGACGGACGGATGGCTTCTGCAGTTGCAGTATCGAGTTTCATGGGTGTCCCCAACATCTGTCCAATTTGCATTAGGGCAGATTTCTGATGATAGTGCAATGGCAGCCCTGGAAATGAAACCCAAACTGGCACAATGGGGACATCTACTGAGGGATCATACGTCGGAGTCCATTTTGTAACCCTCATGTATTACACCGCAATCATCCAACTTTTTCTTGCAAAGCATCTTAAGTAATCTTGTTCATGTTTTAAGTGAAGGATCACATGAGATGCATCTAAAAGACCCACCTGCACTAGACCAGTAAAACCAATTCGATCAATTGTCGAACGGATCGTAGCGATCGGCGGCTTGCCATACCAGAATGTCCCAACTAATGAAAATTTATATGGCTCAGTGAGAGAGAGAATTTCATCATCCACAAATGAGATCTTAGGACTCCCCTTGTATTTTTGGATTGGTTTCTGAGGTATAACAGTCGATGGCGTCGTCTGAAATAAAGAGGCAAAACTTTTCTTGGACCCCGTAGGTTTTATGGTGTGATCGAGTGCTACCATGTGTGATCAGAAAGATTGAATTTTGAATGAAATCGTAGCAGCGGAATTGATAAAGGGCAATGTGGAACACAAAGAAAGCAAAAAAAGACAATGCAGGCTGGTGTTTCCACCGGCGGCGCTAATAGCCACCATGATCGCATGGCTGCCAGAGCTCCATATATATGTATATATATATATATGGCAATAAAATTGGATAATGTAAGATGACGACCCGCTCTAGCGCTGAAGAACCCCGGCGACGTTAGCCACCGTCTTTGCCGGTACCGCTTTCCTCCCGCTTTTCTTCCCGATCACTTCTCACATTACCCTCTCCATCCCTGCTTCGATCAATTTCCATTATAATCTCTCATTTTTTCAACCCTCATTGCCATCATCATGACCGCCGCACCTTCCTTCGCTGCAGTGGTCACTGGATCAATTGCCGTCAACAATATTTCAATCACGCCAAAAACAGTTTCCAGGTATAAAGGAATCCCTATGATTTCTTTTCTAGATACTGAGATTGATGCACTTGCTGAGCCTTATAGGGTATTCTTTGGTTGGAACTTTTTGGTATGGTCGACCACCTCTGAAAATTATACGTGAGGTTTTTGAGAAAATTGGATTTCATCAGGATTTGCGCATTACACTGATTGATCAATCTCATATACTTTTAAATTTCCGCAATGAAGCTGATTATTTGAGGTGCTTTTATCGTCGCTCTTGGCATATCTCTGGGTGTCACATACGGATAACCAAGTGGACAGTGGATTTTGATCCGTCGGAGGACGACCCCATTGTCCTAGTTTGGATTGCACTGCCGTCCTTGCCGATTCATCTGCACCATCGTGCAGCCCTTTTTGAAGTGGTACGGCCGATTGGAACGCCATTGAAATTAGATGTTGCGACTGCGGATGGCCTAAGACCGTCAGTGGCACGTGTCTGTGTTGATAATGACGTTTCTCAAGATTTGCCGCAAAAAATATTTTTACAGGCTAAGGGTAGGATGATCTTACAATCGATAATTTATGAAGACGTACCTTTATACTGCACTTCATGCTGCAGACTCGGTCATTCAACAAATGCATGCCCTCCAAAGGACAGCAGCAGCGTTCCCCACCCTCCGCCGCCTCCCCCGCCGCCACCTCCCCCACCGCAGACACACTCCACCAGGCAGCGCTGGACGCCAGTAAAAAAGAAACCTTTAGCACCTACTCTGACAAACCCAGATGTATCTGTTGAAAATAATGATCAAGATGACCAGCCGGATATCGGGGTGATCCCTCCTTCAGACACAACCCTACCTCATGCTATATCTGCCCAGATTGTGTTAGGAAATCAACCGAGATCACTGCAAAACGCGCAGCGGAAAACAAAAACTTGACCTCTGATTTCCTACCAAGGATCCATGTTGTTCGTTTAATTCGACAAAAGAAATCAAAAATTACCTCCGTAGATTCGAAATCTGCAGATGGAAGAGGTGCAAAATCACGAACACCCTCTGTCGGTATCCACACGAACGCTTCTGCCCGGAGTGCTAGCTCTTCAAACGGCGCGGCTGAAGAACTCGTTTTTCACAAAAACGGCTCGAGGGTTTTCTTATGACTCTGTGTATTTTTCGTGTGTCTTGTGTATACGAGATACACAAGTATATATGCACATACGTAGACATCAGAATCCGAGTCCTAATCGGATTAGTGGATGCCAATCAAAATCCATATCAGATACGGATTCTATCAGGATATTCAAAATTCATATCAGATATGGATTCTCTTGTTATTATCCGATAATACACATGTATATATAATCACCAAAAAACCGAAAATAATAATAATAATAATTAATATCCAATATTAATATTATTAATATTAAAACGATAATAATAATAATAAATAATATCCAATATTAATATTATTAATATCAGCCTTACGCATTCTTGTGTGTGACCCGATAGGCCCATATTAATTGGCAGTTGATTAAATCTCTATTAAACCAACAAGTCGTAATTGGCCTCTAGCAAGGCATTACAACTACCCAATTAATACGAGTAAAGTCCAACTAGCCTAATAATAGTACATGCACTAATCCCTTTGTCACACGATATCTAGTTTGAACATAAGTCATGGTCAGCGTCATACTTATATAGTTCAAACATATGATTACTCGATCTCTAAGTAGACTGATAAAACAAATGATATTGATCACACTATCAATTCATTTGAGCACGGCCATGCATTTCACAGTCTCACTAATCGAGGGGCCCAAAGATATCTCTCTCAAAAGAGAGGGACAAATTCTATCTTGATTGTTCAATATCCTCTACATAATATCTATCACATTCAATCATGACCTTTATTATTATCAAGTTACATATAACGTTTGATCATGTCAAAATATAATAGTCCTTATGTTGGAAACTATGACAATCTCAAGTCAAAGGATTAAAACATGACTATCATGAGATTTACTTATGACACTAATCCATGTAGCAATCTCATGATGAGTCTATCCAGTACACGTTCTCTAACAAGTATCTATGAGATTGATTCGTATCACCATACACATAATCATCTCATGATTATCAAATCAATACTCATACTGATTATAAATTATTTTATCTCCATAACAATAATTAATCAGGGACATATATCAAAATTGTGTAACATACTAGCCAGCAATAATGATATTAAAACCTCTTTTATTAATAATAAATGCATAACATAAATATCCAAATCATGGCCTAGGGCACATACACTAACAATCTCCCACTTGCACTAGGCCTACAAATATCTGAGACCCATAGATCTAGTGTGTTGATCATGCTTGACCCGTGAGAGAGGCTTAGTCAATGGATCCGCTATGTTATCGTTTGTGTCAACTTTGCATATCTTGACATCTCCTCTATCGATGATGTCTCGAATGAGATGGTACCGCCTGAGTATATGTTTAGATCTCTGATGAGACCTAGGCTCTTTTGCTTGTGCTATGGCACCATTGTTGTCACAATAAATGTCCACAGGATTTGCAATGCTAGGTACTACTCCTAGCTCAGTGATGAACTTCTTCAACCAAACTGCTTCTTTAGCTGCATCTGATGCTGCTATATACTCAGCCTCTGTTGTAGAATCAGCCACAGTGCTTTGTTTTGAACTCCTCCAACTAACAGCTCCACCATTCAATGTGAATACAAAACCGGACTGCGATCTGAAATCATCTATGTCGGTTTGGAAATTAGCATCTGTGTAACCATTTACAACTAACTCGTCATCCAAACCTCCATAAACCAAGAATACATCTTTAGTCCTTCTGAGGTACTTAAGAATATTCTTGACAGCTGTCCAGTGACCTTCACCAGGGTCAGCTTGATATCTACTTGTTGTGCTCAATGGATATGAGACATCTGGTCTAGTACATAACATGGCATACATGATCGATCCTATAGCAGAAGCATAAGGAATTTTATTCATTCGATCTCGCTCATCAGATGTCTGAGGACATTGATTCTTGCTAAGATGAATGCCATGAGACATATGCAGGAATCCTTTCTTGGACTCTTGCATGTTGAACCTCTTCAACATTTTATCTATGTATGTACTTTGACTCAAGCCTATTATCCTTTTAGATCTATCTCTATAGATCTTGATACCAAGGATATAGGTAGCCTCGCCCAAGTCTTTCATTGAGAATGAATTCCCTAACCAAGCCTTAACCTTTTGCAAGGTAGGGATATCATTTCCAATAAGCAATATGTCATCCACATATAAGACCAGAAACACTACTGCACTCCCACTAACCATCTTGTAAACACAAGGTTCATCTTCATTCTTGATGAAACCAAAGTTCTTAACTGTTTCATCAAAACGAAGATTCCAGCTTCGAGATGCTTGCTTCAATCCATAGATGGACCTTTGAAGCTTGCAAACCTTCTTTGAATTCTCAGGATTTACAAAACCCTCAGGTTGTGTGATGTACACATCCTTGAGTAAATTTCCATCAAGGAAAGCAGTTTTGACATCCATTTGCCATATCTCATAATCATAGTATGCTGCAATGGCAAGTAGAATTCGAATAGACTTAAGCATAGCTACTGGTGAAAAGGTTTCATCATAGTCTATACCATGAGTTTGCTTGAAACCTTTAGCCACAAGCCTTGCTTTGTAGGTTTGCACATTTCCATCCATGTCAGTTTTCTTCTTGAAAACCCATTTGCAACCAATAGTCTTAATACCCTCTGGAGGATCAATTAAAGACCAAACTTGGTTATCAAACATGGATTGCATCTCAGAATTCATGGCTCCAAGCCATTTATCTGAATCTGGACCTGACACAGCTTCCTGATAGGTAGTAGGCTCATCTTGATCTATGAGCATAACTTGACTGTCATCAGTCACAAGAAATCCGTATCTCTCTGGCTGACGATGTATCCTATCAGATCTACGTTGGACTTGTGTTACATTTTCAGGCTCCACAACTGTTTGTGGTTCTAAAATTGTCTCTAAAGACGGTTCAACGATATCTTGTGGAACTTGAGTTTCCTCAAGTTGTACTATACTCCCACTTGTTCTCTTGGAGAGAATCTCCTTTTCCAAAAAGACTCCATTTCGAGCAACAAACACTTTGTTCTCTGAGGGAATATAAAAATAGTACCCTTTAGTTTCTTTAGGATACCCCACAAAAATACATTTGATAGATTTTGGAGCTAGCTTATCTGACATTAATCTTTTCACATAAGCTTCACAACCCCAAATCTTAAGAAAAGACAAACTGGATCTCTTACCAGTCCACATCTCATATGGTGTCTTTTCAACCGCTTTAGATGGTACACGGTTCAAAATGAATGCAGCTGTCTCCAAGGCATAACCCCAAAAGGATAAAGGAAGATCTACTTGACCCATCATAGATCGAACCATATCCAATAAAGTCCGATTTCTCCTTTCAGAAACACCATTCCATTGTGGAGTTCCTGGAGGAGTCAACTGTGAAATGACTCCACAATTTCTTAGATGTTGGTCAAATTCTTGGCTCAAATATTCACCACCTCGATCTGATCGAAGGGTTTTAATTGTCTTACCAAGTTGATTTTGTACTTCATTTTGAAAAGTTCTAAACATTTCAAAAGACTCATGCTTATGTTTCATTAGGTAGACATAGCCATACCTACTGAAATCATCAGTAAAAGTAATGAAATACTGAAATCCTCCCCTGGCACTAATGCTGATTGGGCCGCATACATCTGTATGTACCAAGCCCAATAAGTCATTAGCCCTTTCACTATGTCCAGTAAAAGGAGTCTTTGTCATCTTTCCAAGCAAACAAGACTCGCAATTTTCAAATGATTCAAAATCAAATGAATCTAATAATCCATCTTGATGGAGTTTAGATACGCGCTTCTCATTTATATGGCTAAGGCGACAATGCCATAAATATGCAGGGTTTAGTTCATTTGGCTTAGTTCTCTTTGAAGATATGTTATAAATATTACCGTCATTGGAATCATCAAGGTTTAGGACATAAATGTCATTATAACTACTTGCAATACAATAAAGCAAGTCATTTTTATCAAAAATAGAACACTTCTTATTTTTAATTAAAAATGAATAACCTTCATCATCCAAAACAGACACTGAAATAAGATTTCTATTCATAGTAGGAACATAAAAGCATTTGTTTAAAACTAACAAAAGACCATTGGGCAAGACAAGCTCATAGGTCCCTACAGCTATAGCAGCAACTCTTGCTCTATTGCCAACACGTAGGTCCACCTCGCCCTTCTTCAGCATCCTACTCCTTTTGAGCCCCTGCATATTTGTACAAATATGGGATCCACATCCAGTATCTAATACCCAGGAAGAAGAAGTAGATAAATTAATTTCTATAACATAAATACCTGAAGATGTAGTCGTACTACCCTTCAGCTTCTTCAACTCCTCCAAATAAACATCACAATTTCTTTTCCAATGCCCAGGCTTGTTGCAATGGAAACAAGTTCCTTCCTTAAGAACCTTTGCCTTGGGACCAGGTTTCGGTTTAGCTTGACCCTTTGCCCCTTTTGCACCCTTTGCACTTTTAGCCTTACCCTTGCCTTTAGCTTTCCTTTTCATTAGCTTGGTATTGACACTCAATACATGGGTAGGCTTCTTGATATTCCCCTCAGCAGTTTTGAGCATACCATGTAGCTCAGGAATGGACTTTTCCATATTATTCATATTGTAGTTCATGACGAACTGAGAAAAACTGCTAGGCAAAGAGTGTAGGATCAAATCCGTGACGAGTTCCAAACTCAGGGGATATCCAACTCTTGCAAGGTGATCTATATAGCCTTTCATCTTCAGAACATGAGCGCTAACAGATTCACCTTCAGACATCTTACTGTCAAAAAGTGCAACGGCGGTGTCGAACCTATCCTGCCTAGCCTGTTGTTGGAAAGCTTGTTTGAGATGCACACTCATCTCATAAGCTTCTAAGTGTTCCAGGTCTTTCTGAAGTCCTGAACACATAGTTGCCAACATAAGACATCCTATGTCGTTTGAATCTTCCACATGCTTCTTATACTTGTTCTTAACAGCAGCAGAAGCATCAGCAGGAGGGGGTTCAGGGACAGGGTCATCGAGCACGTAGGACTTCTTTTCTTGCTTGAGAACAATTCTCAAGTTTCGAAACCAGTCAACAAAATTAGTCCCACATTCTTTTAATTTTTCCTTCTCAAGGATAGATCGCAGCGATAAGGTGGAATTGTTATTAGCAGCCATTTATGATCTACAAAACATGCAAAGTAACACCTTATTAATAATGAGGTTAAAATTTATAAAACTCTCACTAAAACATAACCCTCAAAAGAAATATTTTAGTGAGCTAAGATCCATATTTGACTTAATTCTAAACTCAGCTTTGGCATGACGCTTAAAATTAAGTTATTTAGGTAGGTAACATCTTTACCAATTACATCTCATGTAACTCTTAGAATTTATGGAATAATGACATCATATATCATTGTATGTTAGATTTCATCTAATGCCTTGAGCCCAAAACCGTTTTGATAGCCCAATTAAGTTTAACCAATTTTAAACATATGAGTAGCACTATTACTCATCCTACGTAGCTAGGAATGTTTAAAGAACATTGCTTTGGCAATACCTACATTAATACAATCCCAGTTTTAATAGGTGTTTAAGACATGGATGGCATCAAGACTTAAATTATTAATGAGGGTTCAACTTAGTTTATGTCTTGCATTGCATATCATTATATCGTAGCATCCTATATGCATATATAATATATCATCCACGCATCTCATACAAAATGATAAATATGTAAACGCCAAACTAAATATGATCTTCATGAGACCAGATGAAGATCATAAAGGAAACCCTATATGAAAGACTTCTTATTACAACATTTGCAATGATACATATCTTCTTGTCTTGAGCCCGTGCCTCCATCTCCATGGAATCCACTCCTCCTTGGTGTGTGTCGCCATCACCATTTTGTAGCTTGATTCTTCATTTATTACAATAACAAAGAAAAACCTAACTACTTGTATAATAAAATACAACAAAAACTACAGCGGCACGCAGGCCATAATAACCCAAAACAAAAATATGACTAAGTCAATCACATAGGTCCTGAGGCCATGCTATGCACCATGCAAAGACATCAATAATTATAAAATATCTTACATAAACATTTTATAATAAATATATATTGACATTCTTAATGTCACGGTAACGAACTATATCTTACAATCGCATTGATAATTTTCTTTTCGAAACCCTAACACAGACGCGTCAATCATAGTAACGATCTTACTGTTTTGAATACGTGTAAGCCCTTATAGAAGCACCGATCAAACCAAGAGTTATCATTCAAAGCCCAAAACAGAATCATCAATTGAATTGATAATCTGCTGTTTTGAATATGCATAACTCTTACAGAATCATTATCGGTTGTTCATATCGATATAAACATAATCGTTTTTGATCATCACATGAAAAACGAAAACTTTATATCACATATAACAACCTCGAATGATAACGTCTCATGAAAACGAATTGAAAACATCAATCCGCTCTCACCAGATGAGATTCGAATAGGGTTTTACACATAGCGTATGTTTATATCTAATATAAACAGAATCGGCTTTGATCATCATATGACAAACGAAAACCGCCGTATACAAATCATTCATGAAAACGATTTGAAAAACACCATTCTTCTCTCATCATATGAAATCCGAGTTGGGGTTTTATACATATCATGCCATACGAAAAACAGTAAACATATAATCACATAAGCATGATATAATCGATTTAAACGAAATCAACAAGTGGCTCTGATACCACTGTTAGGAAATCAACCGAGATCACTGCAAAACGTGCAGCGGAAAACAAAAACTTGACCTCTGATTTCCTACCAAGGATCCATGTTGTTCGTTTAATTCGACAAAAGAAATCAAAAATTACCTCCGTAGATTCGAAATCTGCAGATGGAAGAGGTGCGAAATCACGAACACCCTCTGTCGGTATCCACACGAACGCTTCCGCCCGGAGTGCTAGCTCTTCAAACGGCGTGGCTGAAGAACTCGTTTTTCACAAAAACGGCTCGAGGGTTTTCTTATGACTCTGTGTATTTTTCGTGTGTCTTGTGTATACGAGATACACAAGTATATATGCACATACGTAGACATCAGAATCCGAGTCCTAATCGGATTAGTGGATGCCAATCAAAATCCATATCAGATACGGATTCTATCAGGATATTCAAAATCCATATCAGATATGGATTCTCTTGTTATTATCCGATAATACACATGTATATATAATCACCAAAAAACCAAAAATAATAATAATAATAATTAATATCCAATATTAATATTATTAATATTAAAACGCTAATAGTAATAATAATTAATATCCAATATTAATATTATTAATATCAGCCTTACGCATTCTTGTGTGTGACCCGATAGGCCCATATTAATTGGCAGTTGATTAAATCTCTATTAAACCAACAAGTCGTAATTGGCCTCTAGCAAGGCATTACAACTACCCAATTAATACGAGTAAAGTCCAACTAGCCTAATAATAGTACATGCACTAATCCCTTTGTCACACGATATCTAGTTTGAACATAAGTCATGGTCAGCGTCATACTTATATAGTTCAAACATATGATTACTCGATCTCTAAGTAGACTGATAAAACAAATGATATTGATCACACTATCAATTCATTTGAGCACGGCCATGCATTTCACATTCTCACTAATCGAGGGGCCCAAAGATATCTCTCTCAAAAGAGAGGGACAAATTCTATCTTGATTGTTCAATATCCTCTACATAATATCTATCACATTCAATCATGACCTTTATTATTATCCAGTTACGTATAACGTTTGATCATGTCAAAATATAATAGTCCTTATGTTGGAAACTATGACAATCTCAAGTCAAAGGATTAAAACATGACTATCATGAGATTTACTTATGACGCTAATCCATGTAGCAATCTCATGAAGGGTCTATCCAGTACACGTTCTCTAACAAGTATCTATGAGATTGATTCGTATCACCATACACATAATCATCTCATGATTATCAAATCAATACTCATACTGATTATAAATTATTTTATCTCCATAACAATAATGAATCAGGGACATATATCAAAATTGTGTAACATACTAACCAGCAATAATGATAATAAAACCTCTTTTATTAATAATAAATGCATAACATAAATATCCAAATCATGGCCTAGGGCACATACACTAACAGATTGTGGAGGAATTTTGTGATGCTGCGGATAAGCATCTACCCACCGAACTAAACCCAGTCGAAACGGGTCACTCATCAGATACGGATTTGCCTATTGATGATCATGTTGATGATATACCTAATGTCCCGGAGGATGTAGCACGTCGAATGCAGCTAATACCACCTTCGCCTGACGAGGAGTTATTAATATCACGTTTAGAAGAGCATGCTGCTTAGACCGAGTTCATCCCAGTTGTCCCACGTCTTAAGCGAAGGGCGCGCAAAGATTTACCCCCTCTACCACTATCAACGATCTTAACACGTAGTGCGTCGCACATTGTACACGGAAGTTCCTCCTCTCTTACTCAATGAATGCCATCGTATGGAACATCCGAGGCATGCATGCCTCGTTACCTAGATTAAAACAAATGATTCATGAACATCGTTTACATTTACTTGATTTGCTCGAACCCAAACATGCACCTTCCCGTATGCATGGATTTGCTTTACAGCTTGGTTTTTCACATTCTTATGCTTCACAATCAGAACGTATTTGGTTTTTCTGGCGTGATACTGAGTTTCATTTGCTTGCTACTCAGGATCAGGAACAGGTGGTACATTTTACTTGCCAATCAATTTCACTGCAATGGCCCTTTGTATTATCAGTTGTGTATGCGAAACATACGCCTCTCCAGCGTCGACCACTCTAGCGTTCATTATGTGACTTTGCTGACTCATGTCAATTGCCCTGGATGGTGGGTGGTGATTTTAATACTTTTCGAACCATCGAGGATCATAGTGGACGCTCAACTCCGTCTTTAGCAGTATTACAAGACTTTAATGACTGTATAGATATGTGCTCCCTAATGGCGCCGCCGCATCAAGGCTATAGATTTACTTGGGCAGACGGCAGAGGTCTTGGCCGTATACGTCGTAGATTGGACTGGATTTTCATAAATTCTGCTTTTCAGGATGGGTTTTTGGATATACAGCAGTCGCATTTGCCGAGGGTCACCTCCAATCACATGCCATTATTATTCTTGTGTCGACAAAGTGTTGCACATAACAAACGCTCATTTCGATTTTTGGACACCTCGCTACATCACTCAGACTTTCATTCTTATATGCAGCAGGTATGGTTATCATATCCCACTACTGGTGGCATGCGCGGATTCTATAAAAAATTGTTTTCTTTCAAAAAAGATATCCAACGGGGGAATAAGGACATCTTCAGCAACATTTTCAGTAATCTAAAACATGCAGAGGCTCAACTTAATCATGCAGAGGCAGCCTGGGATGCGCATCCAACAGCGGAAACAAGAGAAGAATATCATAGATCCAAGGCCGAATATCTACGAGCGTCTACTTCTGAATCACAGTTTTGGAAATAAAAAGCCCGAATCAAATGGCTTAAAGAAGGTGATGCTAATACACAGTACTTTCATTCTATTGTCAAAGGGAAGCGAGCACATCTGCTAATTCAAAACATTCGTAATGCAGAGGGCCATCTTTTAATGAATCCGAGTGACATCATGGCCGTAGCAGTCTCTTTCTATACTGATTTATTTGCTCAGGCACCTACGTAGAATCATTCTGCTATACTTTCGCACATTCCTCGTCTAGTAACAGAAGCTGACAATATTATGTTGACGCAGCTTCCTACTGAGACTGAAGTTACGGAGGCAGTGTGGCACTTGGACCCTTACAGCGCTGCCGGTCCGGATGGGTTCAATGGTACATTTTATCGTTCATGCTGGTCTATCATACACTCTGATGTTGTTAAGGCAGTGCAGGAGTTTTTTCTTGGTATCCCGCAGCCGCCTGTCATGGCTAGTGCATTAATTACTTTGATACCCAGGACGCAATCCCCTCAGACGTTCAGTGATTTTCGACCTATATGTCTTACAAATTTTCTGAGTAATGTTTGCACCCGCATTATAGCCATGCATTTGGGGATGCTTCTTCCGAAGTTAATCTCTCCAGAGCAAACAGAATTCCTTCCAGGACATAATATTTCAACTCAAGTTTTATTGGCAAAAGAAATGGTACATATGTTAGATAGTGGTGCGTCTCAATTATGCCTGAAATTTAATATGATGAAAGCATTTGATCGGGTCAGTTGGGATTATCTGGAGCGTCTCCTGCTGCAGTTTGGTTTTTCAGATTTTTTCTCTCGGATTATCCTCAACCATCTACGGGCTACTACGTTATCGGTTTTGATCAATGGAGAGCCATCACCTAAATTCCGCCCACACAGAGGAGTCAAACAGGGAGATCCTCTATCTCCATTGCTATTCATTTTGACATCGGAGGGTTTCAGCAGAGGATTAACCTCATTGGTGGCGGCGGGCCATATATTGCCATTTCGTCTAGGCCACATTCCTTTTGCAATAACCAATTTAGCTTATGCAGATGATCTCCTTATTTTCCTGCAAGGAACACATCGTAATTTACGTCATTTCCATAAGTTCTTAACGGAGTATGAAACTGCTTCTGGTCAAAAGGTTAACTTCCAAAAGAGTAGTCTCATCCCGTCGGCACGCCTTTCACCCCGACGAGTTCGAACCTTTCAAGAAATACTGGGCATGCGACTCTCTTCTCTACCATTTCGATATCTTGGTTCCTATCTCCGCAGAGGGATAAATCGATCCCGATTTTGTTCCACTCTGCTAAATCATTTTGATGATCGATTAAATGGTTGGCATTCCCGTCTCCTCTCATCAGCGGGTCGTTTAGTATTACTGCGCTCTGTACTTTCTGCGCTCCCTCTCCATATCATTGCCGCAGGAGGATTTCCAAAGTCTGTCATTAAAATGATACACAGAAAGATGGCCATTTTTTATTGGGGCAAACGACGTCATTGGGTGGCATGGTCGAAAATCACATTGCCTGTTGAGGAAGGAGGCTTGGGGTTACGAGATCTTCACATTCTGCAGCAGGCATATCACTGCAGAATTTGGTGGCTATATCAGAAACATGACACTTTATGGAGTCGGTATATGCATGTCAAATATGGACGGCGAGGGGATTTTCAGCCAAGACTACCGGATTCGCCGGTTTGGAAACTCATCTGTCGCATTCATGACATTTGTACTTCGTAAACGACAGGTACTGGTACCCATCTTACATGGAAGCCAACGCCCTTGGGTGAATTCACTCTAAAATCAGCCTATGATGTTTGTCGCCCATCTAGGCCAACACTACTCTCTGCTAAGTTCATCTGGTTCAAGCAACATTCGCCCACCATAAAAGTACTACTTTGGCATTTATTTCACTCAGCACTGCCATTTGAAGATTACATTGGCCATTATTCTGCTGCACGCCCCACGCAGTGCCCCTTTTGTAAGCAACACTCGGCAACGGTGGATCATGTTTTCCTGTATTGTCAGCCAATTAGTTTATTATGGACTTTCTTTGCGGCGGAGTTGCACGACGTCTACCTCACTACTCTGAGTCTGCGCCAATACCTCTTATCCTGGTGGTACCGCTCCTCCTATTCTACCATACTTGGGGTTTTAAAAATTGTTGTTCTGGGTATCCTAGTGCATAACATATGGCGCTGTTATGCTAGTCTAGTGTATGGGGACACTGCATCTTTTTCTCTATCGGCACTGCAGGCCACTGTCCATTTTGACATTGATATGTGGATTCACACATTACATGGCTCAAAACTCGCAGCAGGGCCACCTGCATCATTGGCATGGATTCCGTATGTTCGACCTCCTCGTCTTAAAGTGGTAAGATGGCACACTTCACCATCAGGACGATTTAAACTTAATGTGGATGCAGCAGTTGGACGCCAATATGCTGCAAGCGGAGTCATCATGCGTGATCCCACTGGCGCCTGTGTGCACGCCTTATCATTTCGCTTACCACCATACACACCGTTGATGGCCGAAATACAGGCTACGCTATTTGGATTACTCTATTTTCTTCAATTATATCAGATGCTTGTCATAGAGACAGACTATGCGCAAATGCTACAGCGCCTACGTCAACCACAGCCTATCTTTGGAAACTATCATCTCAGGCTCTTACACATGTTAATTAATCGTCATTATTTGGAAATCATGCATATATACAGCGAGGCCAACATACCGGCACATTACCTTGCTCAGTACGCAATGACATCACCGATCACATGCTCCTTCACTAGCAACAGTCTGCCACCCATGGTTCGCGCCTCTGTCACTTTGGACCTCACGTCAGCCACATTGCGTACTCATTGAATTTTATGTCTTCCATATGGATTGGCTCACTATAGTATCCTCTGCCTGTACTCATGTGAGTACAGGCAGACTCGCTGGCGAGTGTCATAACTATCAAGTCTTCCACACGGATTGGCATACACTCGCATTCGCTTCCTGTGCTTTAACAAGTCCAGGCAGCCTCGGTGAGATCCACAACTTCTCATTTTATAATACTTGTTTATATTTTCTAATTCTGCTTGACGCACTTTTATGTCTCGTTGCTACATGGGCGATTACACATCTTCGCACTTTTTACGCTGCTGCTTCATCCGTCTTCCACATGGATTGGCTCTCATTTGATTCTTCTGCCTGTACTTCGGACAGTACAGGCAGCCCCGGTATGCGTTAAATTCAATGGGTTGGCTGCATTGTCTTATGTCTTCTCTATATGTTTCACACACTCTCCTATTTTCATGATGCCATGACGGACCCAAAATTTCTGCTGGCTACTCACGCGCGTGAGGCTAATATACGTAATGAGGATGGCGTTCGGGAGCTCCCACTGCTTCATCATCAATTGATTCAAGTGTCTCATATGTGGCTTACCGTTTTTCTATTTTTTCATTGTAAAGCGTCTCAACACTCCAAGAGTATAAATATGTACGCTTTTTCCTTCGCCAAGGTTTTATCCACAAGGGTGGTTTTACTTGGCAAGGTTTTAATGCGGCATATCATATATTTTTTGGATGTTGGAACTTCTCATTTCCATTATACGTTATACTTTCTCCATGTAATAAGGCTTTCCTCAACCATAAGTGAGGCATCAGCATAATCAATAAATCGCTTTTCATAAAAAAAATATGGCAATAAAATTGAGATGTTTTATTGTGCCTCACTTATGGCAGATGAAAACTATATTACAACGACCCTCAGTGAATGAAAAATGATAATATCATCATCATCATCATCTGGACCTAGTATATCCCAACGACAGCAAAAGCTATCGTTAGGGTGTGGGGAGGGTAAGTGATAGGCAGACAATACCTCTATCCCAAAGGATAGAGAGTATGTTTCCAGTGAGACCCCCCAGCTCTATATGTACCTACATAAATGATATGATAATAGGGATATGTTGTACTAGTGTGTTAGCGAGGAAATGAAAAATGATAATATAGCGAACCTATAATATCTGTTCTCCAATCATATATGATATGCCACATTAAAACCTTACCAAGTAAAACCACCTTGTGGATAAAACCTTGGCGAAGGAAAATGCGTACATATTTATACGATTAAAATTATTACATGAATACAAAATACTTCTTGTTGCAGCAAGTGCTTCATCCATCAGTTGGTGCATCGAAACCCATCGTTGAGCATTTGAGTGATTGCGCCTCCAAGATAGTTTCCACCATGAGACCGTGCATGCAAAAGAGATCAAAGCAATTAGTGATAATAGTCCAATAGCAGGTATGAGTGTGAAATGCTCAATATGATGAAGTAAGTTACCCGTGTTGCCCATATCCGTAGATATAGGCAACTGAAAATGAGTGAAAATCGAGTGATGGTATAGGCAGATAAATTTATGCGTATGAAGAGTAGTCAATGATCGTACCTGTGTTGCCCATATCTTGCGATATAGGCAACGGCATTTAGTAAGAGCTATAGCCATGTCGAATATAGGGAGTAGCTTCCGTCTGATAACTAGCACGAACCATTGGCGGAAGCTCTGAAGTATTCCGAAATACCGTTAAGTGATTGTGAAATTGACCATATTGTGCCAAGAAATGAGCCGGTTGATTCACCTCGCATGGGACATATGATAGTGCTAAAGTAGAAGAGATTTACAATTGTCGAAGAATCAAAGCATGTGTATCGGAGCATTGCTGAACCACTGATATTACCCCTTGTGCATCAACCTCAACATCAATTGAACTCCAACGACTAGCAAAGTATAAGTACACATAATATGCAGCTTGAAATTCTGCATGCGCAGGAGTAGATAACGGAAGATGAAAAGAGATTGCGCCAATGAATATTCCGCTACTATCTAGCAATGTGGCTCAATCTGCTGTCGATCGTCGACCATGAGCTGCATCTGTATTCAATTTAAACCGTCCAGATGGAGGATGCATCCAACAAACAAGCGTACAGCGAAGAGGTTTTATGATAGGTGATAAACCACAAATTATTAATTCTGGACATGAATCAGCAAATTTCATACCCATCCGAGTTGATGTCCAATCATAAATTGATCTGCGTACTGTCCTTTATCTCCATCAACCCTCCCCAAAATAGAGGGAAGTATAAGCATTCCATAGTTCCCAAACAATGATCGATGGGGCAACTATACGTAATATGCCTTTGAGTGTTTTACCTTTTGTAGACATCCACTATTGCAACAATTGTTGTTGTAGCGTTCGAACTAATTTGGTGGGCCATCCAATAAACAGCTGTAGATATTCCATATTACCTTAGCTTCAGAACATTCAAGGAATATGCGATCAATAGTAACTTGTGCTTCAAAGCAAAAAGGACATTGACTAGGACATATGCAGATAAATCGTTGCAGATTTTCTAGGAGGGGTAATGCATTGTGATATAATCTCCATTGAAAAACTCGGACGTTGGGGGGAATATGTTTGGACCATATGAATTGAAAAGATAGCCTGCTACGACCACCCTTTCTCAATTGATCACATGCTCTTCGTATTGTATATTGCTCCTTCGAAAGGTTATCCAAACAAAATAAGTGTACTTGACATATTCGTTTCAAACTGGAGAATCTGTGATCCTTATCTCATATGAGTTACGCGCAGCATATCTTGAATGGAAAAATTTACTCCATAATGAGACATTCGCTTGTTATCGCCACCATAATCTACAAGAATACACTGTCCGCAAATCCTCCAATTTTTGAAGTCCTATTCCTCCTTCCAGTGTTGGCCTAAACAATTTATCACTTGATATCCAAGAGTGGTGCATCCTTCCCTCTGAACTGCCCCAAAAGAATTTAGTTATCAATCACTGTAAGGTGTTAATAACACTTTGTGGTAACATGCAAGCAACAAGCATGTGTAAAGGGATTGCTAATAAGACATGCTTGATTAGTATCAGCCTTCCTGCATAATTGAGATATTTATTCTGCCACATATGAATTTTGGCCTGAACCGAAGCTAGTAGATTAGAGAAGTGTGCTGCCCTCTCCTTCCCTCTAGTAATTGCACGCCTAAATACTTGATTGGGAGAGAAGCAGATGTCATTTGTAGTACTGATTCCATTCTCCGAATCTGTGAGTGTGATAAATAGGTTGCTGAAACAAAATGACTCTTTTGAAAATTTACTACTTGACCCGATGCTAGTTGGTATGATCCCAAAAATTTTTTGAATCTCCTTAAGTTCCTTAATCCACCATTTAGAAACACCAACAAATCATCTGCAAAAGCTAAATGAGTAAGACATGGCGTAGCTCAACCCGTATTGAAAGAAAGTATATCTCCCCTTACGACTGATGCCAAAATAAACAATATTGGAGACATTGGGTCTCCCTGCTTTACTCCCCTTGAAGGCTGAAAAAATCCGGAAGGTATCCCATTTATCAAGACTGATAAATAAGTGCCGCTAAGATGATTGAATATAATCTTGATAAATTTTGCTGCAAAACCAAATCTTGTGAGTAGTCTAGATAAAAATGTCCAATTAACTCTATCAAATGCTTTCATCATATCCAATTTAATAATAACATTTGAACCTCAAATTTTCTTGTCTAATAAGTGGACCATCTCTCTCGCCATAACAATCTGATCTGAGATATCTCTACCTTTCACATAACCTGCCTGTTCCTGAGAAATAATTCTCTCCAGTAGAGGTTGCATTCGAGAAGCTATAATACGAGTTGCCACCTTTGATTCAAAATTTGCAAGGCTTATTGGACGAAAATCTGAAAACGTACATGGATTTGAAACCTTTGGCAGCATCGTAATTAGCATGCTGCCCATCGCTCTAGGCATAGGTATGCCAAGGAAAAATTCCTGCATTGCCTTGTGCACATCTTTATTTACAATATCACAACAAGTGCGAAAGAAATGGCCATTGTACCCATCTAGTCCAAATGCACTATATGGATCAAGTGCCCGCACTGCATCTTTGACCTCTGTAATCGTTGGCAATGCCATCAATATCTGCTTCTCTGAGTCGGATATGAGGCATGGTATGTATTGCAAAATATCGCTATCATCTGAAATGGATTCTGCTGAGAATAAAGATGTGTAGTAAGCAACCGCAGCTTGTTGTATTGCTGTTGGAGTTTCGCACATACTGCCATCACAGTGGTGTATTGATGTGATCGTCTGACGAGAATGTCTATCCTTAACAATATTGTGAAAATACGAAGTATTAGCATCTCCCTCTGAAATCCATCTTTATCGAACTTTTTGTGCCCAGTATAAAAGCCGTTTGCACTCTGCAAGTTTGTACTACGCTTGAGCAGCATGATAATTCATTCTTGTCTCTGGCGTAGGATGTTGATCAAATTGAGTTTCACAACGTTGAAGTTCTTGCTCCAAATAATACAATTGATCGAATATATTACCGAACACATTGGCATTCCATTCCCGCAGATCTTTTTTCAGTTGGTGTAGCTTGTTGTATATCCCTTGCATTCCACCTATTGAGGGATATGAATCCCAGGATGTTTTTACAAACAAATGAAACTCCTGTGCTCTGTCCACATATTCTGAAAGCGAAACATTTTTGGACCCATAAAATCAGACTGCTGTGATTTTAATTATAATAGGGAATGATCCGAAGTCAATCGTGGTAAATCTCGAACCCGCAAATTAGGAAATAAACTACTGTAAGATTCTGAGCATAGCATGCGATCCAAGCGCCGTTTGACAATTCCCAATCCCCTACCACTTATCCAAGTGTACATTGGTCTATCAAAAGGGAGATCTATTAAAGAGCAGGATGTGACACAGTCATTAAAGTCCTCCAAAGATGTCATCGACGGAGTAGAGAGACTAGCATGTTCATCAACAGACAAATATGTATTGAAATCCCCTCCTAATAACCATGGGTCTGTTTGACGATCATAATGTTGCTGCAAAGCCAACCATAACCTCCGACGATCTGTGACAGTATGCAACCCATATATTGGAGTGAACCAAAAAATAGTATCCTTTCCTACTAACTGAAATTTGAAATGTGAACATTGCTCTTCTTAGATTGCCGTTATTAATCTGAGCGAATCATTCCAAAATATCCACACTTTTCCTCGACAGATAACTTCAGCATGTGAGTAATTGAATTGTCATTGTACTGGTACTAGATTTGTATGGTGCTTCTTTGGCTCAATAATAACTAATAATTGCAGTTTATGAGATTTCACTAACTTACGGATGCATACCAATGAGGTAGCTATCCCCCGCACATTCCATATTAGACAATTCATTGAGATGATGATGAAGATAAATTTGAAGAGCGAGTTAACCTATTTGATGCATGTGAATATGTTGCTATCATTTCTTGTTTCGTTCTCCTGCGTCAGGTTATTGGATTGGGGTCCTCTAATTCTTGAAGCAATTCATTCTGAACCCTTAAGAATCTCAGTAGTTGCAGCTCCATCAATTATATTTGCTGGCTGAATGTTTTGTGTAGTAACATGTTGTTCATGTACCAATACTTCTGAGACTGACACAGTAGCATCCAATTCATCATCCACCTCTTCCAAAACTCGTTCCAAAGAAGTACCAACTCTAGATAAATCTTGCTGAATGGTAATTGCACCTAATGCATCGTTAGCTTCCTGATTCTCAGTTTGAAGGATTGGTTGTTCCAAAATTGTAATGTTATTTTGTTCCTCATGATTCTCCAGATCTTGTTGAATATCTTCTTCTTCTTCAACAGAGATATTTGTTTCCATTATATTTTTCTTTGGGGTCCAGCGCTTGGGCTTATCCTTCATCTTGTTTGAAATCAAAGTAATTTCCTTTTCTTTCTCCTGGTGACTACTTGCTGTACAACTTTTGGCTTCATGACCAAGTATACGACAAGTTGAACAGAAAAGAGTAATGTTTTCGTACTCCACCATGGGATATATATCATGAACCCCTCCCTGAATCTGCAGTCTAATTGGTAAAACCTTGGATATATCAACTTCTATTCATAATCGCACCACACAAGGCCTCAAACCATTAGATGTTGCAGAATCCATTTTCAACGGCAATCCTATCATATGAGCTATGTCCCATAAAGTTGATTTGTGCTGTAAATACAATGGTATACCTCTTATTGATGTCTAGATTAGAACAATTGGCTTGTCCACCTTGGGATCAAAGTCTGGTGTCCATTTAGTTATGTGCATTATATAACCATTAACAGACCATGATCAACGTAAAAAACAGCTGTGATAATCTTCAGAATGAAGAAAAGTGAGAATTATATGCTGATCATCGAGCAACCCTAATTTAGGAATTGTTTTGAATCCAATGCGTTCCATACAGGTGGCAAACTATTTCATATTTTGACGTCCATGCCAGAAGGAACCAACCAATGTATATTTTAAAGGAACTGGATATCGATCCACCTCTTCCGACAAGGAGATAGAAGGCATACCTTTATACCGAGTAATCGGTCGTATGGGCGTGGCAGCGGAATCCATTGATGTAGGCAGAAGAGCCTCTGCGAAGGTCTATTTGAGTGTAGTGTCTGACATTGTCGGATCTATCACATAAGTTTTGTATGTGATGAGGTACAGGTGCCAAGCGGCAACAAAGACGAGGCAAGTCGAGGACAAGAGACAAGAAGTATGACAAAGAGTTTGAGCCAAGAAGTTGATGCATTCTTGTTCAGACATGTGCTAGACGAGTCTGTAAACAAAGAGTGTTGTTGGGTTCATTTACTTGAGCCCAATCTTTGAGTTTTTATGTGTTGTAACATATATGAGCCGTTTGTATTATTTCTTTCATTCCTTGAGTCGTTTGCTTAAAGTTTCTTGTTTGTAAAGGTTGTTCTTTCGATCTTGCATGACCAAACGTTGAGTCTTTTAGCTTGTTAGGCCTTTAGGGTTGTTTATTATGTTTCTATATTTATTATAATTATTTTAAGGACTTGTAAGGTTGGAGACGTTTGAAGACCAAAGGAGTTGAAGAGAAGCAAGCCCATTTCAGAATGTAATTTTCTGGCAGAACAAGTTTTCGTAAAACAGTCGTATCTCTTCAACCACAAGGGCAAATCAAGTGATTCAAGATTCCTTGGAAACAAAAGACAAAGACCTAGCACATTCATGTTTTGCACATTTCCAAGATCTTTCGTTATAATGGCCAAAAACAGCATTGCAGTTCAAGTATTAATTCTGTCGTATTCTGTGACACATGTTTAGTAACTTGGACTTATCTCTTTAATGGATGGGCCAAATTCAGAGAACTGCATATGTTTATTTTCTAAATTCAATGGGCTATAATTCTCTAAGAGGAGTCAAGGCCTAATTCGAGCTGCAAGTGATCCAAAAATAGGCCACAATTCATACAAGTTTTCAGGAGCCCGTACAGAAAGCATTCAGGACACCTAAACTTTGGAGGGCCATATCTAACTCGTCCCATATCCAAATGAGGTGATTCAAAAGCCCAAATTCAATTTTAAAACGTGATCTACAATTCCCAATGAGTGATAAATACTAGAATCTGCTTCTATAAGGGGTCAAACCGTTTGCCAACAGATTACACATTTTTAGCCTTTTTTGTAGCCTTTTGACTAGCCTTTTCTTTAGCTTTGTAGACTAGACTTTTTTTGGTCTTCTTGGCCCTATTTAAAGGAGTCATGGACGTCCAAACAGAGTAAGAAAGTTGGAAAATTGATTCATAAGAATTCTTGGGCAAAATTAGCCTATTTTCTCTTCATAAACACTTGTGAGTTTTGTTTTTGATTCTTCTTAAGAACAAGTTGAGTGTTTTATTTGTTTCTTTGAAGATCAAAGTTAGAATCCAATCAAGGAGTGAGCAACCTTGTGGGGGATATCCAAAATAAAAGGTGTGGCCGTCCAAGAGGGTGCAAACTTGCTTGGCAAACGGGTAACTTTTGAAGGAGGAAGGCTCAAACAAAAAAACCTTGGTGAATCAACGGCTAGGAGGGAGTTAAACTCTTGCTTACAACCGTTAAGGATCCAAGTGTTACAGGAGACGATCCGTACGAGGCGTGACAACCACGCTTCAGTTTGGTATCAGAGCAAAGGTTCACCTTTAATCTATCATTCATTTCGTGTCTTCTTTTTTGTCTTCATTTTTGTGTCATCAAGAAAAAATCCTGTTCCACAAAAAAAATCAGCCTTGAAACTTTCATCCAACTTGATATTTTATCAAAAAAAAATAGCAACCTATCTTTCTGGACTTGAAAATATCAATACCTTGACATATTGAACAAAGGACCGAAATTTCCTTGACATATTAAACTATTGGACACTTTGTACCTATTTGACATATTGGACCTGTTGAACACTTTGGACCTATTGGACTATATTGGACAATTTGGACAAATTGGACAGGACCAAATACCGAACTCCTTGGACATTTTCATAAAGGACCGTGACATATTGGAGATACCTTGACAAGGACACTATACAAGGACAAGGACAATCTTTAAAACATCTTAAAACATTCAAACGATTGCATCTTTGTTGTTGTTCACAACTATTTTCATTTGGGTTACTTTGTCTTATATCCACTCTTGCTTGAATACATACTTGGGTATTAGGATCGTTGCATAGAGAGCTTTCATTTCAGCCACACTTATATTGCTTCTACTAGCCTAAAAAGCTACCGTTGTTAACTTTAAATCTTGTTGCTATTTGAAGCTCTTAGTCATGCTTGGGTTTATGCATCTTACTTGCATTGTATGTTGTGTTTATTGATGCATCCAAGTGTTCCATACTCATACAATCCTTACACTACAAAAGATTGAGTCTCTTTTTACAAGAGCATCTTTAAACATCCTTTTGTATAAGATTCGCCTTAGAACAAAAAAAATGGAGCAAGAAGGTTGTTGTGTTCTTTGATTAATCCTTTGGTTACTTTGAGTTTCTTGTATTTCAGCCCAAAAAAAAGAGAACATCAAAAAAAGGAGCGTTACAAAAAAAAGTGGAACACAAAATAGCCGTTATTCAAAAGAGGCTATTTGAATTGCTTGAAAT
>AP025041.1:26144140-26265133 GCA_036186865.1 Eustoma russellianum
AAGAGAACATCAAAAAAAGGAGCGTTACAAAAAAAAGTGGAACACAAAATAGCCGTTATTCAAAAGAGGCTATTTGAATTGCTTGAAATGGTCTCCTTGCACAATCAAAACACAAAAACTTCCTACAACACCTACGACCAAAACAAAACACCCTTTTATATACAACTTCGGACACTTCTTCCTTTATGCATCTTGGACATTGCATACGTGTGATTAAGTGCATTGAGTCTAAGTGTGGTTAAGGATTGCCCAAGGCAACCCCTTAGCAATTCATTGTCTCAGCCCTTTACATCACATTTGGTTTCATAATTTTCTTGAATCTTAGAGTTTGTCCAAGTGTGTTTTGTGTCCTTTGTTCGGTATCTATTCTTACTTCGGTGATACTATCCCCGTTTTTGAAGATTGTACAAGCTGCTGAAGACCTCCACATTGTTGCTCGTCTTGGTTGCTTCTAGCCCACGATTGGATTAAAGGCACAAGAAAAGAGAGGTAAAAGGCTTGTAAGGGATTGAAAGGACTTAAAGAGGGGAGGTAAAAGCCTTGAATGTCAAAATACGAGTAAGAAAGGACAAGCACAAGTTGAAATTCTCTTTGCACTAACGCAACAAATCTTCTTTACTCTTTGTGTTAGTTTTCCTTTTTTTTTCCTTTGTGTTCTTTTAATTTTTTTTTTCAGGTTTAGATGGATGAGACACCGTTTAAAAATTCCAATACTCCCCCACCTTTGGAGGATATGAGGAATTCCGTGACGGAAGAGAATGTACTCTGAATGCTTAAAAGGATTACCGAGAGGTTAGACCTACTGGAGGCTGAAAGATCTAACCCCCGCCACCAAACATCTCAACCAGGAACAAACGAAGGAAATGGCTCCATGATTAGAAACATGGCAACCCAATTTGAGAAGCCGTATTCCAGTTGATCCACCACGGCAAGCCATTCGTGGTCAAATGATGGGACAAAGAGGACGAGGCAGAGGAGGCCTACAACACGCCCCAGTGTACATGCCACCATTAGAAGAGAGGTATCCTGAGGATGATCCACATATGCATGATGGTCAACGGGGAAGAGATTATGAGGAATCGTTTGATGTTGAAACCCGTAACTTTCAACGTCAAAACCATGACTATGATGTTCCTAATCGTGGGTACTATCCTAGGCACAATCAGCATGATGATGATTCCCATAAGATCAAGATGGACATTCCTCCATTTCAGGGGCGAAAAGATCCCGAAGCATACCTCGAATGGGAAAGAAAGGTAGAACTCATTTACTCTTGTACTTCCTTTTCTGAACTAAGTAAAGTGCGTTTTGCAGCCATTGAGTTCACAGAATATGCACTACTTTGGTGGGATCAAACGTTAAGTTCAAGAAGAAGGAGTGGAGAAGGTCCCATTCAAACATGGGAGGAGATGAAAAGAGAAATGAGAAAAAGGTTTGTGCCTCAATTTTATGAAAGAACTATGATTCAAAGACTAACCCAACTCAAGCAGGGAAATAGAACTATTGATGAATACTATAAAGAAATGGAGTTGTTGATGATGAGAGCACAGATTGATGAAAGAGAAGATGCTACCATGGCAAGGTTTCTAGAAGGACTGAACAAAGAAATTGCCCTTCCTATGGAGTTGCAATCTTGTGCAACCTTAGCATCGATGGTACACTTGGCAAAAAAGGTGGAAAGACAGTTGAGGAGGCCTTCAACACAAGGTAATATTCGGCCCTCTACCCAACCCATGAACAGGTTTAGCACACGACAGAATCCACTGTTTACACGGTCAAGCCAAGCTCCACACCGTCCACCACCACCATTTCAAGGCCGTGTGCAACAGCCATTACACCGTCCACCTCAGCAGCAAGATCGTACACCACAAGCTCCCTCCCGAATCGACAAAGGCAAACAAAAGGTTGGTGAACAACCTCAAGGTAAATCTTCTAACTCTTCTAGCAGATCTAGGGACATTAAATGCTTTAGATGTCAGGGTTTAGGTCATATTGCATCTAAATGTCCTAATGTTAAACGTATCATGTACATAGAGGAGAGTGGAGAGTCTTATTCTGATTCTGAGCATGAAGAGGAAGAGCATGTTGACGAGGGAGTAGAAGAGAATGAGGTTGAGGAATGCACTATTGAGGAAGAACTTGCATCTAGTGAGCTTTTAGTTGTTAAGAGATCACTTAACGCACAAACTAAAGTAGATGAGCATGAACAAGAAAGGGAGAACATATTTCATACACATTGCATGATAAAAGGAAAAGTGTGCACCATGATTGTAGACGCAGGATCTTGTACTAATGTTGCTAGTGCAGAACTAGTTCGGAAACTTGACTTACCCATGACTAAACATCCACGACCTTATAGTTTGACATGGCTTAATGACATTGGTGAAATTAAAGTGAGTAAGCAAGTCTTGGTTTCATTGTCCATAGGTAATTATAAGGATGACATTCTTTGTGACGTTGCACCCATGCATGCTAGTCATATTCTCTTTGGACGACCATGGCAATTTGATAGGAGAGTTATTCATGATGGTTACCTTAATACATATTCATTTAAGATGGATAATAAGATGTATAGATTGCGTGCATTGCCCCCGCACAAAGTCTATGAGGATCAAAAATGCCTTGCGCAAAAGCTTTCAGATCCTACTGAAAGAGAGGCTGAAAAGAAGTTTCTTGAAAGCCTCAAGCAAGAAAAGACTTGGCTCGATTCCTGTAAGAGCTTGGCCAAGGAGGGGACAACAAAAGAGGGTTTGGCTAAGGCTGAATCTTCGGCGAAGAAAAACATAATCAAGCAAGAAAAGAAGCATGCATTCTTTGCTAGTCATTCTGAGGTTTCACATGCTTTATATGATCGAAAGACTATTTATATGATGCTTTTCAAAGAATCATTGTTTTCTTTAAGTGACTTACCATCTACATTGCCTAGTGGAGTTGTATCTTTGCTTGAAGAGTTTTCAGATTTGTTTCCTGAGGAGGAACCTGCTGGATTGCCATCTTTGAGCGGGGTAGAGCATCAAATCGATTTCATACCCGGTGCTACATTTCCTAACAGACCAGCCTATCGGGCAAATCCCGAGGAGACAAAGGAGATCCAACGCCAAGTAGAGGAGCTACTAGCCAAGGGCAAGGTGAGGGAGAGCATGAGCCCATGTGCTGTACCAGTGATTATCGTGCCCAAAAAGGATGGCTCATGGAGAATGTGCATTGATTGTCGCGCTATTAATAAGATCACGGTAAAGTATCGGTACCCTATTCCTAGACTCGATGACATGTTAGACGAATTGCATGGAGCTAAATAGTTTACTAAAATTGATTTGAAAAGTGGGTACTTTCAAGTGCGCATCAAAGAGGGAGATGAATGGAAGACTGCATTTAAGACTAAGTTTGGTTTGTATGAGTGGTTAGTAATGCCTTTTGGTTTAACTAATGCACCTAGTACATTCATGAGGTTAATGAACGAAGTCTTACGTGCATTCATTGGGAAGTTTGTTGTTGTCTATTTCGATGATATTTTGATATATTCTAAGACATTGCATGAACATATAGGGCACTTAAGAGCTGTGTTTGAGACTTTACAGAAAGAACAACTATATGCTAATTTTAAAAAGTGTTCCTTTTGTTTGGACAAAGTGATATTCTTAGGATATGTTGTTAGTGAAAATGGCATTGAAATGGACCAAGAAAAGGTGAAGTCAATCCTTGAGTGGCCTATCCCTAAAACAGTTGGTGAAGTTAGAAGTTTTCATGGCTTAGCCAGCTTTTATAGGCGGTTTGTTAAGGATTTTTCATCTATTACTGCCCCTTTAAATGAGATTGTAAAGAAAGATGTTGGATTTCATTGGGGGAGGCACAACAATTGGCGTTTAATGAGCTTAAAAGAAGATTAACGACATCACCTATTCTTAAACTACCAATCTTTGAAGAAACATTTGAGATTGAATGTGATGCTAGTGGTATAGGAATTGGAGCCGTGTTAACACAAGCTAAACGTCCCATTGCATACTTCAGTGAGAAATGAAAAGGTCCTCAATTGAATTACTCTACATATGATAAAGAGTTGTATGCATTGGTAAGATCTTTGCAAACTTGGCAGCATTACTTGCAACCTAAGGAATTTGTGATTCACACGGATCATGAATCTCTTAAGTATCTTAAAGGCCAAGGTAAGTTGAATAAAAGACATGCTAAGTGGGTGGAATTCATTGAACAATTTCCTTATGTGATTAAATATAAGCAAGGAAAAGATAACGTAGTAGCTGATGCATTGTCTAGGAGATATTCCTTGATTACTACATTATCTTCTCGTTTGCTTGGATTTGAACTAATTAAGGAGTTATATGCTAGTGATCATGATTTTCATTCTATCTATGCAGCATGTGCTAAATCATCTTTTGGTAAGTTCTACATTCATGATGGATTCTTGTTTAAGGAAGGTAAGTTGTGCATACCACAATCATCTTTGCGTGAATTGCTTGTTACAGAGGCACATGGAGGCAGCCTTATGGGTCACTTTGCTGTCTTTCAGATTTTTGAGGCATTGCGTGAGCATTTCTTCTGGCCCCACATGCGTGCAGATGTAGAAAAGATTTGTGCTCATTGCATTACATGTAAGCAAGCAAAGTCTAAGTTCCATCCACATGGTTTATATCATCCACTACCCGTACCCCTTTCACCTTGGGTTGATGTTAGTATGGATTTCGTTATAGGACTGCCTAGATCAAAGACGGGTAAGGATAGTATTTTTGTTGTTGTGAATCGTTTCTCTAAGATGGCTCACTTCATATCATGCAGAAAAGTTGATGATGCATCCCATGTTGCTGACTTGTTCTTTAAGGAAGTTGTTCGTTTGCATGGTATGCCTAGAACTATTGTTAGTGATAGGGATACAAAATTTTTGAGTCACTTTTGGCGTGTCCTTTGAGGTAAGTTGGGTACTACGCTCTTATTTTCTACTACTGCTCATCCACAGACTGACGGTCAAACCGAAGTAGTAAATAGGACGTTGTCTCAACTTTTACGTTCTCTAATTCAGAAGAACTTAAAGAATTGGGAAGATTGTTTGCCACATATTGAGTTTGCATATAATAGGAGTGTGCATAGTGGTACTTTGTATTCTCCGTTTGAAATTGTTTATGGCTTCGATCCCCTTTCCCCACTTGATTTATTGCCTATACCTACAAATGAAAAATTAAACCTAGATGGTAAGGCAAAGGCTGAATTGGTGAAGAAGTTACATGCCAAAGTGAGATTACAAATTGAAAAGAAGAACAAGCAGTATGCTAAGCAAGCCAACAAAAGAAGGAAGAGAGTTGTCTTTGAGCCAGGCGACTTAGTATGGTTGCACTTGCGCAAAGAGCGGTCGAATCCTTTTGAGGAGTCATGGACTTAGTATGCTTTAGATTCGAGGTCGAATCCTTTTGAGGAGCGGGGGAATGATGAGGTACAGGTGCCAAGCGGCAACAAAGACGAGGCAAGTCGAGGACAAGAGACAAGAAGTATGACAAAGAGTTTGAGCCAAGAAGTTGATGCATTCTTGTTCAGACACGTGCAAGACAAGCCTGTAAACAAAGAGTGTTGTTGGGTTCATTTACTTGAGCCCAATCTTTGAGTTTTTATGTGTTGTAACATATATGAGTCGTTTGTATTATTTCTTTCATTCCTTGAGTCGTTTGCTTAAAGTTTCTTGTTTGTAAAGGTTGTTCTTTCGATCTTGCATGACCAAACCTTGAGTCTTTTAGCTTGTTAGGCCTTTAGGGTTGTTTATTATGTTTCTATATTTATTATAATTATTTTAAGGACTTGTAAGGTTGGAGACGTTTGAAGACCAAAGGAGTTGAAGAGAAGCAAGCCCATTTCAGAATGTAATTTTCTGGCAGAACAAGTTTTCGTAAAACAGGCGTAGCTCTTCAACCACAAGGGCAAATCAAGTGATTCAAGATTCCTTGGAAACAAAAGACAAAGACCTAGCACATTCATGTTTTGCACATTTCCAAGATCTTTCGTTATAATGGCCAAAAACAGCATTGCAGTTCAAGTATTGTTTCTGCCGTATTCTGTGACACATGTTTAGTAACTTGGACTTATCTCTTTAATGGATGGGCCAAATTCAGAGAACTGCATATTTTTATTTTCTAAATTCAATGGGCTACAATTCTCTAAGAGGAGTCAAGGCCTAATTCGAGCTGCAAGTGATCCAAAAATAGGCCACAATTCATACAAGTTTTCAGGAGCCCGTACAGAAAGCATTCAAGACACCCAAACTTTGGAGGGCCATATCTAAATCGTCCCATATCCAAATGAGGTGATTCAAAAGCCCAAATTCAATTTTAAAACGTGATCTACAATTCCCAATGAGTGATAAATACAAGAATCTGCTTCTAGAAGGGGTCAAACCGTTTGCCATCAGATTACACATTTTTAGCCTTTTTTGTAGCCTTTTGACTAGCCTTTTATTTAGCTTTGTAGACTAGACTTTTTTTTGGTCTTCTTGGCCCTATTTAAAGGAGTCATGGACGTCCAAACAGAGTAAGAAAGTTAGAAAATTGATTCATAAGAATTCTTGGGCAAAATTAGCCTATTTTCTCTTCATAAACACTTGTGAGTTTTGTTTTTGATTCTTCTTAAGAACAAGTTGAGTGTTTTCTTTGTTTCTTTGAAGATCAAAGTTAGAATCCAATCAAGGAGTGAGCAACCTTGTGGGGGATATCCAAAATCAAAGGTGTGGCCGTCCAAGAGGGTGCAAACTTGCTTGGGAAACGGGTAACTTTTGAAGGAGGAAGGCTCAAACAAAAAAACCTTGGTGAATCAACGGCTATGAGGGAGTTAAACTCTTTCCTACAATCGTTAAGGATCCAAATGTTAAAGGAGACGATCCGTTCGAGGTGTGACAACCACGCATCAGTATGTAAGTGAAAATTTGCAAATAGTGCAACAATCAGTGTAGCAGATCCCTACTGAATCGATGATGCAGGAAGAATCGATGAATATTAATGTAAAAGCTATGAACTTTCCACATGACGGTGTATGATCGCTATTATCGCCAGAGCCGCCACCATATTTTTCCTCTCTCTCTCTCTCTCTATATATATATATATATATTTATAAAGTCTATATATATATATTTTTTTTTGAAAAAGTTGATTTTTATTAAGAAAAGCCCTCACTTATGGCGGAGGAAAACCATAGTACATCAAAATGAGCAATGAAAAATGTAGCAGTAACTGATTATCAACAGCCAATCTATATATGATATGCCGCATTAAAACCTTGCCAAGTAAAACCACCCTTGTGGGTAAAACCTTGGCGAAGGAAAAAGCGTACATATTTATATAGATGGTATGTTGATATGCGCTATTGTACAATGAATTACAAAATGCAATCCAAATACTACACAAACAGAAGAATATAAAATGCCATGTAAACAGTCGCCCATCAACGTCTGAAAAATGAAGCGCGACGCCGGCTTCCTTCCATGTATTCCAATATACCACAGCGCAGCTACGTGAAAGAACTAGCAGGGGAGTGTCCCGTCGTCGATAGCAATACCAGACCCAGATGACAGACGCATAGCATGTGTGGAGTAGACTGTCAATCCATGCTCTCATCCACGCACAATAAAAATATATGTCTGAGTAAATTATAAGTCCAGGACATAATGAAACATGAAAGGTTAGCTGGGTGAAGATCAAACCTGAGCTGCCGGCACAACCCAATGTGCCGGCAGAGATACTTGGTACACGCCAATCCATGTGGAAGACTTGTAAGAAGAAACAACAGGGTGTACGAGTCAATGATGTCTGATGGTAGTACAATGAGAATATCCTTTCACGGAATGAGGAGGCCTCGCAGCCATAGGCCTCAAATGTGTTGTTGCCGGGCAAACACATAGCAAGAGACCAAACGGCAGCGTCAGCGTGTGAAATATAATATACTTGCGGCATAACGAAAGAAAAGGAAGCGTACCAAGTCTGCCTGTACTGAATGAAGTACAGGCAAGTAAAAAGTTCCGTTGCCAAGCCTTTGGGAAGAGCGCAGGTATGCAAATGAGGCACCGCCTCTACAAATGGGCGTTGCAGTTGCGATGGCGGCCATTTATCACGGGAACAAAGATAGCAGTAAAGATTATGATTAGAAATAGGATGCAGCATTGAAGCAAATGAGTGCAATCCGTACCGTGTCTGCCCGTGACTTTTACGACATGGGCAGAATGTGGTAAAAATTTGCAATCCATAAGGTAGACTAGGATGTCATGTGGTGCGCAGGCTTGCCGATGTGAGATCCAACGTGATTGATGCCCGAACCATAGGAGGAAGATTATGGCTGTTGTAAACATTCGTTGCAGGATGCATCATCGCATGTTGAGCAAGATAATGAGCGGGCATATTAGTCTCACAATATGTGTGAGTAATCTCCAGTCGATGCTGCTGGATCAGAGTATGTAGTTGTCGAAGATGATAATTTCCAGAAACATGTCGTGGCTTGTGAAGGCATGAGAGCATTTGAGCACAATCAGTCTCAATAATAAGTAAACGATAGAGCGGAAGAAAGTACATCAATCCAAAAAGAGTAGCCTGAATCTCTGCCTGCAAAGGTGTGCTGGGAGGCAGACGAAATGAAAGTGCACGAATACAACGACCCTCTGGATCACGCAATATTGCCCCACCCGCAGCATAGTGACGGCCTACTGCTGCATCCACATTTAACTTGAGTCTACCTGAACGAGGAGTTTGCCACCGAATAACTCGGAGTCGCGGAGGGCGGATCCGAGGGATCCAGGAGAGAGATAGTGTCGGTCCCGCTGCCAGTTTTGATCCCTGAATCTTCAGCATCCACATGTGAATATCAAAGTGTATAGAATTTCGCAGGCCCGCAGTCGAAAAGGTTGTAGTGTCCCCATATATTAACTGCGCATACTGATGCCAAATGTTTGAAATTAAAATTGATGGAATGACTATCTTTAATACTCCAGATAGGGACGAAAGAGTTGACCGATACCACCATGCTAACAAATATTGCCGCAGAGATAGAGATGTTGGAGGTACGCCATGCAGTTCAGCAGCAAAGGAACTCCATAAATATCGAATGCGGGTGCAGTAAATGAATACATGGTCCACTGTGGTTGAGTATTCCATATATCATAGGCCGACTTGAGAGTAAACGCCCCTGTGGATGTAGCTGTCCATGTCAAAAAGGATCCAGCACCAGTTGTATTAGATATACAAGTGGGATGAATTCGGCATATAGATTTCCATATTGCTGAGTCTGGAAGCCGTGGATTATAATCACCCTGCCTTCCGTATCTCAAATGCATATACTGACTCCATAATGTATCATGGCGCTGGTATGTCCACCAAATTCGACACTGATACGCCCGTTGCAATTCACTGAAGTTACGAAGACCTAAGCCGCCTTCTTCAACTTGAATGTTGATGTTTTTCCATGCCACCCAATGATGTCTATCTCCCCAAAAATATGCTGACATTTTTCTGTCCAGCATGCGAATGACAGACTTGGGCATGCCGCCTGCGGCCAGAATGTGTAGTGGAAGTGCCGCTATGACTAAGCGTAGAAGGACTAGTCACCCCGCCGAAGAGAGAAGGCGAGAATGCCAGCCGTGTAATCGGTCGTCCACATGTTGCAAAAGGGAAGAACAATGCATAACCCGTGTGATACCCTTATGAAGATAAGAACCAAGATATCTAAAAGGCAGTGTTGTTGGTCGCATGCCTAGAATTTCTTTGAAGTTTCGGCATTGACCTGAGGTGATATTTGACGATGGTATGAAACTGCTTTTATTAAAATTTACCTTTTGTCCTGACGCAGTTTCATATGTAGTGAGAAATGAGTTGAACCGTCTGAGGTTTCGCTGTGTACCTCGCAAAAAGATAAGTAAATCATCCGCATAAGCTAAATGCGAGAGGGACATAGGCATTCTCCCTAGGCGAAATGATTGGACGCTTCCCGCTGCAACCAGTGCCTTCAGTCCCCAACTGAATCCTTCAGATGATAGAATAAACAATAAAGGCGATAAGGGGTCTCCCTGCTTGACTCCCCTGAAAGGCCGAAAATAAGGTGATGGCTGCCCATTGATTAAGACTGACATCCTCGTTGCACTTAGGTGATTAATGATAATCCTAATGAAAAACTCTGAAAAACCAAATTTGCGTAGTAGTAATTGAAGATATTCCCAGCTTACCCGGTCAAAAGCCTTCATCATATCTAATTTCAAACACAACTGTGGTCCGCCTTTGTCCAACATGTGCACCATTTCTTGGGCCAAAAGCACTTGAGTCGAAATATCATGACCCGGTAGAAAACCTGTTTGTTCCGGTGAAATTAACTTTGGTAGCAGCTGACCCAAACGAGTGGCAGTGATACGAGTGCAGACTTTGCTTAGAAAATTAGTGAGGCGAATAGGACGAAAATCTCAAAATGTCTGTGGCGACTTTGTTTTTGGGATAAGTGTAAGTAACGCACTAGCCATGACAGTCGGCTGCGGAACTCCAATGAAAAATTCTTGCACTGCTTTTGTAACATCCAAATGTATTATAGGCCAGCATGAACGGTAGAAATTTCCATGAAAACCATCTGGTCCCGCTGCACTTTGTGGGTCTAAACTCCATACAGCCGCTTTTACCTCTGACTCCAATGGCAACTGTGTAAGCATTAGATTATCCGCTTCAGAGACTAGTTGTGGAATGTGCGATAATATAGCGGAATGATTATTCGTATGCGCACAAGAGAATAATTCCTTATAAAAATCAACCGCAGCTAGCATAATATCATTCGGCTGTGTCAACAGTGTTCCCTGCGAGTTCCGAAGCTGGCGAATACATAGTTGTGATCGTTGACCTTTGACAAGGGAGTGAAAGTATCGAGTGTTAGCATCGCCTTCTTGTAACCATTTTACACGCGCCTTTTGTTTCCAAAAGTGTAGTTCATACTTTGAGGCGAGTAAATAATGCGCTTTGGCCTGATAAAAAGCTTCACGCGCCACTTCCGTGGGGTTAGCGTCCCAAGTAGCTTCTGCTATATTAAGATTTTCCTCTGCATCCTTCAGAGTGTTGAAAATGTTCCCAAAGATATTCTTATTCCAAAGTTGAATGTCTTTCTTAAGTGAAAATAATTTGGAGTAGAAACCCAGCATGCCGCCTGTAGTTGGGTATGATAACCATGCATGCTTCACATAATTATGAAAATCAGGATGATAAAGCCATGCGTCAAGAAATCGGAAGGAGCGACGGGGAGACTGTGTGCTTATCTAACGTTGTATCAAAAGCGGAGTATGATCCGATGTAACTCGTGGTAAATGAGAAATCCGTAGAGTGTCAAACATATCATGCATCAAGGAATTAAGAAAAAGCCATTCAAGCCTCCGGCGGGCACGTCCGAGACCGCGGCCTTCAGCCCAAGTAAATCGTGAACCTTGATAGGGCGGCGACATAAGAGAACATGCTTCAATACAGTCATTAAAATCCTGTAAAGCAGATAAAGATGGTGTGGAGCGGCCACTATGATCTTCAAGGGTGCGAAATGTATTGAAATCTCCTCCAACCATCCAAGGTAACTGTAACCCCGCGGAGAAATCACATAATGTGCGCCATAATTGTCGACGCTGTGTAGCAGTGTGTTTTGCATAGACTATAGAGAGAACGAAAGAGTGCTGCTGCGAAACAGATGACAGTGTCAGGTGGATCACTTGATCTTGATCTTTTGTGTCTTGAAACTGTTTTAGGTGAAATGTTGATTGCTTGTGCGGATGAGTTGCTGGCAACAATATCGGCAAAAGATGTAGGTTTTGACGTCGCCATTCTTAAACCGAGATTCCTACTGCAGATTAATGAAAAGAATGACAGGATGAAGGAGCGAAGTGTTGCGGATGGTTTGGAGGCGGTGGGATTTACGTCGGCGACGGAGAACGGGAAAACGGCGGCAGCGGCTAGAGCCGCCCGAAATTTCGCCAGAGGCCCTGCGCCATCTTAGTCTATATATATATATCTATATCTATATATCTACATATATATATATATATATATATATTTGCAATAAAATTGAGATATTTTATTATCCCTCACTTATGGCGGAGGAAAACCATATTGCAACAATCCTCAGTGAATGAAAAATGGTAATATAACGAACATATATTTTCTGTTCTCCAATCGTATATGATATGCCACATTAAAACCTTTCCAAGTAAAACCACCCTTGTGGATAAAACCTTAGCGAACGAAAAAGCGTGCATATTTATACGATTAGAATTAGAACGTGTACATAAAAAATTGTTGTTGCGGTAAGTGCGTCATCCATAAGCTGGTGCGGCGATTCCCATCGTTGTACTGCTGAGTTATTGCGCCCATGTTGCCCATTTCCGTAGATATAGGCAACCGAAAGTGTATGAAAATTGAGTGATAATATAGGAACAACCAGATAAAATTATGCATATGAGGAGTAGTCAATGATCGTACCCATGTTGCCTATATCTTGCGATATAGGCAACAACATTTAGTAAGAGCTATATCCATGTCGAATATGGCGAGTGGCTTCAGTCTGATAACTAGCACGAACCATTGGTGGCAACGCTGAAATACTCCGAAATACCAATAAATGATTGTGAAGTTGTCCATATTGTGCCAAGAAATGAGCCGGTTGATTCACCTCTCGGGGGACATATGATAGAGCTAAAGTAGAAGAGATTAACAATTGTCGAATGATCAAAGCAGGTGCATCGGTGCTTTGTTGAACCACTGATATTACTCCCTGTGCATCAACCTCAACATCAATTGAATTCCAACTTCTAGCAAAATATAAGTAGCCATAATATGCTGCTTGAAATTCTGCTTGCGCTAGAGTAGATAACGGAAGGTGAAAAGAGATTGCACCAATGAATGTTCCACTACTATCTCGCAATATGGCTCCACCGGCTGCCGATATTCGCCCATGAGATGCATCTGTATTCAATTTAAATTGACCAGATGGAGGATGCATCCAACGAACAACGATACTATGCTAAGGCTTTAGGATGGGCGACAATCCGCAAGTTATCAAAGCTGGACATGAATCTGCATATTTCTTACCCACCTGAGATGATGTCCACTCATAAATTGATCTGCGAATGTTTTCTTGGACTGAACTTTGTCTCCATCGCCCCTCCTCAAAAATGATTAAAGTATAAGCCTTCCATAGTTCCCAAACAATGATCGATGGGGCAACTATACGTAATATGCCTTTGAGTGTTTTACCTTTTTTAGACATCCACCATTGCATCAATTGTTGCTGTAGTGTTCGAACTACTTTTGTTGGCCCATCTAATAAACCACTGTAGATATTCCATATTACCTTAGCTTCAGAACATTCAAGGAATATGTGATCAACCGTAACTTGTGCTCCAAGACAAAAAGGACATTGACTAGGATAGATGTAGATAAATCGTTGCAGATTTGCAGGGAGGGGTAATGCATTGTGATATATTCTCCATAGAAATAATCGTATGTTGGGGGGAATATGTTTGGACCATATGAATTGAAAAGACAGCCTGCTAATACCTCCTTTTCTCACTTGATCATAAGCTCTTTGTATTGTATATTGCTCCGTCGAAAGGTTATCCAAACAAAATAAGTGAACTCGACATATTCGTTTCCAAACTTGAGAATCTGTGATCCTTATCTCATATGAGTTTTGAGCCGCATATCTTTAGTGGAAAAATTTACTCCATAAAGAGTCATTCGATTGATATCGCCACCATAATCTACAAGAATATATTGTCTGCAGATCTTCCTATTTCCAAAGTCCTAATCCTCCTTCCATTGTTGGCCGAAACAATTTATCACTTGATATCCAAGAGTGGCGCATCCTTTCCTCTGAACTGCCCCAAAAGAATTTAGTCATCAAACGCTGCAAGGTGCGAATAATACTCTGTGGCAACATGCAAGCAACAAGCATGTGTAATGGGATCGCAGATAAGACATGCTTGATTAGTATCAGTATGCCTGCATAATTGAGATATTTGTTCTACCACATATGAATTTTGGCTTGAACCGAAGCTAGTAGATTAGAGAAGTGTACTACCCTTTCCTTCCCTCTATGCAATTGCACACCTAAGTACTTGATTGGGAGAAAAGCATCTGTCATTTGTAACACTGGTTCCATTCTCCGTATCTGTGAGTGTGATAAATAAGTTGCTGGAACAAAATGACTTTTCAGAAAATTAACTGCTTGACCCGATGCAAGTTGGTATGTTTCCAAAAATTTTCTGAATCTCCTTAAGTTCCTTAATCCCCCATTTATAAATACCAACAAATCATCTGCAAAAGCTAGATGAGTAATGCATGGTCGAGCTCGACCCGTATTGAAAGAAAGAATATCTCCCCTTGCAACCAATGTGTTCAAACCTCTTGAACAAGCTTCTGATGCCAAAATAAATAGTATTGGAGATAGAGGGTCTCCCTGCTTTACTCCCCTTGAAGGCTGGAAAAAACCGGAAGGAACCCCATTCATCAAGACTGATAAATATGTGCAGCTGAGATGATTGAATATAATCTTGATAAATTTTGCTGCAAAACAAAATCTAACGAGTAGTCTCGATAGAATTAAACCAATTAACTCTGTCAAACGCTTTCATCATATCCAATTTCATAATAACATTTGAACCTCGAACTTTCTTGTGTAATAAGTTGACCATCTCTCTCGCCATAACGATTTGATCTGAGATAGCTCTACCTTTCACAAAACCTGCCTGTTCCTGAGAAACAATTCTCTCCAAGAGAGGTTGCATTCGAGAAGCTATAATACGTGTTTCCACCTTCAATACAAAATTTTCAAGACTAATTGGACAAAAATCTAAAAACGTACGTGGATTTGAAACCTTCGGCAGCACAGTAATTAGCGTACTTCCCATTGCTCGAGGCATAGGAATGCCAAGGAAAACTTCCTGCATGGCCTTGTGAACATCTTTATTTGCAATATCCCAACAAGTGCGAAAGAAATGGCCATCGTACCCATCTGGTCCAGGTGCACTATTGGGATCAAGTGCCCACACTGCATCTTTGACCTCTGTGATCATTGGCAAAGCCACAAATATCTGGTTTCTGAGTCAGATATGAGGTATGGTATATATTCTAAAATATCGTTGTCATCTGAAATGGATTCTACTGACAATAAATCTATGTAGTAAGCAACCGCAGCTTGTTGTATAGCGGTATGTGTTTCGCTCATACTGCCATCAGAGTGGCGTATTGATGTGATTATCTGACGAGAATGTCTATCCTTAACAATATTGTGAAAATACGAAGTATTAGCATCTACTTCCGATAGCCATCTTAGTCGAGCTTTTTGAGTCCAGTATAAAAGCCTTTTGCGCTCTGCCAATTTGTATTGAGCTTGGGCAGCATGATAATTCATTCTTGTCTCTGGCGTAGGATGTTGATCAAATTGAGCTTCACAACGTTGAAGTTCTTGCTCCAAGTTATACAATTGATCAAATATATTACCAAACACATTGGTATTCCATTCACGCAGGTCCTTTTTTCAATTGGTGAGGCTTGTTGTAAAGTACGCGCATTCCACCTATTATGGGATATGAATCCCAGGATGATTTTACAAACAAATGAAACTCAGTGTGCTCCGTCCACATATTCTGAAAGCGAAAAATTTTTGGACCCATAAAATCAGGTTGCAATGATTTTAGTAATAATGGGGAATGATCCAAAGTCAGACGTGGTGAATGTCGAACTCGGAAATTTGAAAATAAACTATTGTAAGATTCTGAGCATATAATGCGATCCAAGCGACGTTTAACAATTCCCAATCCCCTACCACTTGTCCAAGTCTACATAGGTCCATCGAAAGGGAGATTTATTAACGAGCAGGATGAAACCCAATCATTAAAGTCTTGCAAAGATGCCATCGATGGAGTAGAGAGACCAGCATGATCATCAACAGACTAATATATGTTGAAATCCCCTCCTAGTAACCATGGATCTGTATGACGTTCATAATGTTGCTGCAAAGTCAACCATAGTCTTCTACGATCTGTGATAGTATGCAGTCCATATATTAGAGTGAACAAGAAAATAGTATATATTCCTACTAATTGAAATTTAAAATGTGAACATTGCTCTTCATAAATTGTCGTTATTAATCTGAGAGAATCATTCCAAAATATCCACACTTTTTCTCGACAGATAGTGAGTAGTTGAGTTGTCATTTTATTCGTACGAGATTCGTATGATGCCTCTTTGGCTCAATAATCACCAATAATTGCATTTTATGAGATTCCACCAACTTACGAATGCGTACCAATGAGGTAGCAATCCCCCTCACATTCCATATTAGGCAATTCATTGAGATGATGATGAAGACAAATTTGAAGAGCGAGTTAACCTATTCGATGCATGTGAATATGTCGCTAACATTTCTTGTTTTGTTTCCCTGCGTCTGGATATTGGATTTGGGTCCTCTAATTCTTGAAGCAATTGATCCACAGTTTTATCAGAAGATTCAAGTAAATTAATGCGATTTGTCAAAGCATCTGCTGTCACATTTAATTCATCGCGCAAATTTTATGGACCCTTAAATATCACAGCAGGTGCATCCCCATCAATTATATTTGTTGGCTGAATGTTTTGTGTAGTTACTTGTTGGTCATGGACCATTACTTCTGAGTTTGACACAGTAGCATCCAATACATCATCCACCTCTTCCAATACTCGTTCCAACGAAGTACCAACTTTAGATAAATCTTGTTGAATGGTAATACCCTCAAGTGCATTGTTGTCTTCCTGAATCTCAGTTTGAAGGATTGATTGTTCCATAATTGAAGTGTTATTTTGTTCCACATGATTCTCCTTATCTTGTTGAATATCTTTGTCATCTTCTACAGTGATATTTTTTTTCCAAACTATGTTTCTTTGGGGTCTATCTCTTGGGCATATCCCTCACCTTGTTTGGGGTCAAAGTAATCTCCTTTTCTTTCTCCTGTTGACAGTCTGCCGTTGCTGTGCAATTTTTGGCCTCATGACCAAGTATACGACAGGATGAACAGAAGAGAGGAACGTTTTTATACTCCACCGTGGGTTATAGTTCATGATCCCCTCCCTGAATATGCAGTCTAGTTGGTAAAAATTTGGATATATCAACTTCTATACATAATCGCACCACCGAAGGCCTCAAACCATTAGATGTTGCAGAATCCATTTTCAACGGCAATCCTATCGTGTGAGCTATGTCCCATAAAGCTGATTTGTTTTGTAAATACAAGGGTAATCCTCTTGTTGAAGTCCAAATTGGAACAATTGGCTTGTCCACCTTGGGATAAAGTGTGGAGTCCAGTTAGTTACGCGCATGATATAACCATTAACTGACCATGACCGACGTAAAAAACAGCGGTGATAGTCTTCCGGCTGATGAAAATTCAGAATTATATGCTGATCATATAGAAATCCTAGTTTTGGGGTTGTTTTGAATCCAATACGTTCCATACAGGCGGCTAACTGTTTCATATTGGGGCGTCCATGGCAGAAGGAACCAACCAATGTATATTTGAATGGAGCTGAATATCGGTCCACCTCATCCGACGTAAAGGAGATTGAAGGCATACCTTTATAGAGAGCAATGGGTCGTATGGGCGTGGCAGCAGACTCCATTGATGTAGGCAGAAGAGCCTCTGCGAAGGTCTTTTTGAGTGTAGCGTCTAACATTCTCGGATCTATCCAACAAGTTTTGAATGTGTGCGAAAAATTGCAAGTAATGCAGCAAGTATTGCAGCAGATCCCTACTGAATCGATTACACAGATGATGCAGGAAGAATCTATGAAGATCAATGATAAATCTATGAACTTTCCGCATGATGGCGTATGATCGTTGTTGTCGCCAGAGCCGCCACCATATTCTCTTTACACATCACCAAATCAAAAAATACCCCTATATATATATTTTTTTTTTGAAAGAAAGATTTTATTATAGAAAAACCTCACTTATGGCGGAGGAAAACCGTGATACAAAGCGTTCGAGTATGCAAACCTATGAATTAGAAAGGTAATGATGATATATCTCCAGTCATATACGATATGCCGCATTAAAACCTTGCCAAGTAAAACCACCCTTGTGCATAAAACATTGGCGAAGGAAAAAGCGTACATATTTATACGACTATCACATATATCAAATATGAGACAAAGTAAATACAATGATATGGCATCTTTTGTCCTCTGAGTGAGTAGCATCCCCTGTTCTTGATCAAGCACCCGACATGATAACATATATGTATGCCTGAACTGCCGCCGAAGAAGAGTGAGAGGGCCCCTTAACAATGTCCGAATTCCTGTGGCAGCACATACAGCATTCTTGTGGAAAGAAACCAGCAACCTAGTCGTCCATGCAACATACAAATCACACCATACGTGAGGCATCATTGGGCAAAGTAATGAAAGGACACCAGCCGCAAGAGTGTAAAACATACCCGGTCTGCCTGTACCCATAGAGGCACAGGCAGGGAAGCAGAAAATGAGCCAAGTCGTACGAAAATTCCAGCAAATCGCGTCCATCGAATGTGTGAGACTCCAAAACGCCCGTGCAGCAGCATTACCAAAAAAGGCATCAAAAATACACAGCAAAGTCATATTTTGTAAATATAATATGAAGATGAGGAGCTCACTAAAGCTGCCTGCACTGACAAGAGTACAGGCAGCGACAACATGTGTGAGCCAATCCCGTTGGAAGACATTAAGATAATTTCGACCTGCATAGGCTCGATTCGTCCTCGGCCCCCCACATCGTGAAAGAAAGGTGAGCGAAAGAAATATGTGCGCATATGGAAAGTGAGTGGCAACGATGAGTAGATGAAGGAATACAGAAAACGTACCATGTCTGCCTGCACTCATATGAGCCCAGGCAGAGGATAAGAATATGCGCCAATCCATTCGGAAGACTTGATGATTAACCCATGCGCAAATGTGCAGATGTGAGATCGAGTAATAAAGCAGCACGGACCAACGATGGCAAGTGCTGACTATCAAAGGATGCTGTCTCTGGATGAAGCATAGCGTGTTGAGCTAAGTAATGAGCTGGCATATTTGCTTCACGATACACATGTGCGATTGACAAGTGATTAGCCTGAAGTAGCGAATGCAATTGGGCCCAGGTGATAATTGCCAAAGATGGGCTGTGTGGATTTCAATCTCGATACCAAAGTCTCGCAGTCAGATTCTAGAATAATAGTGCGGTATAAAGGAAGAAAATATAAGAGACCAAATAATGTCGCCTGGATTTCTGCCAATAATGGCGTGCAGCACGGCAGGCGGAAGGATACGGCCGCACACACTCCCCATGATGATTGCGTAATAATGCGCCACCTGCAGCATAACGCGCTCCCACGGCAGCATCCACATTAAGTTTAAAACGACCAGAGGGCGGACATTTCCACCGAACAACCTTTAGGCGAGGAGACCGAATGCGCGGGATCCAGGAGAGAGAAATAGTTGTACCAGCAGTAAGCTTGGTCCCCTGAACCTTGTGAATCCAGATATTAATGTCAAAATGTATCGCATGTCGTAACTTAGTAGTCGAGAAGGATGTGGAATCCCCATATATTAGTTGCGCATAGTGTTTCCAGATGTTTAGAACAGTGAGAGCTGGAACAATAATTTTTAATACCCCAGAGAGTGAGGATTCAGAGGAGCGAAACCACCATGAGAGTAAATATTGCCGTAGCGTTGACTGGGTCGGCAGCAATACCCGTAGCTTCCGAAGAGAAAAAAGCCCATATTGGCGAAATACACTCACAGTACATAAAGACGTGAGCAACTGAGGCAGAAGCGTGCCGACAGAAGGGACACTGCGTCGGACGTATCACTGCATAATGGCCAAGATAGTCCTTCAAAAGGTAGTGCAGAGTTGAAGATACGCCACAACAGCAATTTCGTTGATGGCGAATGGTGCTTAAACCAAATAAACTTGGAAAACAATTGCGTTGAGACAGAAATGCGGCAAATAGTGTAAGCCGATTTTAGCGTAAACTCACCAGTGGATGATGGAGTCCATGATAGGAATTTTCCGGCACCCGTCGTGTGTGAGCATTCCTACAGGGTGCATACGACAGATTAATTTCCATATCGGCGAGTCCGGGAGTCTTGGTATAAAATCTCCTCGCCTACCATATTTCATGTGCATATAAGAGCTCCATAATGTGGCGTTTTTATGATATGACCACCAAATTCTGCAATGATATGCCTTTTGCAGTGAGATAAGGTTACGAAGACCCAGCCCTCCTTCATCAAGCGGTTGTAGCGATCTTGGACCAAGACACCCAATGATGGCGGTTGCCCCAAAAGAAAGAAGCCTTTTTCCTGTGAATGAGACGGATGACTGATTTGGGCAAACCACCCGCAGCTAGAATATGTAATGGGAGAGCAGCTATCACAGATTGTAGCAGTACCAATCGACCTGCATGATCAAGAAGCCTTGTGTGCCACCCATGCAATCGCGTGTCCATGTGTTGGAGCAATGATGAGCAATACCGAGCCCTATTGATACCTTTGTGCAGATATGACCCAAGATAGCGCAATGGGAGAGATGATAAACGCATACCAAGAATTTCCTTAAATCTTCTCTGTTGTGGCGATGTAACATGAGATGAAGTGATGATGGTACTCTTATGATAATTAACCTTTTGGCCAGATGCAGCTTCATATTGCGTTAAGAATAATTTAAAACGTTGTAGGTTCCGCAGTGTACCTCGAAGGAAAATGAGCAAATCGTCAGCATAAGCCAAGTGTGTGATAGCTAGCGGAACACGTCCCAGGCGAAAAGAGTGAATGTGCCTGGCTGCCGAAAGGGACTTTAGGCTCCTGCTAAAACCTTCAGATGACAATATAAATAACAATGGGGATAGTGGATCCCCTTGCTTAACACCTCGAAATGGCCGAAACGTAGAGGGATGGCTGACCATTAATTAGCACATGACAATCGTGTGGCACTTAGGTGGTTAATAACCACACGGATGAAAAAATCTGAAAAACCAAACTGCCGCAATAAAAGCTCCAAATATTCCCAACTGACTCTGTCGAAAGCTTTCATCATATCCAATTTCAAACATAATTGAGATCCCCCTTTATCCATCACGTGTATCATCTCCTGAGCTAACAATACCTGTGTGGAGATATCATGACCGGGCAAAAAACCTGTTTGCTCTGGGGATATTAGTTGCGGCAGAAGTGTACCCAAGCGTGTGGCCAAAATCCGAGTGCAGACCTTACTCAAAAAATTCGTTAGACAAATGGGACGAAAATCGCTAAATGTTTGTGGAGATTGGATCTTAGGAATCAACGTAATCAAAGCCCCAGCCATGACCGCCGGCTGCGGAACCCCCAGAAAAAATTCCTGTACTGCTTTTAAAACATCCGAGTGTATGAATCGACCAGCATGAACGGAAAAACATACCATGAAAACCATCAGGTCCTGCTGCACTATGAGCATCTAAGCTCCATACAGCAGCCTTCACCTCTGTTGCGGTTGGAAGTTGTGTAAGCATAACATTATCTTGTGCAGTGAGTACACGTGGGATGTAGGATAGAGTCTCTGAATGATTGTATGTTTCCTCGCGCGCAAATAAACGTGTGTAAAACTCCACCGCCGAATCCATAATATCATCCTGGGAGTTAAGGAGTATGCCGTCGGAATTTCGTATTTGCTGAATACGAAGCTGCACACGTCTGCCTTTAACCAGAGAGTGGAAATATTTTGTGTTAGCATCTCCCTCCCGTAACCATTTTAACCCTTGCCTTTTGCTTACCAAAAATGCATTTCATAGTTTGATGCAAGTAAGTATTCTGCTTTAGCCTTAAATATGCCTGCCGGTTATCTTCCGTGGGTGTGGAATCCCACTGACGTTCCGCGGCATTCAGCAGATCTTCAGCATGTTTTAGAGTGCTGTAGATATTACCAAAGACTTCTTTGTTCCACGTCTGAATATCCTTTTTTAGGGCAAATAACTTAGCGTAAAACCCACGCATTACCTCCAGTTGTTGGATAAGACTGCCATGCGGTTTGAACATATGAGTAGAAATCTGAAGTGATGCAACCAGGCATCCAAAAAACGAAATGAGCGTCGCGTGGGGGAAACAGCTGATTTGCATTGCACTAGAAGTGGAGTGTGATCCGATGTTGTTCGAGGCAAATGAGTTAACTGCAGATTATCAAACCAATCTTGAAACAAAGAGTTTAGAAAAATCCCAGTCTAACCTCCTTCGAACTCGACCTAGCCCCCTCCCAGTCGATCCATGTAAAACGGGTACCATGATATGGAGGAAACATAAGAGAGCAGCTTTCGATACAGTCATTGAAATCTTGTAACGTGGTTACGGATGGAGTAGACCTGCCACTGTGATCTTCCAGAGTACGAAAATATTGAAATCACCCCCAACTAGCCATGGGATACTCACTGTGGTGTTAAAATCACACAAAGCTTGCCAGAGCAACCGACGCTGAATGGGTGTATGCTTCGCATAGACCAGAGAAATAGCAAATGTATGTTGCAATAGTAAAGAAGTTAAGGTAAAATGGACCACCTGATTATCATCCTGCACATCAATCAAACGAAATTCATGATCTCGCCAGAAAAACCAAATATGCTCAGACTGTGAAACAAAAGACTGAGAGAAACCAAGACGTAAGCCATAACTCATTATCTGCGAAGGAGAATGTTTAGGTTCTATCAAAGCTAGAAGATGCAATTTATAGTCGTGTGTCAACAGGCGTAACCGGGGCATTGAACCACGCATGCCACGGACATTCCATATTAATATATTCATTGAGGTTGAGTAGAGGCACTTCCCTGAATAATGTGCGAAGCACTACGCGTTAAGATTGTAGAAGGAGGCAAAGTAGGAAGATCCTTGCGGGAGCGACGTTTACGGCAAGGCACCACTGGTATAAATGCGGACTCCGCTAACGGATCCTGCAACCGGGATATCAGTAAGTCGTCCTCCGGAGAGGGTGGAATTAGCTGCATGCGTCTTTCAACGTCGGTTGACACCAGTGGTACATCCTCAACATTCACATCAATGGGTAAATCCGTGTCAGACACATGGCCAATATCGTGCTGCATGTGATCAACTGGGAAATCCGCAGCATCACAAAATACCTCTGGATGAGTAACCTCAGACAGCAGGGGAGCATGCGGGGGCTCTTCATCATCCGAGCCAGTGTCCTCGGCATCCAAAGTTGCTGGAGCCTGTGATGGACCAGCCTCAGTCAAAGGTGGTTGGGCGTTTGCGACAAGTGGGTCTTCAGCTGTATTAAAATTATCCATAGGGGCCAATACTTCAGCGTTCATCTCATGACCCATGGAAGGTGCGTCAGACTTTCGTTTAACCGGAGTCCAATGCGTTTTGTTCCAGTGAACTGGGGGCGGTGGAGGAGGTGGGGGGGAACGCGAGACTCGCCCTTAGGCGGACAATTCGAGAGTTTATGTCCGAGTCGGCGGCAATCCGTACAAAATAACGGCAAATCCTCATAGATAATCGATTGCAATATTAATCTACCTTTGGCCTGTAGGTATATCTTTTGCGGAAAATCTTGAGAGACATCTAACTCGACACAAACCCGTGCTACCAAGGGACGCAAGCCTTGCGTGGTGGCGGCATCCATTTTGATTGGCAGACCAATAGTGCGAACAATTTCAAACAATGCCTCCTGCTGATGGAGATGAATTGGTAATGCAGGCAAAGCTACCCAAACGGGCACAATGGGTACGTCCGAGGACGGATCAAAATCGACCGTCCACTTTGTAACTCGCATATGGGAACCAGAAATAAGCCATGAACGACGATAGAAACATCGCAAATAATCCGCTTCATTGCTAAATGCCAGCAAGATATGTGATTGATCGATGAGGGTGATCCGTAGATCCTGATGAAAACCGATTTTTTGAAAAACTTCACGTATAACCTTTAATGGAAGACGACCATACCAGAATGTACCCACGAGACAATGTCAAAAAGGAGCAGCAAGCGCATCGATTTCGGATTCGAGAAACGAAACCAAAGGGAGGCCTTTATAGCGGGTCGCTGTTTTCAGAGATATTGATACCGGTGTGGCAGTTTTGCCGGCCACAACTGCAGCGAAGGTAGGAGCAGTGGACATCGGTTATTGCAGAAAATATATATATATATATATATATATATATATATATATATATATATAAGTGAGGGTTTATATCAATAAAACACCGGACGATACCGCCTGTCTTTCGATCAATATATATACATATATATTTTTTTAATCAAAAGGTATTTTATTAGCATAAACCCTCACTTATGGCGGAGGAAAACCTTATTACAACAAATGAAAAGATGACGATAGTAGCAGCATATGATTATCAACATCCATATTATATATGATATGTCACATTAAAACCTTTCCAAGTAAAACCACCCTTGTGGATAAAACCTTGGCGAAGGAAAAAGCGTACATATTTATATAAATGGACCGTTGATATGCGCTACCGTGTAAAATGAAAGAATATAAAAATCGGAAATTACATAAACGTAACAAAACAAATAGCCATGTGAACCTCCACTCCTGTTGATTGTCCCTTGTCCAGTCAGGAATCGCGTTAGAGGCCAGGAAATTAAGTGCGATCCGTGTCCCCGTCCATGCATAAAAGAAATGAATGGCTGAGTGAAGCAGAGGTATGAGACATAGTGAAATGTAAGGCAATCGAATGAAGATCATACCAGGTCTGCCTGCACAAACTAATGTGCCGGCTGAGATATAGAACACACGCCAATCCATTTGGAAGACTTGCAATAGAAGGTAGCAGCATATTTGTATCAACCACGACCTCATCCCATCGGCATCGGGGATATAAACAAACATGAAACATGAGTGCATCAATGTCGAGAATATAAGAAATACTGAGTTAAACAGATCAATAAACCATATACAAAGTGTGAGAATGAATCGAATGAGGATCATACCAGGTCTGCCTGTCCCAACTAAGGTACAGGCAGAGACTGCGATGGCACCACAAACGAGTGATTGCAGATTGTGCCGCGGGTAATATCGGGTGTGAGGAAACATCATCGCATGCTGTGCAAGATAATGTGTAGCCATATTGGCTTCTCTGTACATATGAATATAATCTAGTCGATGGTGATGTAGTAATATCCATAATAGCGAAGATGATAGTTCCCAAAGATAGGATTTGGCTGTCTCAAGCGTGTAATAAGTTGCACAATCAGACTCTAGAACAAGAGATCGATAAAGTGGTAGAAAATATAACAGACCAAACAATGCAGTCTGAGTGTCCGCTGCAAATGGCGTACTATGTGGAAGCCAAAATGAAATTGCCCCCACACAAACACCCAAATGATCACGTAATATTGCCCCGCCTGCGGCGTTATGCCTGCCAACCGATGCATCGATATTCAACTTTAGCCGACTGGATGGTGGTGTTTGCCAACAAACAATATGTGGTCGCGGGGGCCAAATTCTTGGGATCCATAAAAGTCGTAAGGTGTGTGTCGCTGCGAGCTTTGATCCTTGTATAGATTTGACCCACATCTCAATATCATAATGTATTGAAGCTTGTAGGGTAGCAGGAGCAAATGAGTTAGAATCCCCATACACTAATGCCGAATATGTCCGCCATATGTTGTAGACAATAATAGCTGGAACGATGACTTTTAAAACCCCAAATAGAGACGAGAACGAAGAGCGATACCACCAAGATAGCAAGTACTGTCGGAGATGTAGCGAGATGGGCAATGGACCAGATAATTCGAGCACAAAGAAATTCCAACGATGGTGAATGTGACTGCAGTAGATGAAAACATGGTCTACCGTGGCCGAATGTTGTTTACAAAATGGACACTGTGTGGGTCGAGCAGTAGAATAGCTGCCTATATAATCCTCAAATGGTAATGCCATGGGGAAAATGCGCCACAAAAATAATTTTATGGTAGGTGAATGATGCTTATACCAAGTGAATTTAGCAGAGAGTAGTGCAGGCCTTGCAACACGACAAATGACGTAAGCCGATTTCAACGAAAACTCACCTGATTCTGTCAGTTTCCATGTTAGATGTGGTCCCGAACCTTCCGTCTGAGCAATGCAGTGAACATGGATTCTACAAATCAGCTTCCATATCGGCGAATCCTGAAGGCGTGGGAAGTAATCGCCTCTGCTGTCATATTTTACATGCATGTATTTACTCCATAGGGCGTCGTGTTGATGATACGACCACCATATTCGACAGTGATATGCCATTTGTAAGCTAGTAAGATCTCGAAGTCCTAGTCCTCCTTCTTCAAATGGCAAAGATATTTTAGACCAAGCAACCCAATGATGACGATTACCCCAATAAAAAGAGGCCATTTTCCTTTCATTGACCTTGATGACTGACTTTGGCAAACCTCCAACTGCAAAAATATGTTGTGGAAGGGCTGAGATCACTGAGCGTAGGAGCACCAAGCGGCCTGCGGTGGATAAAAGACGCGAATAGCATCCTTGAATGCGGTCATCAATGTGCTGCAGAAGAGATGTACAATATCTTGCCTGATTTATTCCCTTGTGTAAATATGATCCAAGATACCGGAATGGCAATGCGGTGTTGCGCATGCCCAATATTGTTTGAAAAGCACGACATTGGTGAGACGGAGTGCTGGCAGAGGGTATGAAACTGCTTTTGTGATAATTAATTTTTTGTCCAGATGTAGTTTCGTATGATGTTAAGAAAGAATGAAAGCGTTGTAGATTGCTCTGTGTACCCCGAAGGAAAATAAGTAGATCATCTGCATATGCTAAATGGGTGATGGAAAATGGGATATTTCCCAGTCGGAAAGGTTGCAGTCTACCATAGTCAACTAAAGATTTGATGCCCCTGCTAAAACCCTCGGAAGATAGAATGAACAGTAGCGGAGAAAGTGGATCACCGTGTTTGACCCCTCTGTGTGGTCTGAACAAAACGGAGGACTGGCCATTAATCAATACTGACAGTTTGGTTGCTCTCAAGTGGTTTAGGATTATACGAATAAAAAAATTGGAGAAACCAAATTGATGCAATAACAATTCTAGATACTCCCAGCTAAAGCGGTTAAATGCTTTCATCATGTCCAATTTTAAGCATAACTGGGATCCCCCTTTGTCAAGCATATGTACCATCTCACGTGCCATGAGAACTTGTGAAGAGATATCATGGCCTGGCAAGAAACCTGTCTGTTCCGGAGATATCAACTTATGAAGCAAAGTTCCCAATCGTGTAGCTATAATCCTCGTACAAACTTTACTCAGAAAGTTCGTAAGGCATATAGGGCGGAAATCACTGAAAGTCTGAGGAGACTGAGTCTTTGGTATCAAAGTAATCAATGCGCTAGCCATTACCGAGAGTTGAGGCACCCCGAGAAAAAACTCCTGCACTATTTTAACAACGTCAGAATGAATAACTGGCCAACAAGTTCGGTAGAACTTACCATGAAATCCATCAGGCCCTGCTGCACTCTGCGGGTCTAAATGCCATACTGCTTCCTTGACCTCTGTTGCCGTCGGTAATTGCGTGAGCATAATGTTGTCATCTTCGGTTGTCAGACATGGTATATGCGATAATATGGCTGAATGATTGTATGTAGGCTCCCTTGCAAATAAGGTTTTATAAAAAGAGACTGCTTTTGTCATAATTTCTGCTGGGGTCGTATGCAGTGCTCCAGATGAGGAGCGAATTTGTTGAATACAAAGAGTAGTGTGCCGTCCTTTGACAATAGAATAAAAATACCGGGTATTTGCATCACCCTCATTGATCCATTTGACCCTCGCCTTTTGTTTCCAAAAATGTAGCTCATAAGTAGATGCCTGCAAATACTCGGCTTTGGCATGGTGATATGCCTCCCTAGTTGCGTCGATGGGTTCGGCCTCCCAAAGTGCCTCAGCATGATTAAGATGTGATTCCGCATGCATAAGATTTTGGAAAATATTACAAAAGATGTCTTTATTCCAACGTTGGATGTCTCTTTTCAGAGAAAATAACTTCAAATAAAAACCATACATACCTCCTGTAGTCGGATATGATAACCATGCATTCTGCATGTAATTATAAAAATCTGGATGAATCAGCCAAGAGTCCAAGAAGCGGAACGTGCGACGTCCACTGGACGTATGGAGCCGACATTCAAATAGCAATGGCGTGTGGTTCGAAGTTACCTGCAGAAGATGCATTAACTGCATGTCTTCAAACACATCTTGGAAAGAGGAGTTAATAAATATCCAATCTAATCTGCGACAAACACGACCAAGTCCCCTACCATCTGCCCAAGTAAATCTTGGCCCTTGATATGAAGGCGCCATAAGAGAACAACGTTCAGTACACCTTAGGACATGTGTCGCACACGTATATATATATCATAAACATGTGTCGAATTTATTTTATTTCATAAAATAAACCTTAGGACATGTGTCACACACGTATATTTTTACAACATGTAACAATTTATTTTTTCCATGATTAGGCCTCGTGCCCGAATACACCAAGCCTGCATATGTTCCTTTACAACATGTAACAAAGGTTTTTTTCTTCAACACGTCTGGCCTTATTGCCGAATATACCCACTTTTACACATGACACATAAATCTTGTCTTATTCACATCTTCAACATACATCTTGAATTCGATATTTATTCCAACTATATGCATACTAGTTTCCATCACTATAATGACTTTCAAGATTGAGAACATAATAAAATACATACAATCTACAAGGTGATGGAAACTATAAAAATAAATAATTAGGCTAAAATCTACCCTTTCTGCCCGGGGGATATGTGTATACATAAAAACATGGAGATATCAAGAAACAACTTCTATGATTTAAAATCATAGCCATGAATATGATTGCCTTATAACATGCTAAATCAAGGCCACATAAGTTCATGAAAGCCGAAATCATAAACTAAACACATATGTGATGATCTTTATGGAAAAATATATTAATGCATGCATCAAGATGTCTTCCTAGTGACCTTTTACTAACATATGTTATGGCTTCATTTTCTTCTTTAATTTCCACATGCATCACATAAGAGTTTTCATTACATCTCATTTATACATACTAGTCCATATTTTGGTGTTGGGACGATTTTTATAGGGTTCATATGTCACATTTCATACATCACATAAAAACATACCTTTTCCATATTCTTGTTACCAAAGCCTTAAACATACTTCATGAATGATCCATCTTTTAGTATGAACATATATGCTTAGATCTTTGAAAATCCATGAAGGATCTAGGAAGATTACATGCCTTTGTCACTTAGTCTTAGAATAAAATGAAGATTATTTCACTTAGCTTGGAAGGAAATCCTTCTCCTTTCTCCTAGGTAGCCATGGTTTTTGACATAAAATGGAAGAGTTAGTGAGCAATTTATGGAAATGGATAAATGAAAGAACTTAAACTCATCTTACAAGAAGTTCTTGGCTCAACAAAATTCGGCCTACTGACTTGGATGATGGAGGAGGTTTGATTTCATGGCTTGGAGGGGTAATATTGTGTGATGAGAAGAAGTTTTCCCTTTGTTTCTATTCCCTTAACTCTCGGCCAAATGAGGAAAAATGGAGGCTTGGATGACTTGTCTTTCTTCTTTGAGAGGAAAGACAACTGTAGGAAGATGATAATACCCTCAAAATAGAGGCTTGGATGACTCTAAATCGTCTTAAACTTTTAAGATAATACCCTCAAAATGTTTATTTTAACGGTTTGAAGCAGATTTTGAAAATTCCTTTGGGAAGTATGTCAACCACATTGATGTTCTCAACCTTTACAAATCTGAAAATCAGATTGCACTACTCTCATAACTATTAATGTTTGATTAACTTATACTTATCCAAATAAGGTCAAACTTACGCCAAACGGAAACTAGGACATGTGGCTATGTTTCTCCAAAATTTTATGATTTTTGAAAATCGTTTACTATTTTTATTGTTTCAATGAAATAGACGCGGAAAACTTGAAACTGAAAGTAAAGTGCTAAAAAGTAAGAACACCAAGAATTTTATACTGGTTCGGCTAAAACAACCTACTCTAGTCTTTGAGGACACCTTTCTCGGTTACCATTAAACACAAAACATACCTTACCACAAGGGTGAGTGGAGTTAACTCCTCCTTTCTACAATCAAAACAATCAAGCAAATCAATCACGAACACCACCACCGATCGAATGAAGGTTTGATCATACCTTGATCAAACTTTTACAAACAATGAACGTGTATGGGTGGTATATTCAAAGGATATATAATATGTAGAATATATGAACAATAGTCTTGAGACTAAGAAGAAGAAGAAAGAAAAGAAGAAGAAGAGAGTAGTCTAGCTTTTTGCACTTGAGAGAATGTGAATTGTAGCTTGGCCTTGTTTTTCACTATCTTCTCCATTTTATCACACCTTGGCCGCCCCCTTAGGGCTTTCTTCCTTCTTGAGAATTGTTTTTAATGTCCTAGGAAGATTTCCTTGTGTGAGAGATGATACAATCTTGCTTACTTGGTGCAATATGATTGGAAGGATGACTTGACCGTGCTTACTTGTCACTTGTTGATTGGTCCACCTTGGCACCCTTGTAGTGAGCTGTAAATTCTACAAAACAAAACTCTAAACAAGTGCTCAAAATCAAGTCAAACAATTACCATAACATCATATTTCAATTTCTTGAATTTTGGGAGACAAATTGAGGACCATTAATGTGATAGAATCGCCACCTATAGGAGACATGTGCCGATATATTCAGCATGTGTCTCTTTTGAATTCTTTCATTGTGTCGTGCCTTCTTCAATGTCACCAATCTTGTGTAGCATATTCTCTACCAATTGAAATGCCAAATAAGCTTCACCTTGGCACCAACAAGATGTAACATGCGTGTATGATGAGCTGCACATGTGCTGAAATTTTATTTTAGCAAGCTTTGTCAAATAATGCACAATATTTACACATATATGGTAAATAATATTCAGTCCTATTTTGAATTTTCTAGAAAAAGTTAACATGTCTTGAATGTGTATAATGTGTCTACATACATGTTACATTAGTGTCTCAAAAATGTACCATGTGTGTATGTTTAAGAAAACCAATTTTTTGACTTTCGTCGATTACGCGATTTTTCTCCGATTAATTTCAAACTTCTTGCACATGTAATATATATTATGTCACACATAATATACATAAAATTAATTGTATATTCAGATATAGAAGCTGAGTAGAAAACGCCCATGGGCACAAACAACATTGTGTTTGAATACTCAACAAATCTAGCCTAAATTGTGGGTGATTTGTGTGTGCCAATACAGTATAATTTAGTGGCTGATTTTAACATGTAAGCCACGAAATTTTTGAGCGTTTTTGATTTATATGGGCTTGCCATCTTTATATGGCAAGTACGTGGCATGTCGGTGAAGTTTCGGTAGTCACCTGATACCACAATTTTCATTTTATGACCTTGTAACATGTCGTTATAATTTTGACATCACCATGACTTATATCATATGATATAAAACCTTAATATATTCATAAATACGAGTTGTATATATTTGTATGACGTCGACGTATGGTTATAATATATGTGACGTGTCGGTGGTACGTCAGAATATATGTGTATTGTGCCTTTTTAAGAAATATGAACATATATATAGGACATGTAGAAGGAATCGGGAGGAGACTTTCCATTTCAAAATTTGTTGTCATATAGCTTCTCCAAATATATCTCCATTTAATGAACTAGTTAGTTCATTAACCTAAGCAGTCCACTTAATGAACTAGTTTAGTTCATTAATTGTGGCATATGAAAATAATACAAACACAACAAATGTTTGCCATATGGTCTAAGCTATACTTCTTCATGTCTTGTTAGTACGGCAACAATATATTAAGCATATAATGCATGTTTATCACATAAACGTGTCAAGTAATTATTTATTCATGCATTTTGCAAGCACGTAGCATTTAAACCATGGATTTGTAAATCACTCAGACCCTTTTTCTCAACAATCTCCCCCTTTTGATGATTTACAAAATAACATTGGTTCATGATTCAAACATGATCGTTCCCTTTCCAATTATGCACAAATTTGAATTTTGAATTTTATATCGTCGTTTGCTCCCCCTTAAATCATGCTTTCTCCCCCTTAAATTATGCTTTTCTCTCCCCCTTTATTATGTAAATGGTATCAAAAGTACATGAAAGACCGGAAAGAAATAGCAATTTATAGCAAATTAACCGAAATCATGCCTAATCTTGAGAGTAAATTTTCATGTGGCTTGATTAAGTGTTTTGGTGAATATGTCGGCTACTTGTGCTTCAGTTTACATGGTCACGAAGAAAGTGATATCGCACCTCTATGTGCTTTGCCTTAGAGTGTAATACAGGGTTCTTAGACAAATTGATGGCGCTCATACTATCACAATAAATAGGGATGCGATGTATAGTTATTCCAAAACCAGATAGTTGTTGTTTTAGCCATAAAAGTTGTGCGCAACAAAGACTAAGGGCCGTGTATTCCGCTTCAGTGGTAGACAATGTTACACTTGCTTGCTTTTTCTTTCTATTTTGCATCCACCATAATCCGCATCAGTATAAGCATGCAAGTCAAATTCACAATTCTTATCATACCAAATTCCTAAAATGGGAGTATGGTTAATATATCGAAATATCCTCCTTTCTACAGCATTATAGTTTGACACTTTAGGGTTGCTTTGAAAACAATCACGCACACTAAAAATGATATCGGGTCTACTTGCGGTAAGATAAAGCAAAGAACCAATCATAGGCCTATACAAACCATTATCAAAGTCTTTTACATTCTCATCTTTATCAAGTAAAATGGTTACGCTCATATGGGTGAGGGATGGTTTCAAGTTTTCAAAGTTAAACTTTTTAATCATGTCATTCACATATTTTACTTGACTCATATGGATGCCTTTACTAGTTTGTTTGATTTGCAAGCCAAGAAAATAATTCAACTCACCAACCATAGACATTTCAAATTCTGATTTTATGCATATTTCAAATTCTTCAACTAGTTTGTGAGATGTAGATCCAAAAACAATGTCATCAATATAAATTTGAATAATAAGCAAATCTGATTTTTCTTGTTTTAAGAATAAAATACTATATATGGTTCCTCTTTTAAATCCATTTTCTAAAAGAAAGGTAGCAAAACGATCATACCAAGCCCTAGGTGGTTGTTTCAAACCATATAGTGCCTTCTTTAATTTGTACACATGATTAGGATATTTTTAATCCTCAGAGACGGGTGGTTGTTTTACATATACTTCTTCTTGTATAAAACCGTTTTAAAATACACTTTTTACGTCCATTTTATAAAGTTTAAAATCCTTCATGCATGCAATAGCAAGTAATAATCGTATAGCTTCCAAGCTTTCTAAGGATGCGAATGTTTCTTCTAATCTATTCCCTCTTCTTGATTATAGCCTTGTGCTACAAGCCTCCCTTTGTTTCTAATGACTTTACCTTCTTCATTCATTTTGTTTCTAAACATCCACTTTGCGCCTATTATCATTTTAACTTATGGTCGTGGCACTAAATCTCGTACATCATTTCTTGTGAATTGATTTAATTCATCATGCATAGCGTCAATCCAAGAAGAATCATTCAAAGCATCAAATACATTCTTGGGTTCAATTTCAAATATCATAGCATAAAATATATTTATTTCATCCTGATTTATTCTTCTACATTGTCGTACACCTTGCGTTATGTTGCCTATGATAAGGTCGTGTGAACGATCTCTATGCCATCTTGGTTGATTATTTTCTATGTTTTCATGAATTTCTAAGTGATGATGCATTTCTAGTGTGTCGTGTTCATCATGTATGATATTTCCTTCTATATCGTCCAACACGGGCATTAGTTCAAAATCATCGTCATATTCTTTATTTACTTCATATTCATCAAATTCATTAAATTTCACATGAATAGATTCTAAAATTTGTCTAGTGATAGGATCAAAACTTCTACATGCCTTAGAATTCACAGAATATCCAACAAAAATGCTTTCAACGGATTAGACTCAAATTCATCTGGATTCTTTTGTATTCAAAACAAAGCATTTACAACCAAGCACATGAAAATAATCAATTTTAGGCATGCGATCATTAAAAATTTCAAAAGGAGTTTTGTTTATTTTCTTTCTAATCGATAAGCTGTTAACTATATAGCATGCACAATTTACAGTTTCCGCCCACAAAAATCTAGGCAACTTACTTTCACATAGCATGGTTCTTGCAATTTCTTGTAGTGTCCTATTCTTTCTTTCTACTACTCCGTTTAATTATGGTGTTCTAGGTGGCAAAAACTTGCATTTACTACCTTTTTTTTGCAAAATGCAATCATGTCCTTATTTTTAAATTCGTCGCCTCTATCCGTCCTAATTTTTTTCACATTCACACCATACTCATTTTCAAGTTGTTTTATTAATTTAGCAATCTCAATGGCACTATAAACTTTATTCGCAAGAAATAAAGTCCATGTATAGCAAAAAAATCGTCAATGCTGACACATGCATAATGTCGCCCACCAAGACACCTAGTACGACTACGACCAAACAAGTCAATGTGTAATAATTCTAAGACTTTAGACGTATTAATTTCATTTTTAGATTTCAGCGGCTCGCATGTTTGTTTGCCTTTAATACAAGATTCAAACAACTTAAAGATGTCTAAAACAAGTTTAGGCAATCCTCGTACTAGATTCTTTTGTTGAAGTTTCTCAAGAGTTGAGATGCCAATGTGTCCTAACTGCCTATGCCACAAATTCACGTTAGGTTCATTTGACATAAAACATTTTACTTTAGCGTCTAACATGTCATCCATAGAAAGTGTAAAAATATTTCCTTCTCTTTTTCCTTTTAATACCGTTTGTCCGTTTTCATTTACTATATTGAAATATGGGTGAATGAAACACACATCAAAACAGCTGTCAAGAAACTGTGAGATGTTAAGCAAGTTGTAAGATAGATTACTTACCAAAAAGACTACGTACCTTTTCCGTACCTTTTTCGATGATTCTTCCATCGTTGTTGTCTCCAAAGGTCACCGATCCACCTTTTGTAACTTCTTCAACTTTGAAATCAATCTCGGGTCACCGATCCACCTTTAGATATATGTGTTCACTACAATGTGTAACAACGATTTAGGTACCCTTTTATTTAGGGTCCTTACGAGTTAGTTCACCCTTCTGTAAGAGTACGTTTTAGTACCCAAACTTGAGCGACCTTCCTCGGTCTTACAAATAGAGAGAATAGAGATGGAGAAGCAATATAATAGATATTAGGTGGAAATGCGTTTGGCCTTTGGCCAAGACATGCACATTGTATGATTTTTGTTTTTGATATGCCTTTGTGTTAGTGTGCATAGGGCGTGATCTAGATGCATTTATATTGTATGAATCCTGCGTATGCATTGGTTTCCTTTCATATTTATACGGCACATGATTATATTTTGTATGAGATGAAAAGGAAACATGAAGTGAGGGGTGATCAAGGCGCCTTTTAAGGTGGTAAATTTGTCTTGAATGTATGTGGTTTCTTGGATGAAGATAAAATGAATTTGGTTGACTTATTTTGTATTTCATTTTTCTCAACGTATCCTAATCTGGTTTTGTCGTTTTCATGCTTTTAAGAGGAGATTATGCGATCTATCACGTTTGTACCCGTATCAAACTGTTTAATCATTCTTTCTAAATTCGCATTTCTTGATTTCAAATTTGAGATATTGGATTTCATTTCATTATTTTCGGTCATCAAGGACGAGGCCTCTGATTTCAATGCATTAATTGTGCAAGACTACTATTCTTTTGAATCGTTTAATTGAGACACAAGGTTCGTGTTAGATGATTCTAACAACTTCTTGTCTTCAATTAACAGTTTATTTTCTTTTGCAAGAGTCTATGTAAATTTATGCAGTTCAAGATATTGACTAAATAGATCATCATAAGAGGGTTCAGAATCAGAATCAGAGTCAGAAGATACCTCGTTTTTATGCTTTCGATGCAAAGCATACTTGTGCCATCTCTTCTTCGGTATTGTCAGTCTCAGAGTCAGATGAGTCACTTCAAGTGGAGGCCTTGGGAGCTCTTCTTAAATTCCTTTGTTAAGGTTCTGCAACGGGTCTATTTTTGTTCCAATCCTTGTCACAGTTCTTGTTTGTTTGTTTGCCCTTGTTCGGGTAGTCATATGATAAATGTCCAAGTTTTCAACATTTATAGCACTTTATGTCATTATTGCTATTTTATTTTTATTTCTCTTAGTTGGAACAGCCTTAGGCTTATTCTTTAATGAATTTCTCATAAATTTTCTCAAACCTTTAGCAAATAATATTAGATCTTCGTTGTCCGATTCAGTATCACTATCATCTACATGATCGAAAGAGGTAGAGACGTATTCATTTGACTTAAAAGCAATAGTCTTACCTTGTTTTGACGTTGATTCCGATTTTCTTAGTGTAATTTTGTTCTCGTATACCTTTAAGGATCCGATTAGTTCCTCCATTTTTATTGATCTCATTTCTTTACTTTCCTCAATCGGTGTGACTTTGGGGTCTCATTCGGATGGGAGACTTATTAGCACCTTTTGAACCTTTTCCTGTGTAGAAAAAGCTTTTTCAAGAGACTCGAGAGAGTTATAAATGTTAGTCAATCGTAAGTCCATATCAACAATCAATTCGTTTGGTGATACCTTGAAGGACTCAAGATTAGACATAAGCATATTTATTTTAGACTCTTTAACTTGACTAGTCCGTTCATGTTTCATTTAAAGAATTCTCCACATCTCTTGGGCACTATAGCAATTTGACACGTAACCAGATTCACTTTTACTCAAACCATTTAAAAGAAGTTGCATGGCTCTACCATTCATAGTTAATTTGTTTTTGTCATCACTAGTATATTCTTGTTTTGGTTTTGCGGCTTCTCGTCTGACACCATCAACCGTGGATAACTTAGAAGGAATAAAAAGACCATCTTCTATAATGGACAACAAGTCTATATCTATGGTCATAAGAAAAATTTACATTCTATGTTTCCATTGTATGAAGGACTCGCCGTCAAAAAGAGGAGGTCTTTGACTCGACATACCTTCTTGTTCGGTCTCGTGACTAGTGGATGTCATCTCACAAAGATCATTGGATCCTCTTATAGTGTGTGTGCCTGCATTCTGATACCACTTATAGGACCTGTATAGCACCACTAGAAGGGGAGGTTGAATATTGAGTGCGGAAAATTTGGTTTTTAAAAGTTTTTGACCCAAATTACTCACTTCTAAAAATAATTTCTTTTTTTAGATCCTGAATTGAATTATTTAATTGACCTAGTTTTAGACCTTCAAAAATTATATAAAATTTCGTGAGGTTGTACTCTCAAATGTTATGAGTGACTCACGAAAATTTCAAATTAAAACTCCAAGCCTAACCCATTGAAAATATGTTTTTGGTCCGATTGCGTAAATTTTCCAGAAACTGTACTCTGAATTGAAAATTTTATTCCTATTAATTGTTAACTCTAAATGGTATTAAAATTTTATGATAAGACCCTCAATATGTTTATTTTAATGTTTGAAACATGTTTTGAAAATTACTTTGGGAAGTATGTCAACCACGTTGATTTCTCAACCTTAGTAAATCTGAAAATCAGATTGCACTAGTCTCAAAACTATTAACGTTTAATTGACTTATGCTTATCCAAATGAGATCAAACTAGATCCAAATGCAAACTAGGACATGTGGCTATGTTTCTGAAAAGTTTTGTGATTTTTGAAAATCATTTACTATTTTTACTATTTCAATGAAATCAATGCAAAAAACTGGAAACTGAAAGTAAAGTCCTGAAAAGTAAGAACAACATAAATTTTATACTGGTTCGGTTAAAACAACCTACTCCAGTCTTCGAGGACACCTTCTCTGGTTACCACTAAACACAACAAACACCTTACCACAAGGGTGAGTGGAGTTAAACGCTAACTCCACCCTTTTACAATCAAGCAAATCAATCACGAACACCATCACCGGTCAAATAAAGGTTTGATCACACCTTGATCAACCTTTTACAAACAATGAAAATGTATGGGTGGTGTATTAAAACCTATATAATATGTAGAATACATGAACGATAGGCTTGAGACTAAGAAGAAAAAGAAAGAAAAGAAGAAGAAGAGAGTAGACTAGCTTTTTGCACTTGAGAGAATGCGAATTGTAGCTTAGCCTTGTTTTGCACTATCTTCTCCCTTTTATCACACATTGCCCCCCAGGGATTTCTTCCTTCTTGAGAATTGTATTTAGTGCCCTTGGAAGATTTCCTTGTGTGAGAGATGACACAATCTTGCTTACTTGGTGCAATATGATTGGAAGGATGACTTGATCTTGCTTACATGTCACTTATTGATTGGTCCACCTTGGCACCCTTGTAGTGAGCTGTAAATTCTGAAAAAAAACTCTCAAAAAATGTGCTCAAAATCAATCTAAACAATTATCTTAACCTCACATTTCAATCCCTTGAATTTTGGGAGAAAAATTGAGGACCAATAAGCTGATAAAATCGCCACCTATAGGAGACATGTGCTGAATTTTCAGCATGTGTCTCTTTTGAATTCTTTCCTTGTGTGGTGCCTTCTTCAATGTCACCAATCTTGTGTGTCACATTCTCCACCAATTGAAATGTCAAATAAGCTCCACCGTGACACCAACAAGATGTAATAGGCGTGTATGATGAGCTGCACATGTGTTGAAATTTTATTTTAGCAAGCTTCGTCAAATAATGCACAAGATTTACACATATATGGTAAATAATATTCAGCCCTATTTTGAATTTTCTAGAAAAATTCAACATGCCTTGAATGTGTAAAATGTGTCTAGATGCATGTTACATCTATGCCTAAAAAATGTACCATGTGTGTATGTTCGTAGAAAACCAAATTTTCGACTTTCGTCGATTACGCGATTTTTCTCTGATTGATTTCAAAATTCCTGCACATGTAATATATATATATATGTCACACAAAATATAGATAAAATGAAGTGTATATTCAGTTATAGAAGTTTAGTAGAAAACGCCCATGTCCACAAATAACATTGAGTTTGAATTCTCCACAAATCTAGCCTAAATTGTGGGTGATTTGTGTGTGCCAACATAGTATGATTTAGTGGCTGATTTTAACATGTGAGCCACGAAAGTTTTGAGCATTTTTTGTGCATATGGGCTGTCCATCTTTATATGGCAAGTACGTGACATGTCGGTGAAGTTTCGGTAGTCACTCGATACGACAATTTTAGGTTTATGACCTTGTGACCTGTTGTTCTAATTTTGACGTCACCATGACTAATATCATATGATACAAAACCAGAATATACTCATAAATATGAGTTGCATATAGTGGTGAGACACGACGTACTGTTTTAATATATGTGACGTGTCGGTGGTACGTCAAAATATATATGTATTGTGCCTTTTAAAAATATAGATATACATTATATATATATGGCGTGTAGAAGGAATGGGGAGGAAAATTTCCATTTCTAAATTTGTTGCCATATATATTCGACCAAATATGTTTCCATTTAATGAACTAGTTAGTTCGTTTACTTAACACTCCACTTAATTAGCTAGTTTAGTTCATTAATTGTGGCACCTGAAAATAGTACAAAGACAAGAAATGTTTGCGATATGATGTAAGCTTTAACGCTTCATGGCTTGTTAGTATGGAAACACTATATATAATACAAAGCATGTTTATCACATAAACATGTCAAGTAATAATTTATTCATGCATTTCGTAAACACGTAGCATTTTAATCATTTATTTGTAAATCACTCAAACCCTTTTTCCAATAGACTCAACCATATCCAACTCAAACTCAGTTATCTCCCTCTCAAGTGGTGTCTGTTGGGCATGGCTCGATTTCCTACTGAATGCATCTGTTACCTTGTTCATCTTCTCCAGATGATAATGGATCACGAGATCATAGTCCTTTATCAGTTCGAGCCATCTTCACTGTGTCATGTTTAGCTCTATCTGAGTGAAAAGAACTTTAAACTTTTATGATCCGTATAAACCTCACATCTTTAACTATATAAGTAATGTCTCTAGATTTTCAACGTAAACACTGCTGCTGCGAACTCTAAGTCGTGAGTAGGGTCATTCTACTCATAGGGTTTCAAATTTCTAGAAGAATAAGCAATTACCTGCTTCTTCTGCATCAATACGCAACATACAAGGAAAGGGGTAATGCACGCATACTTTATGGGAAATTTAAAATAAAGAAGTCATTTATTCATGTACCTAAACGATTCTTGGATTCGTCACTATACACTATGAATCCTTCACCTGATATTGGTTGTGCTACAAATAGAGCAGATGTTAGTCTCTTCTTAAGTTTGGCGAATCTTTATTAACATGCGGCACTCCAGTCAAACTTTTTCTTTTTCTATACCAATCCAGTCAATGGAACTGTGATTTTGGAGAAACGTTCGACGGATTTCTGGTAATATCCTACCAATCCCAAGGAGCTCCTAACCTCTATCACATTTGTCTGTCTTGGCCATATAGTAATGGCCTCAATCTTCTTAGGGTCTACTGATATGCCATCTTTGGAAAAACATCCAAGAATGCTACATGGTGTAGCAAAAACTCACACTTATTGAACTTGGCGTAGAGCTGCTTCTTCCGCAATATACTCAGTACCATCTTCAAGTGCTTGGCGTGGGTTTCTTCATCCAGTGAATATACAAGAATGTTGTCGATGAACACAACAATGAATTTGTCTAGCTACACACAAAAGAAAATGTTCATCAGATCCATAAATGTTGCAGGCGTGTTAGTCAATCCAATTGGCATCACTAAAAACTCGTAATGACCATATCGAGTACGGAAGGCACTCTTAGAAACATCTTCTGTTTTAATCTTCCATTGGTGATATCCGGTGCGAAGATCAATCTTCCTAAACACTTTGGCACCTTGTACGCAATGGTTTTAGCTTACATTGAAACATATAGGCGTTGTATAAATATTTAAAATTACTTACTCTCAATTGAGCAAATAAGTTGTCGATCTTCGACAGTGGATACTTATTCTTTATCATGATTTTATTTAGCTCCGGATAATCGATGCACAGTCTCATACTGCCATCCTTCTTCTTTACGAATAGAACTAGGGCTCCCAAAGGTGATACGCTAGGCTGTATGAATTTCTTTCCGATCGACTCTTGTAACTGCACCTTCAACTCTTTTAATTGTGATGGGGCCATCCGATATGATGCATTAAAGATAGGATCTCTGGTACGACATTTATTTCAAACTCTATCTTTCTGTCTGGAAGTAACTCAGGCAAATTATTTGGAAAAGACCATCCAAAAATTCCCTAACAACTTGAATACTGTCGAACGTAGGCATTTCAGGCTCGTCGCTGAGGGCATACACAAGGAAACCTTCATCTATTTTCGTCAGTGCTTGGTAGGCTTGAGCTGCGGTGAAGTATACGTTATGTGGTGTCTTTCTCATCTTAGAATTTCCCTGATAGACCACTTTTTCTCGGGTCAGGTCCTTGATCGCTACGCGCTTCTTACGGCATTCGATCGAAGCATGGTGCTTGAATAGCCAATCCTGCCCAAAATGATGTCGAAATCCCCAATCTGCATCGGGACTAAGGCAGCTTCGAACTTTTGCCTTTCCATCTCGATTTCACAATCCTTGTAAAGGTGATGTGAAATCAGAACCTGATCGCCAGCTATATAGACATGATAAGGCATCTCTAACCATGTAGGATACCTATGAAGGTTCTTAGCGAACCTCTTAGATATAAAGGAGTGGCTGGCGCCACTATCAAGCAGTACATTTGTGGGTATACTGTTTACAAATATCGCACTTAAGACAATTCAAAATTCAAGTACCAATTCTAAACAGGGATAACATGACGATACTGAAATTGCGTAATTAAATATACTTGTCACTACGTCGGGAGCATCAAGGACTTTAGCATCATTCGTTACATGAACTCTTGTATTGGCCCATGAGCGATCCCTCTGCTATGGAACATTTCTCTATGGCCCACTCCAAGGCCCTGGCATGTCCTTCATCATATTGCCAGTCTTACCACAATTAAAACATGTATTGGTCTTTAGTCGACACTCTCCAATGTGTAATCTCTGGCAACCAGGGCAATGAGGAATAGCTAGCTCAGGTCCAGCCCTATACTATTGTGGCTGCTGACATAGTGGTTGTGGCTGACGTTGAAATGACGGCGGCTGCTGTGGCTGCTGTCGGTGCTGGGTTAAACCACTTTCTCCCTGCTGTGTCTTGGCCCACTTTTTGGACCGATCATCAACAAAGTCTCATGGCCTCTTACCTTTCATCTCCTCATTGCCTCTTAGAGTATCGCGTTCAAAGAGATAACATGCATCAAGTAGCTCTCTGAATTCTCTCGGATTAGCATTAACTATCCAAGTGTGAATGCGAGAATTCAGACTCTGCTCGAACTTAATAATCTTTAGGCACTCGTCTCCCATAATGGATGTGATATATATCCACAAAGTTGTAAACTGATTTTCATAATCCGTTACGGTCAGGCCAGGCGCCTGCCTCAAAGACTCAAACATCCCAATCTCCGGAAATCTCACTAAGGGTGGGATGTAAAACTTATGGAACTCCTCCGGAAAACGAGTCCAAGTGACTGGTAGTGGCAAATGATTAACATTGGTCTTCCACCACTGATTGGCCTACCAATCAGAAAAGGTCGTATCACTTGCGCCTTCATCTTATCAGGTACCTGAATCTGCTCAAATTATTCTTTATCTCATCTAGCCATTTCTCGGCTATATCCGGATTAGATCTCCTCTCGAAATTCAGAAGTCGAGCTCTCTTAAACTCTCTGTAAAATAAATAAGTACCCTGCTGTGGTGGTGGTGGTGGCGCGGAGGTGCGGCATGATTATGATTATTATTATTCCCAACCGCCTGACAAATCTACGACGAGGGTAACAGGAGGTAACTGTGCGGGTCTATCACATTGTCATCTCCCTTGGGGTCGTGACGACATCCTATCGGAAACATTACATCAATTCATTAGCAGACAAAATGAAAAGTTTTATTCAAGTTATTTTCCATATTCCTCAGACAATATTTCTAATTTTTAGGGTTTTCAATATATATCCGTCTATTACTTAAGTAAGGTTAATTTGTCCGTTAACCCTAAACTGTTCTAGTTGACTTAATTTAAGGCTGGAACTCTTAGTCTAAAATCATCACTTAAGTACTAAAATCATCACTTAAATTCTATGTCGTTTACTTTACTGTTTCCGCCGTAGATCGAGAGACATAGGCTCTGATACCACATGTAGCGCCCCGCCAGGGACTAGGTTCTCAGCATGATGCAACCACTAGACTCTGCTACGAGAAACACAAGACGTCGATCCATACATGTGCATGTCGACATGAATCATGAACTAATATTGCAGAAGCAACACAAAGATAAATATATGACATGCATATAAATACAAATTGTCACAAGTTCCTACAAATCATAATATACAATGTCCCCAAAATAATCTAAGTACATTATGATCAAAATGTCTAACATATCCAAAAGGTAACTCCGGCATACTTATTCGCTCACAAGGAATCTAGCGGGGGTTCGTCCTCTATGAATACCGTGTCAGTGTCTCCGTTCTCTACAATGTGATAAGGCATGTATTAGTGATACACTAATCGCCAGCAAGTAGTCCGTCTAGATATTCATGTGGATCATGCATGGGGAGACAAGATGATAAAATAATACAGCGTAAATAATGAACATAATTTGTCATGTCTCCATTTTTAATAAGTACATTGTCATAACGTAACGTAATCAATTAACATATAACACATATCTAATTAACATCACCATCAAAGTAAACATTCTCTACCATCAAGTCCATAAAACGCCACTTTCATACATATCCATCATTAATGTCTCAATCAAGGTCTAAGATAATCGTCATACTTAATGTTATCATTTGGATGCATCAAGTCCCTAGACGAGTCATGTAAATGCGATATTCTTACGATGCGATGTCCTAAAATGATGCCATAACAATTCCATAATGATGAACGATAAATCATTATATTCACATCCATTCTCCATAAACATTTCCAAAGCATAACATTTTCATAAACATGGCATTTTCATATGATGACTATATCGCTTTACCCTGCATGCGATTGATATTGTCTTAGTAATGAAATAATCCCCATATAGTCACATGTACAATATGAATAAACATGGTGTTACATCATAAATACATAAACTAACAGTGACTCGATATGCCAGAGATCCCTTGTCCTTGACAAGGTGTTACACTCGGACCTATAAAGAAACATACTATATGCCCATGACATCAACCTCCTTAGATTCCGATGCCATGACGGGCTCCAATCATCGATAACATACTATATGTCCATGATACCAACCATATCAGACATGGTATCATAACGGCCTCCAAATGATCATGTACGTACGATAAACATGTCATGAGATTTTTGACTATACGATATAATTCAATATACAAAGGTTAAAATTTTTAAAACATTTCATGAGATGAAAGTGGATGTACATGTACTCGGCCTACTAGGCCATTCTACATTATTTATACTCTTAAACTTTCTCATATCATCGTGTCATAAAACCTCACATACATGCACATAATCCATGTCTTAAATCATGAAAATATACTATCTTTTTCTCTCAAACAACTTTCGGCCATCTAACCCCAAAACAGCCCGCTTTTATCCAATTCTTCTATATCAACATTTTCATAAAATATTCATCTCACGCAAAGTTAAAACGGCCAAACACCCTAATTTAATATTCACGTTCACCTACCTTAATATAAGAAGATACATAAAGTGATTGAACTTTCTATCATACTTTATTTCAGACATATATATTTCCATAAACATGTACAAAGTTATTTGATCCACACAAAATGGCACTAGGCTGTATGCTATATATACATACATATATATACACACACACACACATATTATATATATATATATATACATTCTATATATATATATATATAAGGTTCAAAAAAATATGCTGCCCTTCTTCTCCAGGTGCGATCTCGCCTGCGGTCAGCGTAGCCGCCGTCTGCCAGTTCCTTCGGCCTCCTCTGATTCACGAATCCCTCTTCCACACCTCCTTCTACACTACCTTGTCTCTTTCACACCCAACTTATGGCGGTCCAAACTTCCACTACGGCGACGCTGCATATTTCCCTTGATTGCTCATTCGCGTCACTGTTTGCGGCTCCTTCAGCGCAAATACAGCCAAAGCAAATCCAGAAATTCAAGGGCAGTCCAATGATTTCATTCACTGATGAGGTCCCTCGCCGCCCTATACCAATTCACATTGGTTGGTATGTTTTGGTATGGTCGGCCTCCGATAGCAACGATCCGTTTCGCCATTGACCGAATTGGATTCACCAGATTCGTAAAGGTTGGTCTTTTAGACTCTACACACATTATTCTTCATTTTGATCTCGAACAAGACTATACTTGATGCTTTACCCGGCGGGGATGGATGATATCTGGAAAACAAATGCGCATCACTAAGTGGACGCCGGATTATGATCCTACGATTGAAGTGCCTATTGTTCCCATCTGGGTATCATTTCCGGGTCTCCCAATCCATATGCATCGTAAAGATGCTATCTTTCAAATAGCATCCATGCTTGGCGAACCGTTGAAACTCGATATTGCTATAGTAACTTTGAACCGGCCATCAGTTGCGCGAGTTTGTATCGAACTAGACGTGTCTAAGGAATTACCTCAACGTGTATTTATTGTAGGATCTGCAAGGTACCACTAGAAGGGGGGGTTGAATAGTGGGTGCGGAAAATGTGGTTTTTAAAATTAGATTGAACCAAAAACCTAACTTCTGAAAACAGTTTCTGTTTTCAGGACCAGTTTCAAAACGTTTTGAAAACTAGGTTTCAGGTCTTCAAAAATTCTGAAATTTGGAGAGAACTTAGACTCAGATGTTATGAGTATCTCCTAAAAAATTCAGATTAAAATTCAACCTTTAACCCCTTGAAAAATTGTTGGTGGTCAGATTGCGCAAATCTGCCAGAATCGATACACTGATTTGAAAAATTAATTCCAATTTGTACACAACTCCAAATGCTCTGAAAATTTAACCACTAACCCCTTATATGTTATATTTAAATGGGTTGAAACAGTTTTAAAAAATTCTTTTGGGAAGTTAGTCAAATATGATCAAAGTCTCAACCTTTGCAAGCCTGAAAATCAGACTGCACTAGTCTCAGAACTTTGGACGTTTAGATGCCTTATACTTGTCCAAAAGGGTTGAAACTTGCTCCAAAAGAACCCTAGGACGTGTGGTTATATTTTCTGAAAGTTTCGTGATTTTTGAAATTCGTTTACTATTTTTACGAACGTTATTAAAAACAGTAAACAGTGCTGAAATAGAAAATCAGTGCTGAAAGTAAATGACACCAAGAATTTTATACTGGTTCGGTTATCAACAACCTACTCCAGTCTTCAAGGAACACCTTCCTTGGTTCACACTAATCACACAACTCAAAAACACCTTACCACAGGGTTGATGGAGTTACACACCAACTCCAACCCTTTACAAACCTTGTATGATAAATACAATTGCGCACGAACACCACCACCTCGCAAGAATGAAGATTGATCACACCTTGATCAATCTTTTACAAAGATATGGAATATGTGGTGGTCTAATGCAAGCCTATTCAAGATTGAAAGATATGAATACAATAGGCTTTCAAGAAGAAAGAAAGAAAGAGAATGTAGAAGAAGAAGGCTAGAACACTTTTGATCTTTGAATGTGCAACTTCTGTTCTTGTTTTTGTTTTGCTCTTCTTTCTTCTTTTTATCACATTATGGCCGACCCCTTGGTGCTCTCCCCCTCTTGAAAATTGTCTTCTAAGTCCTTGGGAGAATGTGTAGCATCATTGTGACATGATCTTGCTTACTTGGCACCTTCTTATTGGATGATCATTTAACCTTTGCTTACTTGGCACTTTATGATTGGTTGAATGTTGTCATCATTTGATGACAAGGAAAATCTGAGAATAACACTTAAAACATGTGCCAAAATCATCATAGAATAATTGCCATAATTCTCAATATCATCACATAAATTAAGCAAGACATTTTTCTCCAAAAATAGTCAAGAAAATCGGCCATGAATAAACTTTACATGCTGAAATTTCAGCATGTGATACATGAATGTTTATTTCAAATTATTTCCAAATTTTCTTTGATTTTTCTCTTAGAAATAAATCACCAATTAGTAGAAGATATTTTCATCAATTTTGGGAATAAAATTGTACATCACATAGGCCAAAAAATCGGCCATATCCATTACTACACATGCTGAAATTTTCAGCATGTGTGATATTCAAATATATCACAATTTTAATTCCATAACTTATTCAAATTACTTCCAAATTGTCTTCCAATTAATCACATGTTTCAAGACACAAAATATAGGCTCATATGGAGATAAAATTCGGCCACCACATTAGTGCACATGCTGAATTTTCAGCATGTGTCACAATTGTGACAAAATTTGAAATATTACCTTTTGTAGCTTCTTCCTTTATGTCACCAACAATGTATGATTGATTCTTGACCAATCAATATGCCAACAAGGCTCCACATATGCTCCATCTCAGCTGTAGGGGCGTGCATACATGTATATGCATGTGCTGAATTTCATTTTTGCTAACTTTGTAAAATAGTGCACATTTAATAATACACACATGTAATATTCCAACCAGCCCTTAATTTCATTTTATAGAACACTTTAAGATGTATATCATATGTAAAAAGTGTCTAGATACGTGTCACATGATGTACAAGAAACACGTTCCATGTTATGTGCTTAGAAAACCGAATTTTCGATATTTATCGATTACCCGATTTTTCTCTAATTTAAATTCCAAATTTTGCACATGTTATATATATTATTTTATACATAATATATATAATATATACTTTAAATCTCAGCACTTGGCTGGTTTAAAGTGGTACCATTAGCATGTGACAAAATTAAACTTGGAATCTTCATATTTTGGCCTTAATGTGGAGTAATTTGTGTGTGCCAACATGGAAAGTACTTTTGGCTGAATTTGTCATGTATAGCACGAAATTTATACCATATTTTGATGTATATGGGCTGGCCATTTATTTATGGCAAGTACGTGACATGTTGGCGAAGTTTCGGTATTCGCCCGATACGACAAATTTCGGTTTAGAACCTTTTTATCGTGTCGTATTTAATTTTTCATCACCATATCTTATATCATATGATATAAGACCTGAATATACTCATAAATATGAGTTAAATATAGTGGTGTGACGTTAACGTACGTACGTAAGATATATAACGTGTCGGTAGTACGTTGGAATATATGTGTATGTGCCTTTTTCAAAAAATCTGAAAATATATGTATATATATGTGTATGGCGTGTATATTTAATAAGGAGAGGATGAGGAGACTTTCCTTCCTTAGCCTTGTTGCCTTTGTGCCTTTTCCAAATTTAGCTTCCTTTAATGAACTACTTAGTTTAATTAACTAAGTACTTCACTTAATGAACTAGTTTAGTTCATTAATGGTGGCACCTGAAAATAGTGTAAACACAACAAATGTTTGCCATATGATGTAAGCTTTAACGCTTCATGGCTCGTTAGTCCGGCAACATTATATATAAGCTAAATAAGGCAAGTAATAGGAATGTATCATGCATACATGTATATATATCATGCACGTTTATGCTATGTTCGTTTTTGTGCACATTTAAATAATGTATTTGAAAATTACTCAAACCCCTTTTTCTCTACATTTATTCAGACATCATCCAGAGTGATCATGCAGAGTGTTGAGTATGAAGATCTCCCCCGCTATTGCACAACCTGCTACCGTCTCGGTCATGTATCCGCCGACTGTGGCAAACAGCATGCAAACCCTACGCCTCCTGTTGAAAAAGATATTGCACCATTTGAAAACCCTAAAGTAAATCTTTCTGACAAGAACAAAAAACAACGTTGGACACCCAAAAAATTAGGTCCCTTATCAACTGAGCAACCGCCTATGACGACTGAGGGAGAAATGCGAAACCCAGCATCGCCGGAAATGGTCATGACACATGAAGTCTCAGACGTGCAGGACATCTCCAGATTAAAAGGGGTTGATGATTGTCTCTTAGGAGATCTTCCTAGGCCACCCGTGTTGGTCTCTCATTCTGATAATGAGCAAGAGCCCGCATTAGCAAACAATTTATTAGATGAACAAGATGCGAGAGAATTGTAGGATCTGCAAGGCACCACTAGAAGGGGGGGTTGAATAAATGGTGCGGAAAGTGTGCTTTTTTAAAATTTCTTTAAACTTGAACAATTCAAGTTCTGAAAACAGATTCTGTTTTCAGGACCTGTTTTAAAACGTTTTTAAAACCAGGTTAGAGGTCTCCAAAAATTATGAAATTTTGGGAGAACTTAGCCTCAGATGTTATGAGGGTCCCCTAAAAATTTCAAATATAAATTCAACCTTTAACCCCTTCAAAAACTGTTGGCACTCAGATTGTGCAATTCTGCCAGAAACGGTAGATGGTTTTGAAAAATTAATTCCTATTTGTGTGAACGTCCAAATGATCTGAAAATTTGACCAATAACTCTTCACACACTATATTTAAATGGGTTGAAACAGTTTTGGAAAATTCTTTTGATAAGTAGGTCAATTACAACCAAAGTCCCAACCTTTGCAAGTCTGAAAATCAGACTGCACTAGTCTCAGAACTTTTGATGTTTGATTGACTTATACTTGTCCAAAAGGGTTGAAACTTGTGCCAAATTAACCCTAGAACGTGCAAGTATGTTTCTGGAAATTTTTATAATTTTTTGAAATCGTTTGCTATTTTTCCGAACGTGAACAAAACGTATAAACAGTGCAGAAACTGAAAAGTAAATGCTGAAAGTAAATTGCACCAAGAATTTTATACTGGTTCGGTTATAAACAACCTACTCCAGTCTTCAAGGAACACCTTCCTTGGTTCAAACTAATCACACACACGCAGTACACCTTACCGCAGGGTTGATAGAGTTACACCTAACTCCAACCCTTTACAAACCTTGTATGACAAGTACAATTTGCACGAACACCACCACCTCGCTAGAATGAAGATTGATCACACCTTGATCAATCTTTTACAAAGATGAATGAATGGTGGTTTCTATGAAGCCTATTTAAGATTGAAAGAAGCAAAGTACAGTAGGCTTTTTACAAGAAAAGAGAGAAAGAAAGTGTAGGAGAAAAGAAGCTTTGCACTTTTTTCACTTTAGAATGCAAATCTTGGTGTTGTATTTGTTTGTTCTCCTCTTCCTTCCTTATAGGTTGCAGCCGTCCCCCTTGGAGCCATCTCCCCTCTTGAAAATTTCCTTTTAAGTGCTTGAGAGAGTGTAAGACATCATGGTGACAATGCTTTGCTTACTTGGCATCATTCCATTGGACCATCATTTAGTTGTTGCTTACTTGGCACCTCTTTATTGGCTCAATGTTGTCATCATTTGATGACATGGAAAATCTGAAATAATCACTTTAAACATGTGCCAATATCAATCATAAAATCATACCATAAGTCTAAAATTTCATCATAAATTGCAAGACCAACAAATCCTTCCTTTTTACTCCAAAAAATCGACCATTATACTCCTTGCCATGCTGAATTTTTCAGCATGTGCAACATCCATTTTTGTTCAAGATAATCCCCAATTTACTTTGATTTTTCCCATTAAAATGAATCAACAATACATGGTAAGTCTTGCTATCAATTGAGAAATGAATTTGGACACACAATAGCCTTAGAATTCGTCCACCATCACTTCACACATGCTGAAAAATTTCAGCATGTGTGATATGTAGAATATCACACTTTATTACCTTACATAATATTCAAATTATTTCCATAACTCCTTCAATTTATCCTTTAATAAAAAATTGAAAAAATATCTTGTCTTAGCCATGAAGAATTCGGCCACCATGTGTGTAACATGCTGAAATTTTCAGCATGTGACATAAGAGAGGTATATGTTGAATACTTACCTTTTGTAGCTTCTCTCTTTGATTCATCAACATTGTATGATTGATCCTCGACCAATCAACATGCCAACAAGGCTCCACATGTGCTCCATGTCAGCTGTAGTAACGTTGGAATGTGTATATACAAGTGCTGAAATTTATTTTTGCTAACTTTGTAAAATAGTGCACATTTAATAATACACACATGTAATACTCCAATCAGCCCTTAATTTAATTTTCTAGAACACCTTAAGATGTATATTATATGTAAAAAGTGTCTAGATACGTGTCACATGATGTTCAAGAAAAACGTTCCATGTTATGTGCGTAGAAAACCGAATTTTCGATATTTATCAATTACCCGATTTTTCTCTAATTTAAATTCCAACTTTTGCACATGATATATATATTATGTTATACATAATATATATAATATATACTTTTAAATCTCAGCACTTGGTTGATTTAAAGTGGTACCATAAACATGTGACAAAATTAAAATTGGAATCTTCACATTTTGGCCTAAATGTGGGGTGATTTGTGTGTGCCAACATGGAAAGTATTTTTGCCTGATTTTTCAGTGATGTACACAAAATTTACATCAATTTTTGATGTATATGGGCTGGCCATTTATTTATGGCAAGTACGTGACACGTTGGCGAAGTTTCGGTATTCGCCCGATACGACAAATTTCGGTTTAGAACCTTTTATCGTGTCGTATTTAATTTGTCATCACCATATCTTATATCATATGATATAAGACCTGAATATACTCATAAATATGAGTTAAGTATAGTGGTGTGACGTTAACGTACGTACGTAAGATATATAACGTGTCGGTAGTACGTTGGAATACATGTGTATGTGCCTTTTATAAAAAATCTGAAAATATAGTATATATATGTATAAAAGGCGTGTGACATTGAATGTGGGGAGGAGGAGAAAACTTTCCTTCCTTAGCCTTGTTGCCTTTGTGCCTTTTCCAAATGAATCTTCCTTTAATGAACTACTTAGTTTATTAAACTAAGTACTTCACTTAATGAACTAATTTAGTTCATTAATGGTGGCACCTGAAAATAGTATAAATTCAACAAATGTTCGCCATATGATGTAAGCTTTAATGCTTCATGGCTCGTTAGTACGGCAACATAATATATAAGCTAAATAAGGCAAGTAATGACAAGTTATCATGCATACATGTACACACTTATACACGTTTGTATATATATATATATATATATATATATATATATATTCAACGTTTCTTATTTTGAAATCACTCAAACCCTCTTATTTCTACAATCTCCCCCTTTTGATGATTTTCAAAATAACTAGTGTACATGATTTAAGTGCTATCTCTCCCCCTTGAATTATGCACAGATTTGAAATTTGAATTTCGAATTTCAAATCCGGCTCCCCCTTGATTCATGCAATTAGGATCAATCAGTGTCTCTCTCTCCCCCTTAAATCATGCTTCTCTCTCCCCCTTTATTTTGGAAAGTTAATCAAAAGATTCCTGTCAAAAAAGAAAGTAAATCAAATAGCATCACATTAAATCACATCAACGGGAATCATGCCTAATTTAGAACGAAGAGATTCAAATGTGGCTTGATTTAAGGCCTTTGTAAATATATCCGCTACTTGTGATTCTGTGCGTACGTGATCTATGACAATATTTCCGTGGTTAACGTGATCACGAAGAAAATGATAGCGAACTTCTATATGCTTAGCCTTAGAGTGTAATACGGGGTTCTTAGACAAATTTATTGCACTCATACTATCACAATATATAGGAATTTTATTTACGGTAATTCCAAAGTCCGAAAGTTGTTGTTTTATCCACAACAACTGTGTGCAACAAAGGATAAGAGCCATATACTCAGCCTCAGTAGTGGACAAAGCAACACTTGCTTGCTTTTTGGAAAACCATGAAATAAGGGAATTTCCTATAAATTGGCAAGTTCCACTCGTGTTTTTTCTATCTATCTTGCAGCCACCGTAATCTGCATCAGTGTAAGAATGTAAGTCGAATATAGAGTCCTTATCATACCAAATATCTAAGGTGGGCGTGTGCTTAATATAACGAAATATTCTTTTTACTGCATTTAAGTGTGACACCTTAGGTTGACTTTGAAAACGAGCACACATGCATACGCTAAACATGATGTCAGGCCTACTAGCAGTTAAATATAGTAAAGAACCTATCATAGATCGATATAATCCATTATCAACGTCTTTACCATGTTCGTCTTTGTCTAATTTAGTAGTAACACTCATAGGCGTGGGGGATGGTTTCAAATTTTAAAAATTGAACTTCTTGATCATGTCATTTACGTACTTAGCTTGGCTTATATGAATTCCTTTATTTGTTTGCTTAATCTGCAAGCCAAGAAAATAATTAAGTTCACCAACCATAGACATTTCAAATTCATCTTTCATACAATTTTCAAAATCTTTAACGAGTCTATGTGAGGTAGAACCGAAGATAATGTCATCTACGTAGATTTGAATAATAAGTAAATCTGATTTTTCTTGTTTCAGAAATAGTGTACTATCTATAGTACCACGTTTAAAATTATTTTCTAAAAGAAAAGTAGCAAAACGATCATACCATGCTCTCGGTGCTTGCTTTAGGCCATATAGTGCCTTCTTTAGTTTGTACACGTGATCTGGATGTTTCAAATCTTCAAAACCGGGTGGTTGCTTCACGTATACTTCTTCTTGTATAAATCCGTTTAGAAAAGCACTTTTGACGTCCATTTGATACAATTTAAAATCTTTCATGCAAGCAATAGCAAGTAAGAGTCGTATAGCTTCTAAGCGTGCTACGGGTGCAAATGTTTCATCGTAGTCTATTCCTTCTTCTTGATTATATCCTTGAGCTACGAGTCTTGCTTTATTTCTAACGACCTTTCCTTCTTCATTCATCTTATTCCTAAATACCCACTTTGTGCCTATTATTGTCTTATCTTGTGGTCGTGGCACTAAATCCCATACATCATTTCTAACAAATTGATTAAGTTCGTCATGCATAGCATCAATCCAAGATGAATCACTCAAAGCATCATGCACATTTTTGGGCTCAATTTCAAAAATCATAGCATGAAATTCATTTATTTCATCCGAAGTGATTCTTCTACGTGGTCGCACACCGTGAGTAATGTCGCCTATGATGAGATCTTGTGGGTGATCTATGCCATCTTGGTTGATTATTTTCTAAGTTATCATGCATTTCTATATGATCATGCATTTCTAGTGTCTCATTCATCTCAAGCATATCAAAAGAATCATTCTCCTCATCCAAAACGGGTTTCAATTCAAAATCATCGTCATATTCCTTATCTTTATCAATCTCTCCAAATTCATTGAATTTAACATGAATAGATTCTATGATTTGTCTAGTGAGAGGATCATAACATCTATATGCTTTTGAATTTATGGAATACCCAACAAAAATGCACTCAATTGATTTGGATTCAAATTTGTCTAAATTATCTTTTGTATTCAAGACAAAGCATTTGCATCCAAACACACGAAAATAATCAATCTTAGGCATGCGATCATTCAAAATTTCGTAAGGCGTCTTATTTATTTTCTTTCTTATAGATAGGCGATTTACAATATAGCATGCACAATTTACGGCTTCCGCCCACAGAAATCTAGGCAATTTATTTTCGCAAAGCATGGTTCTAGCAATTTCTTGTAGTGTGCGATTCTTTCTTTCTACTACTCCGTTTAATTGTGGAGTTCTAGGTGGCGAAAACTCATGTTTAATTCCTTTTTCTTCACAAAACGAAATCATCTCTTTATTTTTAAATTCACCGCCTCTATCGCTTCTTATTCTTTTCACATTTACGCCGTATTGATTTTCAAGTTGTTTAATTAATTTAGCAATTTCTACGGCGCTATCATCTTTATGTGCAAGAAATAAAGTCCAAGTATAACGAGAAAAGTCATCAACAATCACGCAAGCATAGTGACGCCCACCAAGGCTTGTAGTGCGACTAGGACCAAACAAATCGATATGCAATAGTTCTAGTATTCTAGTCGTGCTTATCTCATTTTTAGGCTTAAGTGACTCACGTGTTTGTTTGCCTTTTATGCAAGATTCACACAACTGAAAGTTGTCTAAATCAAGCGTAGGCAATCCCCGTACTAGGTTCTTTCGTTGCAGTTTTTCTAGTGTAGAAATACCTATGTGTCCTAAACGTCTATGCCACAAATTCACATTGGGTTCATTTGACATAAAACATTTAACTTTAGCGTCTACTACATCATCCATAGATAGTGTAAAGATATTTCCTTCTCGTTTTCCTTTTAAGACAGTTTCTCCATTTTTATTTATTATATTGCAATAAGGGCGAGTAAAACAAACATTGAAGCCATTGTTAACAAATTGAGAAATACTAAGAAGATTGTAAGATAAGTTGCTTACCAAAAATACGTTGGAGATTTGAAGTGTATTCGGATTGCCAATCGTACCTTTTCCAATGATCTTCCCTTCATTGTTGTCTCCAAAGGTCACGGATCCGCCTTTTGTGACCTTCTTTAATTTGGAGAACAGGCTCGGGTCACCCGTCATGTGCCTCGAGCAACCACTGTCAAGGAACCACTTTATTGATTTGTCTTTTGATGAGTGGTCTCCCTGCAATGTGAAAAGGTGATTTAGGTACCCTTTTAATTTTGGGTCCTTTCGAGTTAGTTAATCACCTTTTGGTAAAGGTACCTTTCGGTACCCATACTTGGGTGATCCTTCTCGGTCTATCAAATGGCAAGAATGAAGGTGCGATATAATATACATGTGGTGCATGTACTTTGGGTCTTTGTCCAAGGACTCCTCTATACTCATTGAATGAAGGACGCTTTTGATATGTCCTTGTGTGCGTGTGCGTAGTGCGTGGATGATATGTATTTCGTGTATGCATTGTTCTTTTCTTCTCATATCTATATGGTACAACGTTGTATTTCACATGATATGAGGGAGTGGGGCGTGTGGAAGGGGGCGCTTTTTGCGTCATCTTAGACGCCACTTGATGCTTAGGGGTGTCTACTTTCTTAGACACAACAAACTTGGTTGGTTTGGTTGATACTTCGTTAGTATCAACGTATCCCAATCCAGTTTTGTCACTGTCATGCTTTTGCGATAATATGATGCGATGCAGCATGTTTGACCCTGTATCGAATTGTTTCATCATTTTCTCTAAGTCTGTATTCCTTGATTTCAAATTTGAAATCTCGGATTTCATTTCATTATTTTGAGAAGTCAATGATGGGATCTCGGTTTTTAATGCAGTGATGACACATGAAGACTCTTTCTTTGAATCGCTTAATTGAGCGACAAGATTCTCGTTAGAAGATTCTAACAGTTTCTTGTCTTCAATTAAACGTTTCTTTTCTTGTGCGAGAGTCTTAGTAAATTTATGTAATTCAAGATACTGACTAAAAAGATCATCGTAAGAAGGTTCAGAGTCAGAGTCAGAATTAGATGATACCTCATTAGACGCCTTTGAAGCAAAGCAAACTTGAGCAGTCTCCTCTTCGGTCTCAGTTTCAGAGTCTGATGAGTCACTCCATGTGGAGGCCTTTAGTGCACGTTTCCTTTGTTTAGGATCTGAGACGAGTCTATTTTTGTTCCGCTCCTTGTCAGGGTATTTATTAGTTTGCTTTTCTTTGTTAGGGCAGTCATATGATAAGTGTCCGAGTTTGCCGCATTCATAACATTTAATGTCCTTATCATTTGACTTGTTTTTGTTTCTCTTAGATGTAGTGCCCTTGTTTTTATTTCTAAATGATTTTCTCATGAATCTTCTTAGTCCTTTAGCCAATAGAATTAAGTCATCATTATCCGATTCGGAATCACTATCATCTACGTGATCGGAGGGAGGGGAGACGTATTCGTTTGATTTAAAAGCAATTGTCTTACCTTGTTTAGATGATTCTGATTTCCGGATAGTAAGTTTGTTTTCATAAACTTTGAGTGAACCAATGAGTTCTTCCATTTTTATTGATTTAGTCTCCTTGCTTTCTTCTATAGCAGTCACTTTAGGATCCCATTCCGAAGGAAGGCTCCGTAGGACTTTCTGTACCTTTTCCTGCGCAGTAAAAGCCTTACCAAGAGTCTCAAGAGAGTTATAGATGTTAGTTAAACGAAGATCCATATCTACAATCGACTCATTAGGCAACAATTTAAAAGACTCAAGAGTAGACATGAGCATATTGATTTTTGACTCTTTTACTTGACTCGTGCCTTCGTGTTTCATTTCTAGAATTCTCCACATTTCTTGTGCACTCGAACAATTTGACACATAACTAGACTCACTTTTACTTAATCCGTTTAAAAGCAATTGCATAGCCCTAGCATTCATACTAAGTTTCTTTTTATCATCACTCGTATATTCTAGTCTAGTTTTAATAACTTCTAAAGTAACTCCGTCTACAGTGGATACATTAGATGGGACATATGGACCATCTTCAATTATTGACCAAAGATCTATATCTATAGCCATAAGAAAAAGTTTCATCCTAAGTTTCCATTGAATAAAGGACTCACCGTCAAAAAGTGGAGGCCTTTGGCTCGACATACCTTCTTGTTCGGTTTTGAGATTTGTGGATGCCATCTCACTAAATCGTTGGATTCCTTGTAGTGAGTATTCCTGCTCTCTGATACCACTTGTAGGATCTGCAAGGCACCACTAGAAAGGGGGGTTGAATAGATGGTGCGGAAAGTGTGCTTTTTTTAAAATTTCTTTAAACTTGAACAATTCAAGTTCTGAAAACAGATTCTGTTTTCATGACCTGTTTTAAAATGTTTTTAAAACCAGGTTAGAGGTCTCCAAAAATTATGAAATTTTGGGAGAACTTAGCCTCAGATGTTATGAGGGTCCCCTAAAAATTTCAAATTAAAATTCAACCTTTAACCCCTTCAAAAACCGTTGGCACTCAGATTGTGCAATTCTGCCAGAAACGGTAGATGGTTTTGAAAAAAATTAATTCCTATTTGTGTGAACGTCCAAATGATCTGAAAATTTGACCAATAACTCTTCACACACTATATTTAAATGAGTTGAAACAGTTTTTGAAAATTCTTTTGAGAAGTAGGTCAATTACAACTAAAGTCTCAACCTTTGCAAGTCTGAAAATCAGACTGCACTAGTCTCAGAACTTTTGATGTTTGATTGACTTATACTTGTCCAAAAGGGTTGAAACTTGTGCCAAATTAACCCTAGAATGTGCAAGTATGTTTCTGGAAATTTTTATAATTTTTTGAAATCGTTTGCTATTTTTTCGAACGTGAACAAAACGTATAAACAGTGCAGAAACTGAAAAGTAAATGCTGAAAGTAAATTGCACCAAGAATTTTATACTTGTTCGGTTATAAACAACCTACTCCAGTCTTCAAGGAACACCTTCCTTGGTTCACACTAATCACACACACGCAGTACACCTTACCGCAGGGTTGATAGAGTTACACCTAACTCCAACCCTTTACAAACCTTGTATGACAAGTACAATTTGCACGAACACCACCACCTCGCTAGAATGAAGATTGATCACACCTTGATCAATCTTTTACAAAGATGAATGAATGGTGGTTTCTATGAAGCCTATTTAAGATTGAAAGAAGCAAAGTACAATAGGCTTTTTACAAGAAAAGAGAGAAAGAAAGTGTAGGAGAAAAGAGGCTTTGCACTTTTTTCACTTTAGAATGCAAATCTTGGTGTTGTATTTGTTTGTTCTCCTCTTCCTTCCTTATAGGTTGCATCCGTCCCCCTTAGAGCCATCTCCCCTCTTGAAAATTTCCTTTTAAGTGCTTGAGAGAGTGTAAGACATCATGGTGACAATGCTTTGCTTACTTGGCATCATTCCATTGGACCATCATTTAGTTGTTGCTTACTTGGCACCTCTTTATTGGCTCAATGTTGTCATCAGTTGATGACATGGAAAATCTGAAATAATCACTTTAAACATGTTCCAATATCAATCATAAAATCATACCATAAGTCTAAAATTTCATCATAAATTGCAAGACCAACAAATCCTTCCTTTTTACTCCAAAAAATCGACCATTATACTCCTTGCCATGCTGAATTTTTCAGCATGTGCAACATCCATTTTTGTTCAAGATAATCCCCAATTTACTTTGATTTTTCCCATTAAAATGAATCAACAATACATGGTAAGTCTTGCTATCAATTGAGAAATGAATTTGGACACACAATAGCCTTAGAATTCGTCCACCATCACTTCACACATGCTGAAAAATTTCAGCATGTGTGATATGTAGAATATCACACTTTATTACCTTACATAATATTCAAATTATTTCCATAACTCCTTCAATTTATCCTTTAATAAAAAATTGACAAACTATCTTGTCTTAGCCATGAAGAATTCGGCCACCATGTGTGTAACATGCTGAAATTTTCAGCATGTGACATAAGAGAGGTATATGTTGAATACTTACCTTTTGTAGCTTCTCTCTTTGATTCATCAACATTGTATGATTGATCCTCGACCAATCAACATGCCAACAAGGCTTCACATGTGCTCCATGTCAGCTGTAGTAACGTTGGAATGTGTATATACATGTGCTGAAATTTATTTTTGCTAACTTTGTAAAATAGTGCACATTTAATAATACACACATGTAATATTCCAATCAGCCCTTAATTTAATTTTCTAGAACACGTTAAGATGTATATTATATGTAAAAAGTGTCTAGATATGTGTCACATGATGTTCAAGAAAAACGTTCCATGTTATGTGCGTAGAAAACCGAATTTTCGATATTTATCGATTACCCGATTTTTCTCTAATTTAAATTCCTACTTTTGCACATGATATATATATTATGTTATACATAATATATATAATATATACTTTTAAATCTCAGCACATGGTTGATTTAAAGTGGTACCATAAACATGTGACAAAATTAAAATTGGAATCTTCACATTTTGGCCTAAATGTAGGGTGATTTGTGTGTGCCAACATGGAAAGTATTTTTGCCTGATTTTTCAGTGATGTACACAAAATTTACATCAATTTTTGATGTATATGGGCTGGCCATTTATTTATGGCAAGTACGTGACACGTTGGGAAGTTTCGGTATTCGCCCGATACGACAAATTTCGGTTTAGAACCTTTTATCGTGTCGTATTTAATTTGTCATCACCATATCTTATATCATATGATATAAGACCTGAATATACTCATAAATATGAGTTAAGTATACTGGTGTGACGTTAACGTACGTACGTAAGATATATAACGTGTCGGTAATACGTTGGAATACATGTGTATGTGCCTTTTATAAAAAATCTGAAAATATAGTATATATATGTATAAAAGGCGTGTGACATTGAATGTGGGGAGGAGGAGAAAACTTTCCTTCCTTAGCCTTGTTGCCTTTGTGCCTTTTCCAAATGAATCTTCCTTTAATGAACTACTTAGTTTATTAAACTAAGTACTTCACTTAATGAACTAATTTAGTTCATTAATGGTGGCACCTGAAAATAGTATAAATTCAACAAATGTTCGCCATATGATGTAAGCTTTAATGCTTCATGGCTCGTTAGTACGGCAACATAATATATAAGCTAAATAAGGCAAGTAATGACAAGTTATCATGCATACATGTACACACTTATACACGTTTGTATATATATATATATTCAACGTTTCTTATTTCGAAATCACTCAAACCCTCTTATTTCTACAAGAATGTGACGATATCACAAACCTAATAGAAGCCACATACGTGGATGCACGTGCTACTGAACATGCAGACGTTGATCCTGCTAATCACAATCTCAGCTGGGGGCCATGCATATTAAGACAAAATCAACCCACATCTCCCCGTCTAACCAGGTTACGTGCAGCGCACATCTCTAACTCTTTTGATGTTTTATCCCAATGAAGATCTTGTTGTGGAATTTACGCGGAATACGTAATTCATTAAATAGATTGCTCTCACTAGTTCGAAAGCACAAAGTATATCTTATCGTTGTTATTGAACCAAAGCTAAGACCCACTGCCTTGCAATCATACCAATTATAGCTTGGTTTTTCTAAATCTATATCTGTTTGTAATTATGAAATATGGTTTTCTTGGAGGGAAACACTTCTCACTCTGGAAGAGGAACAATATGGACATCAATCACTCTGGAAGAGGAACAATATGGACATCAACATCATTCGATGAAGTTTTGTTGGCTGGCCACGGGAGACTGTTTTTGGTTGTCGGGTGTATATGGATGTCATTCTGTTCTACAGCGACGTATATTGTGGGATGAATTGAGGCAATTTCATATGACAAACACACTTCCATGGCTTATCAGTGGAGATTTTAACACTTTTAGAATGTTAGAAGAACACCGTGGCAGGTCACATCCATCATTGCGCACATTACAAGATTTCAACGATTTCATTCAGCACTGTCAGTTACATGAAATTTCATTTCAAGGTTCGTGTTTCACTTGGTCTAATGGACGAGGTTTAAGCCATGTATGGCATCGTCTTGACCGTTTTCTGAGCTCAACTTCTTTTTCTGATATATTCTCATTCACACAAGTACAACATCTGTCCCGAGCCACTTCAGATCATGCTCCTTTACTCTTGACATGCGACTCCGAAGGTCCACGAGCACCATCACTTTTTCACTATTTAGACGTGTGGGCAACACATGTGGATTTTGACGACTTTGTCGCTCACAGATGGCAATCATATTCAACAGTCGGTGGAATGTGAGGTTTCAACCGCAAATTATCTCTTCTTCGAAAAGGCTTGTGACAATGGAATAGAGATACATTTGGAAACATCTTCGACGCAGTCTCTCATGCAGAAGCTGAAGTAAAATCTGCGGAACAATTTTTTGATGATAATCCTACAGATTCATCGCGTGAGATATATCATAAATGAATCACAGAATTGTGTCTTGCTCAAAAATGTGCCTTTCTTTACTGGAAGCAGAAGGCCAATGTCAAATGGTTGAAAGAAGGTGATGCTAACACCTCCTTTTTCCATAAAACAGTTAAGCATAAGAGATGCCACCAGCTTATTCACAGAATTCGGAAACTGTATGGTACTGAGATTTGATCAGCTGTATGATATTAAAGCTGAAGCTATTCGATATTTCTCTAATCTCTTCACTGATGAGCCAGTTACGAATTGTAAATTAATTCTCCAACACATCCCATCTCTGATCACAGCAGATGACAATAGCACACTGAAGGAGATCCCATTACTATCAGAAGTGAAGGCAGCAGTTTGGGATCCTAGTCCCATAAGTGCCGCTGGTCCGGATGGCTACCCAGGGTCTTTCTACAGACATTTTTGGCACTTGATATAGCATGATGTGCATAAAGCAGTTCAAGAATTCTATTTGGGTGCCGAATGCCAAGGGCAGTAGCAGCAGCATCCATTATCCTTATTCCCAAGGTAAGTAATCATCAAACATTTGCAGATTACCGTCCTATATGTCTTACAAATTTCATTTTAAAGACCATCACAAGATTGCTAGCTACAAGACTGGGAAGAATCTTGCCAAAGCTCATTTCGCCAGAACAAGCAGGTTTCATGAAAGGCAGAGACATTACTGAACAAGTGCTGTTACCAGAAGAGATGGTACATGTCTCAGACAAACGAACAAGAGGAGGGAAGACTATTATCAAACTGGACATGGCCAAGGCTTTTGACTGGGTTAGTTGGAGATATCTCCAACTACTGCTGCAGCGCTTGGGTATGGATGAGCACCTAGTACGTATCATCATCAACAACTTGAGCGACACAAGATGTTCTATTCTTCGCAACGGTTGTCTAACAGAGTCCTTCTCTATTGGTAGAGGAGTGAAACAGGGAGACCCTCTATCTCCACTATTATTCATCCTATCATCTGAAGGGTTTACAAGAGGGTTAAATCAACATATACGGGCGGGCAACATTGTGGGATTCAAGGCAGGTCGCACGCCTTGTGTCTCACATCTGGGATTTGCAGATGACTTGTTAGTTTTCCTCAATGGTTTGGCATGCAACTTAGCAAAATTTCAAAAATTCTTAGACATTTACCAGCAGGCTTCAGGACAGCTAGTAAATTACCACAAAAGTCATTTTTTCGCGGGTCATGGATTCTCGGTTCCTGCGTCTATGGCAGCCTTGGGCATGAGGTCAACATCGTTGCCTATACAGTATCTGGGGTCATATTTGCATAAGGGGATAAATAATGCCAGGTACTGTTCTACCCTTTTCAAGCACTTTGATGCTAAATTGTCGTCATGGTCGACTGCTTTCTTATCTATGGCGGGGAGAATCATTCTCATCAAGCATGTTCTCAACACGTTACCTACACATCTAATAGCTAGTTCCAGATTGCCAAAAGGGGTGATTAACATTTTAAATCGGAAAATGGCATCTTTTCTTTGGGAAGGATGACATCATTGGCAGTCCTGGCCTTCTATCTGTCGTTCAGTTGAAGTTGGCGGTCTAGGCATCCGACATCTTTCGCATGTCCAACAACTATATGATTGTCAATTATGGTGGAAGTACTTTCATTCCAATACATTATGGGCGGAATTCTGTAGAGCTAAATACGGCCGACGCCCTTCTATTTATTCACATATATATGATTCATCAACATGGAAAAGAATCTGTAGAATACATGAGTTTATGGAGATGCATACCTACACCGATAACAATATGTTACATTGGTCTCCAGAGGCAAACGGCCAATTTTCTATTCGCACAGCTTATTCTTTACTAGCTCCTCATGGACAAACCAACATTGAGACACGGTATATTTGGTGGAAAACCTCACAACCTGGTCAGAAAATTTTTCTTTGAGTTCTTTGGACACGCTCTCTTCCAATGGTAGACAATCTTCGTTGCTGGATTACATCCTACCCATCGCAGTGTGATTTTGTCGACAAAATCATGACCACCATGATCATGTATTTCTACATTGCTCATCCATTCGGCCACTTTGGGTGGACATGTCAATTACATTCTCTGGGCCAATGCCCCTCTCTCACACCATTAAAGCTCATTTGCTTCGATGGTGGCACACGTCCTCATAAAAGACATTGTTAGGCCAGCTTAAATCAATAGTTCCATCACTTGTAGCTTGGGAAATATGGAAAATGTATGCAGCTTGTAGATTTGGAGAGGAACATTTTGCCTATGATCGATTGCATACGAAGATAAAAGAGGCGATACATACATGGTGCTACTCAATCAATGGGACAAAGTTTGCACAGACAATTCCACATCTTGTTGATCAGCGCTTCTCCGCGCCGCTACGTATGAAGAGACTAGCAATAGTTCGTTGGCAATTCCCACCTTCGGGAAAGCTAAAACTCAATGTTGACGCCACTGTAGGACAACGAATGTCAGCAGGCGGATCAGTACTTAGAATGGATCAAGGCTTATTTCATTCAGCTATATGCTTTCCATTACCTTTATTACGGCCGCTGCGGGTGGAAATCCACACAATGACAGTGGCGCTAATGTATTATGTGCAGAAATATGACAACTTAGTGATGGAGATGGATTGTCAATCTTTGATCACTCTGCTGGCCGAAAATAGACATTTCACAGGTTCTTTGGCATCGGATATCGCACGAGCAAAGCAATTCAGTCGTAATCACTCAACAATTCAATATAGTCCAAGGGAAGCAAATTCCGCAGCACATAGGCTGGCAAGATATGGATACCAGTCATCCGGCATGACACTCTACAGTTCAGCCCAAGAATTACCGTGTGAAGTATGCAGCGCATTACTCACGGACCTTCATCTGACGGCATTCAGACCGTGATACATGTCTGCCAAATATCTATATTGTTGTCTGTGTTCTAGAACGCATACAGCATTGGTGTGTTTACTATTCATACCTTTGTTTACTATGCACGATAACCTTTGCACCAATCTTGGCTTTACTTATCTTTGTTTGACATTTGTACTTGCGTTTGCTTTGCCATGGTGGATATTTACATGGGCTACCATGAGGTTCACAATTAAGTGCCGGACTACAACATCACCCAGTGGCCATCAACAGATTTCGTCGTCTTGGTTCAAGTTGAGCCAAGACGACTTCGGTATGGTCTGGGTTTCGTCAGCTTCATTCAACTATACTTTCATTGTGTTACTCCTAACTGCATTTTTGCTCTCTCATGAGGTTCATGGTACACCTGGAGCAACACTACTAAGTCACGTCAACTCGACAGCTTCGGGCTCAAGGCATGATAACTGGCTCAGTAGAGATATATCTTCCAACAAGAACTCATACATGTATTCATTCACATATAGGCTAGGCGTATTTACCAGTCATATAAATTTGTACGCTTTTTCCTTCGCCAAGGTTTTATCCACAAGGGTGGTTTTACTTGAGCAAGGTTTTAATGCGGTATATCATATATGACTAGAGACGTGTCATCATTAGCGATTTGATTCATCGATTTTTGTACTCTGACCTTTGTAATATGGTTTTCCTCCGCCATAAGTGAGGCTTTCAATAAAAGTTCTCTTTCATAAAAAAAAATATATATATATATACATTCTATATATATATATATATATATGTCTATACTTATATCTAATATCCTATGTGAAAGCTTTCTTGTCCAGCGAACTCGGGACCTAGCAGCTGCCGTCTTCATCTTCTTCACATATAACTTAACCGTTAGGCCAGCAGGCCCCAGCACCTTCCTTCGCCGCTATTCTACGTGGGGAACTCCGCGAATGATTCGCACGATAGTTGCATCTAGATTCAAGGGCTGTCCATCCATAAAATTTGCAGACGCAGAGGTCGATGCATGGATCACCCCTTACAAATTCGCTCTCGTTGGTTTGTTTTGGCATTGCCGGCCGGGTGTGGCCACCATCAAGAAGGCATTTGAAAGACTCAGTTTCTCTTGTTTAGTACATCTCGTATCATTAGATAAAAACCACATTCTCATTCGTTTTTAACAGGAACAAGATTACAGCCCTTGTCTTTGCCATAGTTCTTGGTCAATACTCGATTTTCCAATGCGAGTAACCAAGTATACATATGAATTTGATCCTCGTTACAATGCCCTAATTGTTCCGGTATGGATTTCCTTACCAGGGCTGGCAGTTTATTTGCATGATCAATCTGTATTGTTTTCTCTCATCAATTATTGTGGCACCAATCTACTTGGATGCCACAACCCAGCGACTCCTTCGTCCGTCACTGGCTAAGGTTTGTGTGATATTGATGTTTCAAAGGATCTACCATCGAAACTTCATATTCATAGCCATGATCATGAGTTTTTCCAAGCCGTGTTATACGAAGAGGTTTTGCATATTGTTCCAACTGTAGCGTGTTATGGCACAAAATTGTGCGCCAGCTTGGGAGAACAGTTATCTCATTTACACGTGTTTCATGTCTAACAATTTTTTGTTGTGGCATTCTTGCGTGTATGGTCGCCACACCGTGGTTGAACGTCGGAATTTATAGGCTGAGTTACGCTTATTTGAAGCGTCGCTTCAGGATCCTTGGATTTTGTGTGAAGATTTCAACACCTTCTTACCCCTTCATGATCATAAGGGGGCCGCTCGCCCATCTTTGTCTACCCTAGCTTATTTTAATGCACTGGTTGATGATTGTGCATGGCATGTTATACCTTACCAAAGATCTCGTTTCACGTGGCAATGTGGTTGTAGGTTGGATCGGGTGTGGTGCAGATAAGATTGGGTGTTTTGTACATCTGCGTTCTATGATATCTTTTCGGACATCAAGCTTACACATTTGAGTCACACTACATCTGATCATTGTCTGATGTTGATTGGATGTGGTATTCCTAATGATAAAGATCCGCATCAATTTCGGTTTTTGTTAGTTTGGACATCCCACCCTGATTTTCTTACTTTCATGCGGGCGAAATGGAGTTCTTATCCTAACACTGGTGGAATGTGGGGTCTATATTCTAAATTACATTTGTTCAAGTGTGATATTACAAAGCGGAATAAGGAGGTGTTTGGCAATATTTTTCATCGTATGGAGTTTGCAGAGCGGCGTGTCCAAGCTACTAAGGTTGCGTATGATACAGCTCCTACAGAGACGACATGTCTGTGAAATTTACCGCGATCACCAAGAAAACAGCGGCGAAATCAACAACTAAACATTCATTCGCAAAACTAAAGCATGAAGAACGAATATGCTGAAGAGATAGCACGAGATGGCAGAGCAAAAAATGTAGAAAAATTCAGAAAAGTTCTTGATTCATTGAATAACCGTTTCTGTACAAAGCATTCTGCTATATAGTTGATCTGTACAAGACAAAGAACAAAAAGGCTGAAGTGCCCTTCAGTACAACGCTGACACAAAACTTAAGCAAGGATAAAAGAGTCATTTCGCTACGTTTAAAACTCTCCCGCCATCAACCTCCGTCTTCTTCCTCCTTACGCACTCTGCACCTTCTCCACTCCTGTGCACTTCGTGGCTTAGCTGATCACACACGCATCTTCTTCTCTTAACAACCAATCCAACTCATCACTAAGCTGCTCAATTAGAGATTGCAATTGCAAATTCACAACACCTGCACCAAACGCATCACGGATCATTGATCACCAATCTCATCTTTGACATCCCCCCTCAAGCATAGCTTGCCATAGAGATTGTGTATCCCAAGCAATTTTGTTAACTGTGTCATTCTCTTAGAGTCCAAGGCTTTAGTGAATATATCCGCCAGCTGCATCTCCGTACGTACTGGCATCAACTTTATTACACCTTCCTGCACCTTATCTCTAACCACATGGCAATCTATCTCGATATGCTTTGTTCTTTCATGGAAGACAGGATTTTCAGCAATATAAATTGCACTTTTACTATCACAGAAAAGCTCTACTGGCGTCTGATCCCTCAGTCCCAAATCATTCATAAGATACAAAAGCCACTGTATCTCACAGGTAACCATAGCTATCGCCCTGTATTCTGCTTCAGCTGATGAGCAGGACACTGTTGTCTGCTTCTTCGCTTTCCATGAAACTAGAGCATCCCCAAAGAAAACGCAATACCCCGTGACTGACCTTCTAGTTTCATGACACCCTCCCCAATCAGCATCCACGAAGGCCTTTAATTTCAGATTCCCACTTCTAGGAAACAACAGCCCTTGTCCTACCGTACCTTTAACATATCTGAGAAGTCTATGTGCAGCCTTGAGATGATTCTCAGTGGGACAATCAAGAAACTGACTCAATTTCTGGACTGTAAAAGCAATGTCAGGTCTTGTAATAGTGAGATAGATAAGTTTCCCAATTAACTTCCTATAATGTGTAACATCCGTCAACTGTGGAGAATCTTGGTGTGTCAGGCTAAGATGGCTCTCCATTGGGCTCCTGGCTGGTTTGGCCTCCAAAAAACCAGCCTGCTCCAGAAGCTCTAAAGTGTACTTCCGTTGGTTCACACTAATCCCCCCCTTAGCCTGAGCCACTTCAATGCCTAAGAAGAGTCTTAGAAGTCCCAGATCTTTAATTTGAAATGCCTGGTGCAATGCATTCTTGATCTCAGCTAAAGATGATACCATGTGAAATTTACCGCGATCACCAAGAAAACAGCGGCGAAATCAACAACTAAACATTCATGCGCAAAGCTAAAGCATGAAGAACGAATATGCTAAAGAGATAGCACGAGATGGCAGAGCAAAAAATGTAGAAAAATTCAGAAAAGTTCTTGATTCATTGAATAACCGTTTCTGTACAAAGCATTCTGCTATATAGTTGATCTGTACAAGACAAAGAACAAAAAGACTGAAGTGCCCTTCAGTACAACGCTAACACAAAACTTAAGCAAGGATAAAAGAGTCATTTCGCTATGTTTAAAACTCTCCCGCCATCAACCTCCGTCTTCTTCCTCCTTACGCACTCTGCACCTTCTCCACTCCTGTGCACTTCGTGACTTAGCTGATCACACACGCATCTTCTCTTAACAACGAATCCAACTCATCAATAAGCTGCTCAATTAGAGATTGCAATTGCAAATTCACAAACCTACACCAAACGCATCACGGATCATTGATCACCAATCTCATCTTTGACAATGTCAGGCATATTATATGGCTCAGGCTGACTTCCATTTAGCCTCTTCTCGAGAGTTTGAATTTCGGAAGCAAAAGATTGGAGTAAAATGGTTAAAAGTGGACGAGGCTAACACAAAGTATTATTATGCCCTCGTCTCTGATAGGCGGAGGCGGCAATATATTCATTCCGTGGAGTGGGTGGATGGTCGCATTTTGGATGCATCGTGTGACATCAAGCAAGCTACAGTGGATTTTTATTTGTGGGTATTTACTGGTTAGGCTATGTCAGCTAACACCAAGTTGCTTGATTACATTCCTTGGGTACTCAAGCAGATAATGAGTTTTTGACTAGGATGCCTTCCCAAGATGAGGTTAAACAGGCTGTCTAGGCGCTAGAACATGTTGGGAGGTGATTTGTCTAATGTGTATAAGGCGATCCAAGAGTTCTTATTGGGCTTTCCTCTTCCTAAAGAGATGGCTCATACTGTTATCATTCTTCTTCCTAAAGGTAACGTCCAACGCACGTTTAGCGATCATAGGGTCATTGCTTTATCTACCTTTATGAGTGAAACACAGACCCGCAATATTGGAAACGAGATTGGGGAAGGCTTTGCCAAGGGTTATCTCCCCTGAGCAGGCTGGTTTTCAAAAGGGTAGGGGCATTGCAGAACAAGTTTTATTAGGCAATGAATCGGTGCATTGGTTGGATAAAAGTCCGCGCGCTTCAAATGCCACAGTCAAGTTGGATATGACAAAAGCTTTTGATCGTGTTTGTTGGCATTTTTTGTGACCTGTTGCTTCGCACTATGGTTCTTCTGAGTTCTTTATTACACTTGTCATCAATCATTTCAGTAGCACCTATTTCTCAATTCTGATTAATGGTGGTCCTAGCGGTTTTTTAAGGCCATCGGGCTGGGTTTTTTCCTTTTATTATTTATTCTTGTTGTTGACGGCTTTAACGGAGCTCTTAATGCCTTAGCCTCGGGTGGTTGCCTTTCCACTATTTCTCTTGGACAAATACCCTTCACCATTTTGCATCTTTCTTATGCAGATCATTTGTTGGACTTCCTTGCTGCTAATCATCGTAACCATCAGCGCTTTAAGATATTTGTCACTTTGTGTTGAAGTTCAAAGCTCAGCATCCGCAACATAATCACAGATGGGAGATTGCTGCAAATGAGAAGAGCAATGATGGAGATGACTATGTGGACAAAGAAACAAAATATGTGTGAAGCATTGTTTGGGACGTTGGATTGATTACTAATCTACGCTTAAGATGGAGTGGCAGAGAAGATGAATGCTTGATCACGAAAAGGGAAGGAGACGAAGTGCAGCGGGAAACAGTTACAACAGAATCTTTTTGTTTTTTGAAAATCACAGATGGGAGATTGCTGCGAATGAGAAGAGCAATAATAAGAGCAATAACGGAGATGACTATGTGGACCAAGAAGCACAATCCGTATGAAGCATTGTTTGGGACGTTAGATTGATTACTAATCTACGCTTAAGATGGAGTGGCAGAGAAGATGAATGCTTGATCATGGCAAGGGAAGGAGACGAAGTGCAGCGGGAGAAACAGTTACAACGGAATCTTTTGGGCAGTTGAGAGTCAGGAGCGCAAATGACATTTATACCCTTTGTTACTTACTACAGATAGACAGTTAGTAAGGGTAGTGTGGTAATTTCACCACTAGTTTGTATTTGGAGGGATACTTCTTCTTCTTCATTTGCCTATTTCTTTATGCTGTGCAATAGGTCGAACACATTCCTTTTCCTGGAGGAAATTTCAGATATCAATTCAGTTGTTGATTTTCTCTCTAACTCTCTCTTCTCAAATTAGTGTTCTATCCTCCCTCATTCTTCATTACATTCATATATTGCTTTCGTATGATTCATTCTGTTTGATTTGATGCGTTGATCAATTGTAAACACTTGGTGAATGAATTTTAACACTTTGTGTGAACAGACCTGTGGCCAGGCTGTTAATTGGCATAAAATCAGTGTTGTTTATTTGTTACGTGTTTCTATATCACACAGACATGAGTTGACGGCATTATTGGGCATGCGGCAATCTTCGTTGCCCATGAAATACTTGGTGCCTTACTTGCATAACGGAATCAATCGCACGATGCATTGTATTGATCTCTTGTGCCACATTGATGCGAGGTTTGGGGGCTGGCAGCTCAAGCTTTTGGGAGCATATGGTAGTGTGGTTCTTATTCAGTCTGTTTTATCTTGGCTGCCTCTCAATACTATGGCTAGCACATGTCTTCGGAGTGGAGTTCTTTGGACCATAGAACAGCAGTTTGCTCGTTTCTTTTGGGTTTCTGGCCTTCATCGTTAGGCCGCAAAGCATCGTTCATGTCACCCCGACAAAAGAAGGCAGAATTGGAATCGGGATTTGACAGCTGTACGGGATGCATTTGCTTGTAAGTTGTTGCACATGTATCACGGTAGTGATACCTTGTGGGTAAGATATATGCGTGCTCGTTATGCTGCACACAATGACTATCACTATATGACACTCCAGGTTCGCGCCGCATATGTGCTATAGACACTATGTGTTATGGATTAGCTGATAAGTAGTCAGATATGCCTGTTTGGCCAACGCCTTTCAGTGAGTTTGCTTTACGTGATGCCAATAACCTTGTTCGCCCCTCCAAGGCTGTACTTGTGTTTTATGATTTCATTTGGAGAAAGACACAATGACAAGCTATTCAGCTTTTTTTTATCGAAGTTCTATAATAGCTCTCTCTATTCCAGATAATTTCGTGTGTTTTATGTGATATTACCTTCCTGTTGTCCTTTCTATCAGCTTGCTTCTGCTATTATAATGCATATGTTTTTCTTTTGTCATGAGATCGGTATGTTTTCGAGCTATTTTGGTGCTTTATTGGATGTCCTCCCCCCTCACATGATGGTAATTGGCGATCCTTTTCGTTACTCATTTGGTGTAGTGGGCCTATCACATTTTTGGGTGAGATGCATATTATATGCCCTGGTGTGCTTCTATGGAATATTTGGAAGGCATGTGTTTCGATTTTTCTGATGACTCGGTGTGGTCTTTTCTGCATGTGATTCAATGTGCTCGGACAGATCTGTTTATATGGGCAACATCCATGTCTTGTAGAAAGGTTGCAGAGAATGTCCTAATACTTACTCAAACGGGCCTCTCCCCTCCTCTTCGATCATGTCGGACTTGGGTGGTCTGTTGGAATCCTCCTCCTATTGGTCGTCTTAAGCTTAATATTGACGCGGCTGTTGGACGTTTTGTGGCTAGTGGTGCTATTCTGCAGGATTTGGATGGACGGTTTATTCACGCCATTTCTTTCCCTCTGTGACTTAATTTACCTCTTCGGGTGGAGGCACAAGCTGTAGATATTGCCCTCCTCTTCTACTTGTTCCGGTATGGCCATTTTTTGATTGAAGTTGATTGCTTTGAGTTGCTCCATGTTCTTTCCTCTGATGTGTCTGTTTTGGCTCCTAACTTGCGCCGGCTTCAAACTTTGTTGACTACAATTCAAGCTCCTCTGCTCTGTATGCCACGTGAGACAAATTTGCCAGCCCAGTTGTTACACAGTTAGATATGTCTACATAGCGTTTCACTGCCTATGCTAATGTACCCTCACTGCCCATGTATGTTCGTGGCTATGTAGTTACTCATGTTTCATTAGCTTCTTTTCAGCATGCTAGCGCTGATTTGTATCAGGGTGCTCCTCCGCCTTGAGTGAGGGTCTTTAATAATAATATTATATGGGGTCGGCTCTTTGATCAAAAAATCCATACTTATATCTATTTCATAAACATGTGTCCAATTTATTTTCCTTCATTAAATAAACCTTAGCCATGTGTCACACATATATTTTTACAACATATAACAATTTATTTTCTCCATGATTAGGCCTCATGGCCAAATACAGTAAGCTTACATATGTTCCTTTACAGCATATAACAAAGTTTATTTCTTCAACACTTTTGGACTTATGGCCGAATATAACCACTTTTACACATGACACATAAATCTTCTCTTTGTCACGTCTCCTACATATATCCTTAATTTGACATTTATTCCAACTATATGCATACTATCTTACATCAACAAAATGACGTTCAAGGTTGAGAACATAATAAAATACATACAACCTACAAGGTGATGGAAACTGTGAAAATAAATAAAGAGGCTAAAATCTACCCTCTTTGGCAGTGTGATATGTGTATACATATAAACACGGAGATCATTAAGAAACAAATTTTGTGGTCTAGAATCATAGCCATGAATATGATTGCCTCATAACATGCTAAATCAAGGTCACAAAAGTTCATGAAAGCTGAAATCATAACCAAACAGATATGTGATAATCTTCATGGAAAAACATATGAATGCATGCATCAAGATGTCTTCCAATTGACCTTTTACTAACATATCATGTGGCTTTGATTCCTTCTTTAATTTCTATATACATCACATAAGAGTTTTCATTTCATCTCATTTATACATATTACTCCATATTTTGGCGTTGGCCGATTTTTATAGGGTTCATATGTCATGTTTCATACCTCACATAGAAACATACCTTTTGCATATTCTTCTTACTAAAACCTTAAACATACTTCATGAATGATCCATCTTTTAGTATGAACATATATGCTTAGATCTTTAAAAACCCATGAAAGATCTAGGAAGAGTACTTGCCTTTATCACTTAGTCTTAGAATAAAGTGAAAATTATTTAACTTAGCATGGAAGGAAATTCTCATCCTTTCTCCTAGGTAGCCATGGTTTTGGACATAAAATGGAAGAGTTAGTGAGCAACTTATAGAAACAGATAAATGGAAGAAAAATTCATCTTACATAAAGTCTTACCTTGCTACTCCTTGGTTCTTGGCTCAAGAAAAGTAAGCCTACTTACTTGGATGAAGGAGGAGGTTTGATTTCTGGGCTTGGAGGACCAATGTGGTGTGATGAGAAGAAGTTTTCCTCCTTGCTTCTCTTGCCTTAAATCTCAACCAAATGAGGAAAATGGTGGTTTGGAAGACTTCTTTTTCTTCTTGAAGAGGAAAGAGAGTTGTAGGAAGACGATAACTTTTGCTAAGTGTGAAGTGGTAAGAAGAAGAGAGTCTTCTCTCTTCTAAAGTGGGGGGGGGGCAGGTGAGAGAGTGAAATGAGTGGGAAGAAATCATCATGAAGTTTTGAAGAAGTTGGAAGGAGATTGGATGGTTGCTTGTGTTGAAAATGCAAGAAAAAGGTGGAGTGTAATAAATAAAATCTTCCCCCTTTTGTCTTGACTTAATGGCCGACCATATGGGGTTAGGAGGGGTTGGTTAAAAGGTGGAAGGATATGTAAAGGAGTGGAAGACTTTTTCCCTTTTTTCTTATGCATGGCCGATTTTATGAAAGGGAAGTGGGTAGAATAGGAAAAAATTTTATCATTTGATTTCTACACAATTTTTTACATTTGGTATTTTGTTGGGATATTAATTTAACCACAATTTCTTCTTCCTTTTCTTACCCTTGGCCGCCCACATATGTGGGTCTATGTGTCTCTATAAATATATATTATGTAATTTTTTCCTTGTTGTCTAAAATGTCTAATCATGTCTTACTTTCTTTTTCCTTTACTTAAATAACCCTAATTTCTTGTCTTATATGTTTTTTTGATTTAATATATCATCATACTTAAGTTGTTACCTATTAGTGTTGTTTTAATTTTATCATGTCATCGTAAACGTTCCTTATTGAATTTCATCGCATATCGACATATCACATGTTTTAATACTCGTGCAAAAGTTTAGACGTCTCTAATTATGATATTAAGCACGTACCAATGTAATGAAATTTTTTCAAGATCTAACACAACCCGATATGATGTTGTCTACCAAGGCAATTCTAAGTTGAGGAAGATACCGCAGAACATTTATCTAACCACATCTCAAGCGTATAGAGCACTGAAGAAGGGAGATGAAGGTTTTCTCGTGTATGCCCTCGCGATGAGTCAGAAATACCTTCAGTTGAAAGTATTCCAGTGGTCATAGAATTTTCTGATGTCTTTTCAGATGATTGGCTACGCTTACCTCTGGACAGGGAGATAGACCGCGAGATCAATATTTTGCCAAGAATGCAACCGATTTCTAAAGCACCATATCGGATGGTCCGAGCGAAGTTGAAAGAGTTGAAGGTGTAGCTATGGGAGCTGATTGAGAAGAAATTTATACGTCTCAGCATATCACCTTGGAGAGCCCTAGTTTTGTTCGTAAAGAAGATGGATGGCATTATGAGATTATGTATCGATTATCAAGAGCTAAACAAAATCACGATGAAAAATAGATATCCACTGCCTAGGATCGACGACTCGTTCGATCAACAGAGAGTAAGTATTTTAGAGACCTAAATAACGAAATACACTTATATGTATGTATATGATCTCTAACATTTACGTATAGGGTTCTGAGGTGTTCAACAAGATTGATCTTCGCTTTGGATATCATCGATTAAAGGTTAATGCTGAAGATGTTGCTAAGACTACCTTCTGTACTCGATATAGTCTTCTGAGTTCTTAGTGATGCCATTCAGGTAAAAAAAATGCCCCCGCAGCATTTATGGACCTGATGAACAGTGTCTTTCGAGAGCAGCTGGACAAATTCATGGTTGTCTTCATCGACGACATTCTCATATATTCACCTGATGAAGAAACCCATGCCAAACACTTAAGGATTGTGTTGAGTGTATTGCGGGAGAAGCATCTCTATGCTATGCTCAGTAAGTGCGAATTCTTGCTATGCAGTGTTTCATTCTTGGATTATGTTGTTTCCAAAGAAGGCACATCAGTTGATTCTATACAGAGTGAGGCCATCATGGAGTGGCCAACTCCGATGAATATGACAGAGGTCAGAAGTTTCTTAGGACTTACAGGATATTACCAGAAGTTCGTAGAGGTATTCTTGTGAATTCCAGTACCACTGACCCTACTGACTTAAAAGAAGACGAGATTTTGTTTGAATTCTGATTGTGAACAAAGCTTCACCGAGTTTAAGAAGAAGTTGACATCAGCGCCAGTTTTAGCACAACCAATCTCTTGCGAAGGATTCATAGTATTCAACGACGCCCCTCCAAGAATGGATTGGGTAAACAAATAAACAACTTTTATCATTATGAATTCCCTATAAAATATATGTGTGTTAATCCATTTCCTTTAGGTTGCGTATTGATGCAGAAGGATCGGGTAATTTCTTATGCCTCAGGAAAGTTGAAACTTTATGAGTAGGATTACCCCACTCACGACTTGGGGTTGGCGGTAGTAGCCTTTGCATTGAAAATTTGAATGCATTATCTGTACAGTGAAAGATGCGAGGTCTATGTGGATCATAAAAGTTTGAAGTATCTTTTCACTCATAAGGCGTTGAACATAAGACATCGGAGATGGATTGAGCTGATAAAGGACTATGACCTTGCGATCCATTATCATCTGGGTAAGGCGAATAAAGTAGCGGATGCACTAAGTAGAAATTTTGAGCCATGCCGACACACGCCACTTGAAAGGGAGGTAGCTGAGTTTGAGTTAGATCTAGTTGAATCTACATCAAATGTCCTGGCTACATTGATGATCTCGCCGACATTGATTGATCGGATTAAGGATACCCAGAAGAATGATATTGAGTTGATGAAGATAGCTGAGGGATTGAAAGAGGAGTCAGTGAAGGACTTTCCAATCCACAACGACGGCAGTCCCTGGTTCTGCGGCAGATTGTGTGTACTCGACATTGATGAGCTTAAGAGAGAGATTATTAGGCACACAGTTTGCGATTATCGATTCATTTTGGAGCTACTAAGATGTATCATTATTTAAAGGGGAATTATTGGTGGAATGGGATGAAAGGGCAATTGTAGAATTAGTTAAGCATTGGCTGGTATGTCAGCAAGTAACAGCGGAGCATCAACGACCTGCCAGTTTACTGCATCCTCTAGATTCCCTAGTTGAAGTGGGAACACGTCACGATAGATTTTGTTACTAGAATTCCTAGACTCATAGCAGAAATGATACGATTTGGGTGATTGTTGATCGACTCACTAAGCCAACACATTTCCTTTCCATGTCGATTCAGGCATCGATGGAGTAGTTCGTGGACATGTATATGGATGATATTGTGAGACTACATGTGATGCTAGTCAGCATTGTATGCGATAGGGATCCACGCTTCACTTTGCGATTTTTGAAAGCATACCATCGGGCTACGGGTACAGAATCAGAATGAGCACAGCTTTTCATCCGCATACATATGGCAGCTGTAGAGAACCATACATATTTTGGAGGACATGTTGTGTGCTTGTGCTTGAGACTTCAAGGGTAACTGGAATAATTCAGTGAAGCTAATAGAGTTCACATACAATAATAGTTACCATAGTTATATTGGTATGACACCATTTGAGGCATTGTATGGGCGTAAGTTTCGATCTCCACTCTACTGGGATGAAGTTGGAGAGGGAGCCATCATGGGATCTAAGCTGGTAGAGAAGACTTTAAACAAGGTTAAATTGATTCGTGATCGATTCAAGGCAGCTCAAGATCGCGGTAACAGTTGGGCAGACTCCAAGAGGCGACCAATAGAGTTTGAGGTTGGAGAAAAGGTCTTCTTGAGGGTTTCTCCTATCAAGAGCGTGACAAGATTCATTATTAAGGGGAAGCTGAACCCTCAATTTATCAGTCCATACGAATTATTGGAGAGAGTTGGAGCAGTTGCGTATCGGATGGAGTTACCCCCTACATTGTCACAGGTACATGACGTATTCCATGTATTGAAGTTGCGGCATTGTGTACATGATCCGTTCCATATAATAGAGCAGCACCTATTCATGATTCGCGATGATGCTACATATGAAGAGGTACTGATACGTATTGTGGACCGAAAGGAGCAAACATTGAGGAGGAGGTCGATTCCATTCGTAAAGGTGCAATGGAGTGATCATTTAGAAGGGGAGGTTACTTGGGAGCCAGAGCAGCAAATGATGAAGCAGTATCCTCAGCTCTTCGAATAAAGGTACATAAGTTTCGAAGACAAATCTTTTTATAAGGGGGAAAGTGCTACACTTTGAAATTTTCATTACATCCAAACATATTAAATATCGTATTTTGGTAACATTCAATATATGCTCGTGTGAAAAGTGTTTGGTACATCGATAAACTAGTGAATTGGATGACGAATACCTTCGAGTATAGGATAAATTTAAATAACACTAGTTGGTAAAATTTAAGTTATTATGCTAAATTAAGTCAAATAAAAATACATAACACAAGAGTTTTTCACTGCTTAAATAAAACAAAAAAAGACATGAAAAGATATTTTAGGGAAGAAGAAGGAAATACATATTCATATGTACACACACACACACATACATATATATATATATATATATATATATATATTTTGGAAATATCAGTTTTATTGATATAACCCTCACTTGTGGCGGAGGAATACCATATTACATTTTAGCAAAACCATCATCATACGCAAAATGTGAATATAAATCCGTAAGAATATGTAATCTCCAATCATATATGATATGTCGCATTAAAACTTTGCCAAGTAAAACCACCCTTGTGGATAAAACTTTGGCGAAGGAAAAAGCATGCATATTTATATGAGGAGATTTTGTACCTAGCTTATGACTACAATGATAAATAAAGATGTAATCCATAGTTGCAGCTGCTAAGAAGGTTATGTGAAGAAGCTAATATGTGATCCCGTGTTTCTGATCCCCATTCTACTCCATCCCTTTGATCATAAGTTCTCATTGCACCCAGGAACTGAAAGGCATGCCTCATATGTACATTGTATCTGTTATAAGCAAAAGCAGCATGTGTAATCCGCCATATAGTATATATGAAGTCAAGCAATACAATCCCAATAAATGTGTGTGTCATACGCCAAGCAGTAGAAATATATGAGAGTAGCCGCCAAGTGAAATCATTGCGCATCCATCACAGACAAATATTCAGCACAGTAGAGGAGAATGCATTAGTGAACATAATAATAGAAGATATGCTAAAATGATCCAATAGGAAACAAAATGTGTGTGATGTAGTACTACACGTTCTGCCCGCATCCTTAGATATGGGCAGGACATATATAATCGCATGATATAATATGATGATGTTGCAGCATATAAAGGATATTACTCGTGCTGCCTGTGTCCATTGTCGATACAGGCATTCAGAAAGGCGATGTAGGCGTAACATTCCCATATTAGAATCGTAGATAAGGAAGTGGTACATCTGTAAGCAGAGCTCCTTTAACTGTAGATGGTAATGAAGATAGTGTAAAGAATTGATGATACTGATGATGTAATTGACCATGTTGTGCCAATAAATGGGCCACCATATTTGCCTGCCGTGGTATGTATGCCACCTGAACATCTCCATAGCTAATTAAAGCACGAAGAATAGAAGGACAATCTGTTGTCTAAATATGCTGAACCACCCCTTGTGAATCCACCTCCATAGCTATATGTCGATAACGCTGCAAGAAATATAAAAGCGCAATGAAAGACGTTTCAAGCTCTGCTTGGAATGGTGTGGATCATGGAAGATAAAACACTATTGCTTCCTTCAAATTGCCATTTGTGTCCCTCAATATTGCTCCTCCAGAAGCAGAGAATGAACCATGAGCTGCATCAACATTGAGTTTAAACCTCCCAGAAGGTGGCATACGCCATCTGACAACCTGTGGTCGATTGAGTCGAAGCTTGGGTGTCAACCCATGTGCAATTAAGACTGGATCATTGATGGCATATTTCTTTCCATGTTGTGCGCTACTCCATATATAAATGTGGTGCCTAATTCGCTCCTACAGTTGGACTGGTGTGCAGCCTTCATCACCAAAGATTAAAAAGAGTATGCCTTCCATACATTCCATATAATGATGCCAGGAACAATAATGCGTAATATTCCCCGAAATGATTTCTCACTAGTTGAAGTCCACCACAAAATGAGATATTGGAAGACTGTAATTTTGTGGTTGGGGGCCATCCAATAACGCCGGATAGTGAGCCCAGATGTGATGGATTTGCAGACAATGAAGAAATATGTGATTTTGTGTTGCATATGACCTACGAAAAAAGGGCATGTGGGACTAGCCGTTAAGAACCTCGTAGATTATCCTCAATAGGTTGAGTCCGATGATATAACTTCCATAACATTACTTGTATACTAGGCTGTTGATATCGATGCCAAATGAAGCGATGTGGAAAACACTTAATTCCTGGATTACGTAGCATATTATAGGCTGAGCTTATTGTGAACCTACCATGCGACTCCAATGTCCATATGTATGATTGTCTCGGCCCCGTCACATGGGAAGAACAAAACTCATGAATACCACAAATCCGCTTCCATGTTATTGTGTCTATGATGCGAGGATTGAAGTGTTTTCTACCACCATATTTAGAGTGCATGAAGTTTGCCCAGAGACTATTCTTGTTATGATATGACCACCACAAACGACTTGGGTATGCTTTATATAAAATATCTAAGCGGCGCAATCCTAAGCCTCCCTCTTCCTTCGGCTTTAAGAGACTTTCCCATCGGACCCAATGATGCCGTGGTGTGTTGCCTTGATTAGCCCAAGAAAATTACATATTCTTTGCTGGGTGGCTCTTGTAATACTTTTAGGAAGTTGACGTGCTGCTATAACATGAACTGCTATGGCACTTAATACATGTTTAATCAAGATTAGTCTTCCCGATGTAGATAGATAACTATTTTGCCAACCCAATAATCTTCGATCCAGTTGGGCGAGCAACTCTATGCAATGCAGCGGTCTAAGGCAACCCCGAATAAGAGATACTCCCAAATATTTAATTGGCAAGGTGGTGGCTGAGATTTGGAGATGGCGCTCCATTATGTGCATTTGGCTGGAATGAGCATGAGAAGAGGGTATGAAACGACTCTTATGGAAGTTCATGCATTGGCCTAAAACTGCCTGGTATTTATTCAAGAACCGTTTAAAGAGCTGAAAATTAGTGGATGCCCCATTAAGAAAGACTGAAAGATCATCTTCAAAGGCTACATGAGAAATAATTGGCCTCACTCTGCCCGCTGAGAAAGCTGTTAAGGTTCTATCCTCTATCAAAGAATTAAGACCACGAGAGAATGCTTCAGAAGACAAGATGAATAGTATGAGTGAGAGTGGATCACCCTGCTTAACACCTCTTGTGGGCTTGAAAAATCCACATGGTGTTCCATTAATGATTATTGAGAGATAGGTGCTTTCAAGGTGATTAAAGACGAGTTGAATAAATTGCATTGAGAAGCCTATCTTTTGAAGCAATTTGCGCAGAAAAGTCCAATCGACTCTATCAAAAGCTTTCATCATGTCCGACTTGATCATAATATTATGCCCTCTTATTTTCTTGTCTAGCATATGAGTCATTTCTTGAGCAATTAATACTTGCTCCATAATATCCCGTCCTTTCATGAAACCTGCCTGCTCATTTGAGATTAATTGTGGTAACATACCTGAGAGTCTTGTAGTCAAAATGCGTGTTCCAATCTGCACCATAAAATTAGACAATGAGATAGGACGAAAATCTGCAAACATGGTAGGAGACTGAGTCTTTAGTATAATCGTTATCAGAGTACTTCCCATAGCCTTTGGAATACAAAATCCCATGAAGAATTCTTGGATTGCTTTGTGGACATCTTGACAAACTACCTCCCAACAATGTCGAAAGAAGTAACCATTATAACCATCCGGTCCTGCTGCACTATGCGGATCAAGGGACCATACCGCTGTCTTAACCTCCTCCAGTGTTGGAAAATGTGTCAGCAAGTTATTCATTTCCTGGGTAACCAAGGTTGGAATATGTTGCAGTAGATCAGTGGCCTCCTCAACATGTTCTGCCTTAAATAATTATGAGCAGAAAGAAATTGCTTCATTTTGGATGGCATCCTGTGTTTGACAGAATTCTCCAGTAGTAGTCTTTATTTGTCGGATGGATTGCCTTTGATGCCTATCTTTAACTAGATTATGAAAATAAGCAGTATTTGCATCCCCATGTGTGAGCCATTTACTGCGTGCTTTTTATTCGCAGAATAGCAATTCATATTTTGAGGCCTTAAGATATTCAGCCTTCATTTTCTGATATTGGATCCTATTCTCTACAGTTGGATGTTGCTTGTATAGTGCTTCCATATGTTTAACATTTCTTTTTGTTGCTTCTAACTAATCAAAGATATTCCCAAAGATATGTTTATTCTAGTGCTGTAAATCCCGTTTTAGATGTTTATCATATATTCCTCTCATGCCTCCAATTGTTGGATAAGTGGCCCATTGTGCAGTAACATACTGCAGAAAATCTGCATGTTCTGTCCAGGCATTTAGAAAACGAAAGGATCGTGGTGATGTATCAGTCTGCCTATTAGTAAAGAGTAGTAATGGTACATGATCTGAAGTTATTCTTGATAAATGCTTAACCTTTAATGTTGGAAAGTGACTATAAAAAGCCCGAGAGCACAAAATACGATCCAGCCGACGTTTAACAATACCCAATCCACGGCCACCGACCCACGTATATGGCGTGTCTTTATACGGTAAATCAACTAGAGAACATTGTCTGACACAAGCCACAAAATCATCCAGCGAGTTTAAATGTGGCATAGAATTACCATGGTGTTCATCAACAAACATATATGTGTTAAAGTCTCCACCAATCAACCATAGAGGATGTGCCCGCTGTGTGTAGTGTTGTAGTTGAAGCCACATACGTCTGCGATCCATTAACGTATGTAAACCATATACTAGACTAATAGAGATCTCCTGTCCAGTGGCAACATAACAAAATTGTAATAGGCTAACCTGCTCACCATGACAAACATCTTCTAATTTTATGATTGTGTTGTGCCAGAATACCCAAATCTTATCACGGCATGTAGATAAAGATTGTGTGTAAGACAGCCTTAGCTGCTGACGTAGGATCTTGTTTGCTGGTTGTTTTGGCTCTATTACAACCAAAAGCTGAATCTTATGCTTTTTAACTAAACGCTTGCGATGAAGAAATGAGGTCCTTAGGCCCCCAACATTCCAGAATAAATAAATCATTGGGAAACTTGAGTGGCAGAGCTTGAAGCTTCTTGAAAATTTGAGCGAGTAACAATTGAAGTTGGAGGTGGTGGAGGCAAGACATGCTTTGGCCGACGCTGACGTCGAACTGTAACAGGCTGTGAATCAAGCTGAGCTATAAATTCTAGCTCTTGTTCATTGCCTTGCTTATCATCCTGCAAATTGTGATCAACATCCATCGATGATATAGGTAAATTTCGTTGCCAAGCATCATGAACTGTCATAAAGATTTGGTCCTTTACTGTTTGCACATATAGCTGATCATCTGATGTAAGGTCTGCCATAAAACTATTAAAGCGATCTAATCTATCCTTCTGCGTGGCTTCAGAGTCTGAAACATTGGTGACTAGAATGTCATCTTGATCCTCATTTGCAACTTCTTTTGAACGACCCAACTTGGACAAATCTTGTGTGGCAGAAACATTGATGGGAACAAACAATTAATCATCTTCTCGGACTACTATATCATGTGAGACATCAGTATTAGGAATTTCTTCTGCAGTGTGAGTGACCTTAGGGACATCCCACATTTCTTCAATTCCCAATCACTGATTATCTACTGCAATTGCTTTAACAACATTAGAAGAACGATTTAATATTTGGACTGGTGGCCTAGGCGGTTTCTTAGGTGTCCATCTCTGTTGTTTGTTATGATGTTTTGGACTATCATCTGTGGGTTTCTGATGGACTTCTGGACCTTCTTTAGTAAAGTCAGTCCCCTTGCAGTTTGACAAAACATGTCCCAACATCCTGCAATCTGTAAAGAACTATGGCACATCCTCATAATCAACTATTGGATAAAACTAATATTGTCCACCTTGGACATGTAATCTAGATGGATGAGGTTTAGATATATCCACCTCTATACAGATGCAAACCACTGATGGCCTAATTCCTTGCAAAGTTGCTGAATCCATACGTAGTGGTGTTCCAATCATATGTGCAACATCCCATAATGTTGTCCGGTTATGCAAAAATAGCGGCAATCCTTTATTGATACGCAGACCAGAACAATAGGAGTGTCACAGCTTGGATCAAAATCCGGCATCCACTTCGTCACCCTCATATGAAATCCATGCAAAATCCACGTACATCGCAAAAAACATCGTTGATAATCATCCTCATTGTAAAATGTTATAAGGCATCCAAATGACCAATCTTTGGCGTTGTTTTAAACCCAATACGCTCAAAAGAAACATCCAATTGTTTCATAGTAGGGCGGCCAGTCCAAAAGGAACCAATTAAAGAAAAACGATAAGGTTGGGAAAAATTCAATACCTCATCCGCAGTGAATGTAATGGATGGCAATCCTTTATACCTCTGTATAGATCGTGGATGATCCGGAATAGTCAAGGCTTTAGGAGCAACGATTTCAACAAAACTCAGTTTTTTTAGGGCCGGCGGCAGCCCTGATGGCTGATCACTCATGCGTATATTATTGAACAATGTATATAGATGAAATTATAATCTAACAATGTATGTAAGGAACACAAGTAATGGAAAACGTGAAAAAGAACTCTGAAACGATGATCATTACGAGGTTCCATAACGATCGCCACTCTCCGCCGCCGTTGTCTTCATCTTTTTCTTTGTGGATTCGTTTATTAAAACAAATCAAACTACACACACACACACATATATATATATATATTATATATATATATTATATATTATATATATATTATATATATATATATATTATATATATATATATATATATATATTTTTATATGAAGCAGAATATTATTAATACGCCTCACTTGTGGTGTGAGAAAACCATATTACATCAATGTACGCAAAGAATGAAAATATCTTTGTACGCAAATAATGCATGTAGTGCAGAAAGTAACACACACACACACACACACACACACACACATATATATATATATATATTGGCATATATGAATGAAAAGAAGAAGAAATTGTGGTTAGATTAATACCCCAACAAAATACCGACTGTAAAAAATTGTTTAGAAACAAAATGATTGTATTTTGTCATATTCTACCCACATCAAAACCCTCTTGGCCGCCCCTCTCCACAGAAATAGGAAGAGAAGATTTTTCTTCTCTTTTGTCTTCAACCACATAGCAAAATCTTACACACTTTTTAAACAAATGATTACACCTTCTTACACCTTTCTTACACACAATCAACCAAGCCACCTTTCTCCCTCCATATCTTCCCTTAGGTTTGCCACCCTTTCTCCAAGAAGAGAAGATTTTCTCATCTTACACTCCAAGCCGACCATCATTACACCTTAACCCTAATACCTTTGAGAATTTCGCGATGACAAATCCTCCCCTCCCCAACCTACCCCAACCTACCCCAACCGGCCATTTCTCTTGAAAAAGGGAGAAACCCCTTCTCTCTTCCATTTTACACTTACAAACTTCTCTATTTCCAGAAATTCACTCTTTCTTCCCTCTTTCAAGTAAACAAATTCTTCCAACTCCTTCCTCTCCACCCTCTTGGCTGAAAATTAGATATGGTAAAACAAAGAAGAAAACTTCCTCTTCTCACCCCACACCAACATCTAAGAAAATGTTCAAACACCCTCCTTCGTCCAGTAGTGATCGAAAACTTTGTAGAGCCAAGAAAAAAGAAAGAACAAGGTAAGAAATTCATATATAATGACTTCAATTACCCCCATTTATCTATTTCTATAGCTGCCCACTAACTCTTCCATTTGTACCCCCTACCCGTGGTCTTCAAGGAAGAAAAAGAGAAAGTTTTCTTCAGGCTAAGTGAAGAAATCTTCACTTTAAGTTAAGGATTAAGTGAGAAAGACAAGTACTCTTCCTAAATCCTTCATGGATTTCCAAAGGTTAAGTATATATGTTCATATAAAAGTTGGATCATTTGTTAGGTGCATCAATTGTCCCGTGGCGTAGGCCGGGTGGGCCAAGTCACAGTCGAATGCCGTGGGCGCTTGTGTGCTGAATGCACTATAAGGCTAGGGTATGCGCATCTCCTGTCACCAATTGGTTTTGGGAGAGTTGGTAGCGCCTGAGGTCCTACAAGTGGTATCAGAGCAAGGTCACGGGTTCGATTCCCAGCGGGAGCAATTGCTGAGGGGGAGATTGTTGGGTGCATCAATTGTCCCGTGGCATAGGCCGGGTGGGCCAAGTCACAGTCGAATGCCGTGGGCGCTTGTGTGCTGAATGCACTATAAGGCTAGGGTATGCGCATCTCCTGTCACCAATTGGTTTTGGGAGAGTTGGTAGCGCCTGAGGTCCTACATCATTCACGAAGTACGTTCAAGTTTTTAGTAGCAAGAATATGTAAAATATATGTTTCTATGTGATGTATATACTTTCACATGTGTACCACCTAAAAATCGGGTAAAATCAAAATATGGACTAACATGTATAAATGAAATGAAATAAACACTCTTATGTGATGTAAGAGAAAACTAAAGAAATGAAATAAAACCATATGATATGTTAAGAAAAGTGCATTAAGAATGTAACGTTTGTTCACTTGTTCATATATTTTTCATGGTGATCATCATATATGTATCTTCTATGGTGTTCCAGTTTTTATATGTTTTGGTGATCATGTTTTAGCATGTTTATGGATGCATCATAATCATGACGAATATATTAGGTCAAAATGTTGTTCATGCTGATCATCATGTCCATATATTTACACATACACATGACCATAGGGCCATTTTTGGCTCCTCACCTGACCTTGATCATCCATCTTCATGATGTTGTATATTGATGATGTTCTTCACTCAAAAAGGTAACTTTCATGTTTTCCATCATCCTTATGTTATATGTATTTTTCATGTTGATCTCAAGCTTGAAAGTCGTCATTTTGATGGAAACTATTTTGCATGTAGAACAAAAAAACAACAACAGCATTACCCCATTGCCTTAGAGGCTCCCGCCTATTGCGGGATATAGAGAGTTAGATGTATGCAACAATACCCATGTGTTAAAAATACAGAGGTTGTTTTCCGATGACAATAAGATATGAAAAAATGGAGGTTTATGTGGTTATGTGTATGTGTATAATAATTGGCCATAAGCCCCTAAAAGGAAATAAACAAGTTTATTACATGCTGCGAAGATATGTATATTTATATATGTATGCGTAGTACATGGCCTCGAAGCCATTTTGTGGAAGAAATAATTTTGTTACATGTATAGAAACCTATGTATGTATAAATTGTAGCATGATAAAATTTATGACTATGTTATTTATTTTCTTATGACATGTTAAGATAGTTATGAAATAAGTGTCATAAATGCTTAAGTGTTGAATCATGAGCTTGTATGTGCAATACACAATTTAATAAAGTGATGATGTGTGAAATTGCACAAAAACGATGGAGCTGTTTTGTGGGCTTGGCCGAGAGGTACTCTAAAGGGTTAAAATGGTATTTTCTTTAAGTTGTGACATGTAGGATGTAGATAAGTTATTGATGTATGACGATTAAATTTTAGAATGTACAAATTGACCCTAAGGGCAATTCTAATGGGCCATGAGATAAAAGTTTGTGAAATTATTTTTACCACAACACACGTTTTAAAAGTTTCTACACGTAACGAATAATAAACACGAGATGATTAGTTCCAACGACATATGTTATGTTATGTTATATGTGCTGACATGACATCGGCACCGGAATGGTAGATGTCATGGGCATATCTTATTGTTATGGCCGAGTGTAACACCTTGTCCGGGACACGGAGACTCCGCCATAACGCGTCACTATTAGACCATGTACTTATGATTAATGTTGTACATGTTAAAGTTGTAAATAATTAAAGTCAGACAATATTGACTTCTGTACAGTAATGGCCAACCTGCAAAGCTCAGGGTACGCTAGACTGATCTGCAGAGTCAAGACAATTCAGATTGTGCAATTGAGTTTGCGTCCTGAGCAGTCAACCGACCTGCTGACCTCAAATGAATAGCACTTCAGAACAGTGGTTCTGTGCTATCAGCCTTCCAACCGAGCTGAACTAAAGTCAGACTGATCAGACCAGTCCAGTCGGCGCGATTGTATTTGGGTTGTAGGCTGATCACCGACTTGCCAGCCTCGACACCTCAGCACAACAAACGATAGTTGTGCTCTCAGTCGCTTTTAGACGAGCAGAGCTCAGCACAATAGTACTGTAAAACAATGAATGTTCTCAGCCAGATAGCAGAGCTCAGCACAAAACAAGGCTCAGCAAGACAACGCTACAGAACTGCAAATGTTCTCAACACAACAGTAGAGCTCAGCACATCAACACTGTACAACACCAGTGCTGCGCTATCCCACAGTCAGCTGAACTCAGCACAAAGCAGAGCTCAGCTCGGTAATAACCTTCACAGCTCTACTGACCAGATATCCGAGGTGAGTCTAGGACTCTGTCCTTAAGACGTATTGCACCGGTGTATTATGCCCAACTAGAGGAGTCATCATCTCCCAAGATACAACAGAAGTCAGTCCAGATGAGCGGCACTACAGCATTGAACTCTACAAACCTGTTAAGATGTGGTGAACTTCACGGTATACTTATGTAGAAATGTATATGAGGAAGTGAGTATGCAGAAGAAGATTGCAAAAAGAGGAGACAAAATTCGGATTTCTCAGCGCGTGACCATAGAGGTCAGATAGGCCACTATTTATAAGGAAATTCTAAGGTCAGACTTTTACAATTAGTTCAATCTTAGCCGTAGGATCAGATACAAGCTCGGCCTGAACCATTGGATCAAATAACCGCACCAGGTCTACCCTCAGCCGTCAGATCAACTAACTGTTCAATCTGAGCCGTCAGATCATAACAAATTCAGGTCAGCTCAGCCAGTTAAAGTTCAACTACTTATCAAAATTTGACCTTAGCCTAATCTTAACAACATGGAGAGTTTGAGGAGAAACAAACTCCTCCCTGACTGATAAGATCTGACCCGATGCTACAAGACCCAGCCCGCTGTCTGTAGCCCACAGCCCGGCCTGTAGCCCAGTCGGCAACCTGAGCCCATCAGCCTGGTCTGCTACCTGAACCCATCAGGTATGCAGCTCAGTCCGCTAACTGAGCCCATCAGTTACGGGCCGAGATAAGCTGACTTTCCCTTATACTTTAAGCATTAATTTCTCATTCACCCGGTATCAAAATCGAGTCATTGAAAAGCCTACAATTATCTACTTGTCGCGTAGAGAATTAAGGGCTCATTAGTTTCCACGTATCACTAGTGAGAATAATCATAATATTATCTCAAAGTACGTTGCTAACCATATTTTACAACTTGGTCCAATTTCAATTTCTTTTCATTTTCTCCAACAATCCTCCACATGAATTGGAATTAATACAGAGTGTTTATGCAGATTCTACAGAGAAGATAGACAAGAAAATGTTGCATTAGATAAGGAAGCTTTGGGCCTTGAACCTTTCTTAGTGAAATACTATCGGATCCACTCTGCTAATTATTAAACTTAATGTCTTGAACTAACCTGCAATTAGTGTGAATCTGAACAATAGTACCCATATAACATTTCCTGTAACACCTTTTTAGTTTTCATGATTATGTTCATTTTGGCCATGAACCACCCAGTTTCAGAAAGTGTATTAGAGTACTTTGGCCTTACAAAATCCTCACAAAAGCAGCCTCACTTCACACTTACATAGGTATTTCCTATCAAGACTATTCTTCCATACCCCACTTGATATATCAAGATATAAGAACCTTTAAAAGCCTCAACTTACCCTCATTCCTCTACAGGAAGCATTTTTATTTAACAAAATGTGTAAGTGCTTACTGAATTACATAACCTAGTTGTCCCAAGATTCTGGGATCTCCAGTCAATAAGGTTAGGTTACCTTTACAAATATTCATGCATTATAGGTTTTAGTCCCATTTTGTTTGTCAAAATTGACGTCCGATCTCTATGCAAGTTGATTTTATATAATCACGCCATTAGAGATCAACTACTTAATTTTATTGTGTCTTCGACGCATGTGTCGAGACTTACCACTATAGATGCTTCTTTGTGCTCGTCTTATACCGGACTGACTATCACAGTGTATGCTGATAGGAACGATTGGCTTAGGCCAGCAGGGCATATCTTCCTGAAATTTTGAAGCCATTCAGCTTCTTCCCTGGCCTTATCAAGTGCTATAAACTCCGCTTCCATCGTGGAACGAGATATACACGTTTGCTTCATAGATTTCCACGATATAGCACCTCCGCCGATAGTGAATAAATATCCACTTCTGGGTTTAGAGTCTTTACTGTGAGATATCAAGTTGGCATCACAATAGCCTTCTAATACTGCAAGATATCTTGAGTGATGTAATCCAAGATACATTGTATACTTCAAGTATCTCATTATTCTATTCAGAGCATTCCAATGTTCATCACTTGGATTACTGGTAAATCTGCTCTTCTTGTTTACCGAATACGCTAAGTTTGGCTTTGTACAATTTGTTACATACATCAGACTTTCGATTACTTGCGAGTACTACAATTGAGCTACTGGCTCGTCTCGGTTCTTTCATAAGTGTATACTTACGTCAAGTGGAGTCTTCATGGGTTTCACATCAAGAATATTGAAACGTTTTAGAACATATTCAATATAGTGAGTTTGTGACAACACGAATCCTTCAGTTGTCCCAGAAATTGTAATTCCTAGAATAACATTGGAAACTCCCATATATTATATGTCAAAATTCCTTGTCAACATCTTCTTTGTATTTAGAATGATATCACGAGTACTTCCCATGATTAGCATGTCATCTACATAGAGACATACTATCATATATGCATTCTATGTGTTCTTAATGTAGGCACACTTGTCACACTCATTGATTTTGAAACCATTAGCTAGCATAGCTTGATCAAATTTCAAGTGCCACAGTTTAATTGTTTAAGTCCATACAGGGACTTAGCGAGTCTACAGATTTTTTGACTCTTGTCCTGGAACCACAAACGCTTTGGGTTGTTGCACATAAATTTCTTCATCTGACTCACCATTCAAAAAAGCAGTCTTTACATCTATCTGATGGATTTCCAAATTATAGACTGTAGCAATAGCATTTAGCATCCTTATAGAAGTGATTCTAGTTACTGGTGAGAAGGTGTCAAAAAGTCAAATACTTCCTTTTGTCGATAACCTTTAGCTACCAACCTTCTTTGTATTTTTCGATAGACCCATCGTTTTTCATCTTCTTCTTGAAAATCCACTTGCACCCGAGTGATTTACTTCCAGGTGGAAGGTCAACAAACTCCAAAGTGTGATTCTGAAGAATCGAGTCTATCTCACGATTAATTGCATCTTTCCAGAGTGGAGCTTCTAGAGTTCACATCCCATCGGAAAAGGTCCTTGGCTCATTTTCTACCATATAGGTTAGAAAATCTGGTCCAAACGAAGTTGGCATTCTGGCATGCTTGCATGACGAAGTTCTTCATCTCCTTAAGGAGTGGCCTCATGTACTCGTTTACCAGCTCTTGTTTCTTCATTGTTCTTCTCTTTCCTCAGAAACACATCTCCAAAGAACACTGCGTTCCTTGACTCCATGATAATGTTTTCATGTATGTTAGGAACATCTGATTTGTGTACCAAAAAAACGATATGCACTACTATTCGTTTCATATCCGGTAAATATGAAATCAATCGTTTTATTCCCAATTCTCACTTGTCTTGGTTTAGGTACAGAAACCTTAGCAAGACACCCCCACACTTTCAAGTATTTGTAGATAGGCTTGAAGCCTTTCCAAAGCTCGTATAGGGTTTCATCCATATGCTTGGATGGAATTCTATTTAAAATGATGTTAGCTGAGAGACCGGCTTCCCCCATAAGTTTTAAGGTAAGTCCGAACTTGTCAACATAGCATTCATTATCTCTTTTAGAGTTTGGTTTTTGTGTTCAGCAATACCATTCGGTTGAGGTGTATATGGTGCAGTCGTTTGATGAATAAGTCATGTTCTGAACAAAATTCATTAAAAGGTGCATCATATTCGCCACCTATATCACTACGAATTGCTTTAATTCGTTTGCTAAGTTGATTCCCAACTTTATTTTTATAGTCCTTGAAAGCATCAAGGGCCTCGTCTTTGCTACTTAGCAAATAGACATAACAGTATTGTATGCAATCATTGATAAAAGTTATGAAGTACTTTTTACCACCTCTCATTTGCACAAACTTTTAATCACACACATCGGTATGAATTAAATGAAAAGGTTTAGTGTTCCTTTCTGTTGGAGGAAATGGTGCTTTTGCCATATTAGCTTCAACACATATTCGGCATTTCTTTGGATCCAATATGAGGAACAGTATGCCATGCAGCCAAATCCACTATTTCATTGAAATTCGACAAAGAGGCTAAGCGGGGCTGTGATACCCTCTTATGATCCAGTAGAGAAAGAAACATATTATAATCGCCAGAGATAACCCAGGGTTCCTGCATGATATCACTGCGTCTTCGTAATTCTGCCCAGAGATCCCTACGGTCAACAACCGTATGCAACCCATTAACACACGAATGCCAAAAGACGACATTATTTGCATGAGAACGGAAGCGAAGATGTGCAACTTGCAGTGTTGATGAAGACTCCAATAAGTCTAGAGTATTATCTTGCCAGAAACACCATGCACGGTCTTCACAAATGCTTAACATTGAAGAGAAACCAAGGTGAAACCGAATGGATGTCATCTGATTTATAGAAATCTAAGGCTCTATAACTAGTAAAAAAATGAACACTATTTCGCTGAATCAACAAACACATACGAGAGAGAGAAGTTCGAATTCCCCTTACGTTTCATGTTATGAGATTCATTGGAAATGAGTTGTAGGTAAATATGAAGAACGAGTAACACTATGTGTGATCACATGGCACTCCGGTTTTGGTATCTGCCTCTGCAGACGTTTGTTACACTTACGAATAAAAGGTACAAGGTCCGTTGTGTCCAAGACTTCAGGCAGATGCGTAATGCGCTGCAACAGTTCCGCATCCAAAAAATTACCTGGACGTGATAATAGACAGTGTGTCCACATGTCTGATGCTTCCTGAAATTCTTGCTGCATATGTGCTGGCGAAACATCTTGGGATGATGATCACCTTATGTGCATCCTAATCAGAAACTAAATGAATATTTATTTGGTTATCAACAACAGCAGAAGGGGGTTGTATATCATATGCATCAAAACCTAGAACCTCCGAATTTGTTGGAGGCGGCGGGATGTTTTCTATCTCAACAGCAGTAGGTTGCAAAATTTCCTCCGATGGAACGGCTTCAGAAACAATAGGCACCGAATTTATTGTAGGTGGCGGCGGGATAATTTCCAGCTCAACAATAGGCACCTCTTCTTGCTTTAATTGCGGCTTTCTTCTCCATGTCTTTGCCAATGGTGGAGCCGCCAGCTGATCAGACTGTGGCTGCACATTACTGTTGCCACAGGATTCGCATGTGTGTCCCAAGATGCAGCATTTTGCACATAACGGGGGGACATCTTCATAGGCAACTGTCTGAAAGTGACGATGATCACGGATCTGGAGATGCAATTTTTCCGGCAATGCTTTAGAGACATCAAGTTCAACATAGACCCTTGCAACAAATGGACGAAGAATTTTCTGTGTAGCAGTATCCAATCTGATGGGAGTACCAATCATGGCTGTGATGGCAAAAAAGGGGGCTTTATTATGCATATACACCAATAATCCAGGCAATGAGATCCACACCTGTATGATCGGAGCATCATATCTAGGATCAAAATCATAGGTACATTTCGTTACTCTCATAGGATATCCCAAAACATTTCGATTATAGTCCTCATCCTTCTCAAAATGAAGAAGTACGTGTGGTTTGTCGAGAAGACCAACCTTAACCTGCCCTTGAAATCCAATACGATCCAAAGTTTTCTGCAATGCTACCGTGCAAGGGCGGCCGTTCCAAAAAGATCCGACCAAAGTGTGGCGAAACGGCTGAAGCATGGACAAAACCTCCTCTTCTGCAAAAACCAATGAAAGACATCCTTTGTACCACTGAGGAGGCTTTGGATGAATGAGTGGTGGCGATGGTGTTGTTCCGACCAGAACAGAGGCGAAGGTAGGGGGTACGGGGGTATCAACCCTGGCAGCTGCGAAGAAGATGGAATCGCCAAGGCTTAGCGGGCAGAGCAAAAATTATATATATATATATATATGTGTGTGTGTGTGTGTGTGTGTGTGTGTGTGTGTCGTTTAATATCTCCGGAACAAACGGGTTTCCTGCGAATGCACTTTTTACATCTATTTGGTAAATTTTAAAATTCTTTATGTAAGCAATGGCAAGTAATAATCGTATAGCTTCTCAACGTTCTAAGGGTGCAAATGTCTCTTCATAATCTATTTCTCCTTCTGATTATATCCTTGTGCTACAAGTCTAGCTTTATTTGTAATGACTTTACCATCCTCATTCATTTTATTTCTAAACACCCATTTTGTGCCTATTATTGTTTTATCTTGTGGTCAGGGTACTAAATCTCATACATTGTTTCTTGTAAGTTGATTTAATTCATCATACATAGCATCAATCCAAAAATAATCTTAAATAGTTTTATACAAGAAGAAGTTTATGTAAAACAACCACCTGGATTTGAGGATATAAAATATCCTAATCATGTGTATAGGTTAAAGAAAGCGCTATATGGTTTAAAACAAACACCTAGAGCTTGGTACAATCAGTTTGTTACTTTTCTTTTTATAAAATGGATATAACAGAGGAACCATAGATAATACTTTATTCTTGAAACAAGAAAAATTGGATTTTCTTGTTATTAAAATACATGTTGATGATATTGTTTTTGAATCCACATGTCATAAGTTGGTATAGAATTTGAAACTTGCATGAAATCCAAGTTTGACATGTCTATGGTAGGGGAACTAAATTATTATCTTGGCTTGCAAATTAAGAAAACTAGTAAAGGAATACACATAAGTCGAGTAAAATATGTAAACGACATGATTAAGGTGTGTAACTTTGAAACTTGAAACCATCTACCACCCCTATGAGTGTATCCACTAAACTTGATAAAGATGAAAATGGAAAAAATTTTGATAATTGATTGTATGTATCTATGATTGGTTCTTCGCTTAATCTTACTACAAGTAGACCGGATATCGCGTTTAATGTTTGTATGTGTGCTCGTTTTTAAAGCAATCCTAAAGTCTCACACTTTAATGCTGTAAAAAGGATATTTTTGTACATGAAGAAAACTCCCATGCTAGGACTTTGGTATCATGAAAATTGTGAATTTAACTTGCATGCTTACACTGATGCGGATTATGGAGGATCTAAAGTAGATAGAAAAAAGCACAAGCAGTACATGTCAATTCATTGGTAATTTACTAATATCATGGTTTCCGAAAAAGCAACCCAGTGTAGCAGTATCTACCACTGAAGCGGAATACAAGGCCCTTAGTCTTTGCTGCACACACTTACTATGGCTAAAGCAACATATCTCTGACTTTTGTGTCGTTATAAATCGAATTCGCATATACTATGATAGTATGAGTCCTATTAACTTGTCTAAGAACCTTGTTTTACATTTTGAGGCAAAACATATAGATGTAAGATATCATTTTATTTATGATCATGTGAATAATGGTGAAATCATTATAGAACATGTTTGTACTGAAGCAAGAATAGCCGACATATTCACAAAAGCACTTGATCAAGCCGCGTATGAAAATTTACGCTCTAAATTAGACATGATTTCTGTTGATATTTAACAAATTGCTTTTCCTTTCCATTGCTACTAACTCTTTTGATGCGCTTGACAAAATAAAGAGGGAGAAAAGCATGATTTAATGGAGGTAGAGAGAGATTGATTTAAGAGGAGCACGAAACGAAAATTAAAATTTGAATTTAAAAATTTATGCACGTTTATAAGAGCAGCGATTATGACACACTTAAATCATGAACAGAGGTTATTTTGTAAATCTTCAAAAGGGGGAGATTGTTGAGAAATCGGGGTTTGAGTGATTTGAAAATACATGAAATAAATGTTACGTGTTTTTGAAATGCATGATTTAAATGTTACATGACATGCCTACGTGATAGATGTGCTTTATATGTTTATATATATTGTTGTCGTACTAACGTGCCATGAAGCGTTAAGGCTTACATCATATGGCAAACGTTTGTTGTATTTATACTATTTTCAGCTGATATGTTAAATGAACTAAACTAGTTCATTTATGAAATGCTTAAGGAGATGAACTAAACTATTTCATTAAATAAAGTACTCAAGGAGACATATTTGAATATACTTATTTGGCAACAAAATTGGAATGAAAAGTTCCTCTCCACGCTCACACACATGGCCATACATATGTATAATATATGTACATATTTCTTTAGTGATGAACTATATATTTCTATCCCGACGCTTCACTGACACATCATAAACATACGTCAACATCAAGCTACCATATACACATCATTGGTTCTAGTATATACAGGTTCCATGTCATACTTTACATGTCATCAAGTTACCAAAATTATACCGACATGTAACAAGTCCATAAACAGAAAATTGCCACATCAGATGACTATCGAACCCTAACCGATATGTCACATACTTACCATACAAACATGGCCAGCCTGTATACACTCCAAAGGCTCAAAACATTTCGTGCACCAGCTGTCCATTTTGGCCCTTAGTTCATACCATGTTTACACATATCAATCACCAGCAATTTGCCTTGATTTGTTGGAATTTCAAATTCAAATTCTATCACCACATGGCCGAGTTTGTCTTTAGCTATTGGAGCTGAAATTACACTTTATATTATGTATATTATATGTTACATAAAACATTTTACATGTCTAAGAGGTCTGAAACTAATTGGAGAAAAATTTAAAATTCGATTTTCTGCACTTCTATAGACGACATTTGTTTCTATGTTGTTGTGACATGTATCTAGACACATTTTACACATATAAGACACATTGGAGTATTCTATAAAATAATTTAGGTGACGATTGAAATTTAGCATATGTGAGAAGATACTACACCATTATGTGTCAAAATTTCAAAAATAATTTCAGCATATGGAGCTGAGCTTATGGACGCCTATTTGAGCCTATGTGGGTCTAGGTAGAGATTGTTTGGGACTTTGATTGGCGGAGAATGATCCACAAATGAATGGTGACATTGATGAAGACTAAGACACACAGGGAAAAGATCCAAATTCAAACACATGCTGAAGTTTTCAGCACATGTTATTGGTGGCCAAATTTTACACATGTTTCATCTTCAAGATCATTCCAAAATGAGGGGCAATCAACTCATGATTGATTGGCAATTAACACATGTGAATTTTGGCATGTTGTCAGATTTTTTATGATTAAATTCCAGTGCATATTATGTGTGCCAAGGTGGAAAAATGAAGGCTCTATCATAGAGTGACGACAAGGCAAAGACACATTATTTGTCCAATCACATTTCGCCAAGTCAGAAAATGTGTGTCAGAAAGCTATACAAGGCATCTTCTGAGGGTATTCAAGGAAATATTCAAGGGGGAAATCAGCCATATGGGGCGTGCCTCATACCTATAAAAGGGAGCAAGATGTTCAAGACAAAGCAAGACACATTTTCATTTCCATGCAAGTGAAAAGCAAGACTTCTCATTTTCTCTTATATCTTCTCTTGCACATAGCCTCAAGCCTATTATACTTATATTCCGTATTCTGTATAGGCTTTGTTTTACCACCCATAAACATCCCATTTTTGTACAAGGTTGACCAAAGTGTGATCAAACCTTCATTAATGCGGTGGTGGTATTCAAGGAGTTGGTGTATAACTACAGCCACCATTGTCTTAAGGTATTTTTGGTGTTTAGTGAATATCAAGGAAGGTGTCCTTGAAGATTGGAGTAGGTCGATTTGATCGAACAACTATAAAGATCTCGATGTTCTTACTTTTTAGCACTTATATTTTAAGTTCCTGTTTTTGCATTGTTTTCATAGCCATGGAAAAATAGCAAACGTTTTTAAAAAATCATCACACTTTTCACAAACATATTACGTTTCATTGAATTTGGATAAATATAAGTCATCCAAACGTTCATAGTTCTGAGACTAGTGTAATCTGATTTTCAGAGCTGCAAAGGTTAAGAACATCAACGTGGTTGATATGCTTGCCAAAAGAATTTTTAAATTTTTTTTGAAACCTTTAAATTATACATATTAAGGGTTATTCTATAAAATTTTCAGAGCATTTAGAGTTGTCATTAAAGAGGAATTAATTTTTATTTTGAGAAACAGTTTCTGGTAGATTGACAAAGTCCAAGTAAAAATGTTTTTTTCAAGGCCTTACACTCTGTATTTTAATCTGAAATTCTCATGACACATATATAACATCGTAGAGTACATTTTCACAAAAGTTCATGTCAGTTAATCAAAAATAGAATCTGAAAACAGAATCTGTTTTCAGAAGTGAGTATTTGCCAACTATGAACTTTTAAAAACCAATTTTTTCTGCACTCACTATTCAACCCCCCTTCTGGTGGTGATATACAGTTCATACATATAGTATGTTTCTTTATGGGCCCGAGAGTAACACACTGTCTGGGAGAAGGGATCTCCGGCATATTGAGCTACCATTAGTTTATGTACTTATGAAGTAACACCATGTTTGGAACATCGGGATTCATATTTGTACATGTGACTATATGGGGGATTATTCCGATACTACGATGATATTATCGCATACGAGGTAAAGTGATATAGCCATTATATGAAACGTTATGTTTATGGAATGATATTCTTTTAAATGATTTGGAAAATGGATATGGATAGCATTATTTATCTCTCATGGTTATGGAATTTTTATGGAATCTTTTTTATGGCGACGCATCACAAGAATATGGCATGTACACTGATCATGGAGTGATTTGACACATATAGAGAATAAGAATAAGTATGATGGCTATCTTAGACCTTGATTTGAGACACTAAAGATGGACATGTATGTAGGTGGCTATTTTATGGGCTTAGATAGATTGAAAATATAATTTTATTGACGATCTTCATTATGTAAGTGTTACACGTTACATTTATTTTATGCCACTGTACTTGTTAAAAATGGAGATGTGAATGTTATGTTTTTTATTACGCATTTTTGTTTTATAACCCCGTCTCTCTATGTATGATGCACATGACGTATCCAGGAGGACTACTTGCCGGGCGATTAGTGTTATTGCTCATACGTTTCTTATAACATATGTGGAGAACAGGGACCTCGACATGGGATTTATAGAGGATGAGCCTCGGATAGATTACCCGTGATTGAGGAAGTACGTGCAGGCGTTATCTTTGGATGTGCTAGATATTTTGACAATGATGTACATAGTATATTATGCATTATGACTTGTACGAGCTTTTGACAATTTGTATAGTATGTATGTTGTATGTTTAGCTTTATATAGCTTTCGCTATATTGATTCATGATTCATGTCGACATGCACATGTATGATATCAATGCCTTGTACTTCTCGTAGCAGAGTACGGAGGGTGATCTTGTCGAGACACTAGTCCCAGGTGGGGCGCCACTAGTGGTATCAGAGCTTAAGGCTCTAGATCCACGTCAGAAACAGTAAAGTAAACGATTATAACATAAGTGATCATCTTAGAACTTATGCGATGATCCTAGACTGAGAGTGACAGCCTTAAACTAAGATAACCAGAACGATTTAGAGATAAATTGACAAAAGAACTTTAGCTTTACTTAAGTAATAGAAGAATACATTGGAACCCTAATACCTTGATTTATTACTTAAGGGAAATGAAGATAACTCGTATAAAAATTTCCTTATGCATATATGTGATCTGTTAAAATAATGTGAATGTTCTAATATATTGTCTTCATGACCTAGAGGTAGACCTGCCAGGGGTAATTCCATACCCCCACCCCTACCAGAGAGAGTACCACCGCGTCAACAGCATGACCAGGGAGATTTTTAGGAGGTTGTGATGAATGCCCTAGTACAGATTTTTCAGGTAGTTGTTAATAATAATAATAATCATAATCATGCAGCATCACTGCCGCCACTGCCGTCGTAGTAGCATGCTACTTGTTTCTTCTTGAAGGAGTTAAAGAGAGCCCAGTTCCGACTTTTGAGGGAGGATCTGATCCAGTTGTAGCTGAGAAACGGCTTGATGAGGTACAAAATAATTTTAATCTTATTTAGGTGCCCGACTAGATGAAGGCATGAATGATCTGACCTTTGCTGACTGGGGAGGCCAATCAGTGGTGGAAGATTAATGTGCAGCATTTGCCTCTACTAGTTACTTGGACTCGTTTCTTAGAGGACTTTATTAAGCTCTACATCCCACCATGAGTAACAATGTTGAACATAAGGATGTTTGAGGCTCTAAAACAGGCGCCTGGCATAATAGTAGCAGACTATACTAATCAGTTCATAGCTTTGGGGAGGTATGTTACATCCACGATGGGAGACGAGTTCCTCAAGATGATTAAGTTCAAGCGGGGTTTGAATTCCTGCATTCGTACTTGAATAGTGAACGCTAATGCAAGCGATTTCAGTGAGTTACTGGATGATTTTTATCGCGTTGAGTGCAATATTTTGAGATGTGATGAAGATGCCTGAGGCAAGAGCCCAGGATATTTCATAGATGATCGGTCCAGACAGTGTGCAAGAGCACGGAGGAGAGTAGGTGGTAGACCCCAGCACTGATCGTAGCCTCGGCATTAACTGTAGTTTCAGTGTAGCTACAACTATAGCGACAACAGCTACTCCAGTGCAGGACTGCGCCATAGCAGGAACTCCTCGTTGACCTATTTGTCAGAGACTACACATCGGGGAATGTTGATTGAAGATCGGTGCCTGTTTTAATTGCGATAAGACTGGCCATATAATGAAAGACTATTTAAAGCCTAGGAATGGTCCCTAGAGACACGTTCCGCAGTAAATGGATCACCCACGAGCCAATGCCCGAGTTCATGTACTGACAGATGCTAAAGTCTTAGACACCCCCGACATAGTGGCAGTTATATTTAATTATGCAATTTAAGTATTGTTATTCTATATCCGTGTAGAATTCTCGACTTGAATTATACTTATCTCACGCGCAATATTAGCAGACAATGTACCTACGAATGTGCTATTTAATAGAGGTGCAAGCCACTCTTTCTTTTCTAAGAGGTTCGACAAGAACCTTAGCAGCTATCCTACATGGTTAGAAATGCCTTATTATGTTTCGGCAGCTGGTGATCAAGTGATCATTTCCTACCATCTTTAAAAGAACTACGAAGTTGATATGGAAGGCCAAAAGTTCGATGTTATCCTAATTCCAATACAGATTGGGGACTTTGATATAATTTTGGGCATGGATTGGCTGTTTAAAAAACCATGCTTCTATCGATTGATGCAGAAAGCGCGCAGTGATGTAGGACCCAACATGAGAGGAAGTTGCTTATCAGGGGAATTTTTATAATGAGAAAGATACCATAGAATGTATATCTGACGGTTGTTCAAGCCCGTCGAGCACTGAAAAAGGAGATGGAGGTTTTCTTGTATATGCCCTCAGCCATGATCTAGAAATGCCTTCACTTGACTGTATTCTAATGGTCAGAGAATTTTCAGATGTCTTTCCAGACGATTTGCCAGGCTTGCCTCTAGACAGGGAGAAAGAGTTTGAAATCAATATCATACCAGGAGCGGAACCAATTTCTAAAGCACCGTATCGGATGTCCTTCGTGGAATTGAAAGAGTTGAAGGCACAGTTACTAGAGCCGATTGAGAATAAGTCTACGCCGCTCATTGTATCACCTTTGGGACCCCAGTTTTATTCATGAAGAAGAAGGATTGTATTATGAAACTATGCATCGATTACCGGGAACTAAACAAAATGACAATCAAGAATAAGTATGCACTGCCTAGGACCAACGACTTGTTCGATCAATTGAGGGTAAGCAGTTTGGATACTATAGTATGTTATCAATGATCGAAGATCATGGTGGCATAGAACATAAGGAGGTTGATGTCATGGGCATATAATATGTTTCTTTATGGGCTCGAGTGTAACACCTTGCCCGGGACAAAGGATCTCTGGCATATCGAGTCACCGTTACTGTATGTACATATGATGTAACACTATGTTTAGAACATCGGGATTCATATTTGTACAGTGACTATATGAGGGATTGTTCTGGAACTATGACGATATCATTCACATGCAAGTTAAAGTGGCCATATATGAAATGTTATGCTTATGGAAATTATATTTTTTGAAATGCTATGGAAAATGGATATGGGTATCATGATTTATCTATAATCGTTGTGGAATTTTCATGGCATCGTTTTTTAAGACATCGCATCGTAGGAATATGGCATGTACATTGATAATGGAGTGACTTGATGCATATAGAGAATGAGAATAACTATGATGATTATCTTACACCTTGATTTGAGGCATTAAGTATGAACATGTATGGAGGTGGAAATTTTATGGATTTAGATGGAAAATGTAACTTTATTGACGATGTTCATTATGTATGTGTTACATGTTATATTTATTTTATGCCATCATACTTATTGAAAATGGAGACGTGACATATTATGTTCTTTATTACACCCCATCTCTCTATGTATGATCCACATGAAGTATCCAGGCTGACTATTTGCTTGACGATTAGTGTTATCGCTCATACTGGACTTGTAACATTTGCAAAGAATAGGGACCTTGACACTGGATTTATAGAGGACAAGCCCTAGATAGATTGCTCGTGGGTGAGGAAGTACGCCCAGGAGCTATCTTTTGGATGTGTTAGATATTTCAATCATGTTGTACTTATTATATTTTAGGACATTGTACATTATGACTTGTACAAACTTATGACGATTTGTATGGTACGCATATCATATGTTTATCTTTATATTGATTCTGGTATATCGATTCATGATTCATGTCTACATGCATATGTATGGTATCGACGCCTTGTACTTCTCGTGGCAGAATATGACGAATGCACAGTGCCGCGAACCTAGTCCTAGGCAGGGTGCTAGACCATAGCACGGTTGGTGTTCCCTTGATAAGAAACTTCCTCTCAAGCAGCGTCTTTTATTATCACACGCCTCTCTTGAAAATAAATATGCGCATGGTTTTTGGACAGTCAATCCATATCAAGGATAATATCGAAGTCTTTCATCGGAATAGGGATCAGAGTGGATTTGAATTACTGCCCTTCTAGTTCAATCGCGCAATTCTTAAATAGACAGTGGGACACAAGCACCTGGTCACCAGCTGCCTATACCTGGTATGGAGTGCCTAGCCGGGATAGGCAACTACCTAGGTTCTTGGCGAACTTCTTGGATACGAAGGAGTGGCTGGTGCCACTATTAAATAGGACGTTCGCAGGTACTTGATGTACTAGTATTTCTCATATAGCATTCATGCATTAGATAATTAACATAAAGCATAATGTTTAACTTAAATACTAGTAATAATCTTACCTGACACAACGTCTGGTGCTTTTTCGACCACCGCATCAATCATCACATATACTCTCGCATTTGCACGGGGACAGTGCCTCTGATGTGGTGGCTACTACTGGGCTCCTTTCTCCGGATAATCTTTCACCATATGACCCATCTTTCTCCTGCCAAAACATCCTCTAGTCTTCCAACGACATTCGCCCAAGTGAGGCTTCTGACAATTGGGGCAGGGTGAATCGCTGGCTGCTGAAACTTGGGTCTGGGCTGTTGTCCCTGCTGCTTTTGTTGTGGCTATGGTGCCCTGGTCTGCTGCACTGGTCAAGTGTCCTTCTTGTCCATCTTCATCTGTTTGTTATACTGTTCTCCGCTCGACTACTTGTGTCTCTTGCCTCTCAGTTCTTCCTCTCTCCTGATGATGTCTCTCTCGATATGATAGCATGCATCAAGTAGTTCCTTGAAATTCTAAGGGTTTGCATTGACCAACCATGTACCGATCTGGGGGTTTAGACCTCTGTCAAACTTCAACATCTTGATTCTTTCATCATTCATTATGAATGGCTCATATCTTCCTAAGTCTGTGTATTGGTTTGCGTATTTAGAAACAATCATACCTGGCTCTTGCTTTAGGGACTCAAACTCGTGCATCTTTTGTAGGGTTATTGAGGGTGGAATGTAAAACTTGTGAAATTCTTTGAGAAACTTTGTCCATGATATTGGTTTCGGTAGAGGTTGCAGATTTGTCTTCCACCATTGGTTCACTTCTCCAATCAAGAATGGCCTGATCACATGTGCCTTCATGTCATCTGGAACTTGTATCAGCTCAAAGCAGTTTTCAATCTCATCAGGCCACTTCTCGGTGGCATCAGCATTGGCATCTCTTTCAAAGGCAGGCACCCTTACTGTCTTCATCTCACCAAAAAAGAATTTAGGCCTCAACAGCTGCTCTAGTGGCTGTGGTGGAGGGAGTGGAGCTGCCTTGTTGTTGAACATTATCTGCCCAACATGAGTCATAGTCTGAAAGAAAGCCTGGAAGGCCGCCATGTCAGGTACCTAGGGAGCAGGATTAGGTACTTGCAGTGGAGGCAGTGGAACTTGATTCTGCGGTGGGGTAGGCGGCGGAACTTGACCATCATATGACTGGGCTGGTGCCTACATCACCAACTCTTGGGATCTAGTCATAGCATGATAGGCCCTCACTGGTCTGCCATGTGGTCTAGACATCTGCACTTCCACAGCATTTTCCAAGTTTATAGGTTAAGTGAGAATTAACAGACAGTCATACTGTTGTACCTCGCCTAAATTAGAACGATATTTTGAATGAAAAATATTTTGGCCTTACTCACGTTTATTTCACCAGTAAAGGAAAACAACATATTACCCCAAAGTATGAACTAGGAAGCAAGGGAGTTGCTGAAATATTTTTTTTACTACGTGAAGTTTCGGCATATAAGGATGGGTATATTAAGTGGAGTTTACTTCTACTACAAACCCCAAACCTTGTTAGAAACCATGGAGAGTTATTCTAAGCATTTAAGAGCTCTACTAGTTGAGGGTTTAAAAGATGAAAAGAGGAAAAAAAATACCCCTCCCATTTCTGGCCGCCGGGTAAAGGAGGACATTACAAGGCCTTTTTATTACTAGAAAAAGGTAGCTACACCTCTTAATTGCTTACTAAAGCAATTATATAAGATAGTATGCATAGTGTAACCACAATGTGATGTTGTTAAAAAGGATATGTAAACCCTTAAAATTTCCTTAGGAACTGTAAGATACATGGAAGGATGGATTAGGGATCAAGATGATACTAAGAATTATCTCCTCCAACTCCCTAGTGGCTTTCTAATTTAATTTCCTAAAAAGTGACTCAAGTTTAATGAGGGCACTAATGACACCCAAACCATCGGGTTCAAACCCATGGTTAGTCCATGGTACTCTTTTACCCACAATAGCAGTTGACTTAAGAATTAAGAAGGGAACTTTATTATTAATTCTAGCTACCTTTGGGCTAGCAACCTGATGAAGAGTAGGTTTACATGATACATACATATATATGTGATATTGAACGTATATGGATGCATACATACATACATACATACATACATATATATATATATATATATATATATACGTATACATTTTCGGCCGTGACATCCAAGGAGGCAAGAAGAAGATTTCTTCTTCATCTCAACCAACACAACAACTCCTACACTAAGTTCAAACAACCCTCCATCATTTTGATAAGGATTCAAGAAAGGTGTAAGACTTTGATATAGTGAAATGAAGGAAGAAGGAAGAAGGTATTCTTCTTCACAACCATGTGAAGAAACTCCCATTTAAGTGCGATTTTTGACGGCGCTGTAGCGGCTTCAGCCGCCGCCGCTTTTCTCCCGGGATTAACATCTCCAATTGCTGGTATCATATTGCTTTCCACCGTTTACGATTTCTCTGGTTGAATTTTTGTTCTGTTTTCGGGAATTATGGCATCAGCAGCGCCGACTTTTGCCGACATCGTCGCTGGCTCGGGCGGCTCATCGGCTCAGTCCATCAACATTTCACCCAAAACGGTTTCTCGTTACAAAGGTATTCCATTAATCTCTTTTTCAGATTCTGAGATTGATGAACTTGCTTCTCCGTTCAAATATTCCTTAGTGGGTACATTCTGGTATGGGAGACCACCATTGAAGGTGATTAGGGATGTATTCGAGAAAATTGGCTTTCATCAGGATCTTCGTATCACTCTTATTGATCAGACACATATATTGTTAAATTTTAGCAATGAAGCAGACTATTTACGATGTTTCTATCGACGCTCTTGGCTTGTTTCTGGCTGTCATATGCGAATCACGAAATGGACAGTTGATTTTGATCCTTCCATAGATGTGCCCATAGTTCCGATATGGGTTGCCTTTCCTGGTCTTCCCGTTCATCTTCATCGAAAGGAGGCTTTATTTGAGATTGTAAAACCGATAGGTAATCCCCTTAAACTTGATGTTGCAACAACGGATTGTTTACGACCTTCGGTTGCACGGGTCTGTGTAGAAGTTGATGTTTCGCAGGACTTAACACAAAAGATTTATCTCCAAGCGAAGGGACGATTTATTCTGCAAACCATTATCTATGAAGATTTTCCATTGTTTTGTACTTCTTGCCGTCGGTTAGGCCATGCGACTGCATCATGCAAACCGCAACAGATGACATCGATTCCGCCACCCCCGCCTCCTCCCCCGAGGCGGCCACAAGCTCAGCGCTGGACGCCAGTTAAGTAATGTCCAGCTGTGCCATCGACCCAACCAGAGGCTGAGGCCACATCGCATCAACCAGAGTCTGAGCCACCATTGCCCGATTTCCCAGTTTTGCAAGGATCCCCTACTCCGATTGCCGCTCCAACCGCAGGGAATGTCGAGGAGCCAGTAGAACCTCATCCGGATAATCTTGAAACATGTGATATAGGCCATTCGTCTGATAATGATTTACCAGAGATGCATAATCAAGATATACCTATTGTTTCAGAAGAGGTTGCCTGTCGCATCCAGTTGTTACCTCCTTCTCCTGATACCGACACTTTAATCTCGCGTTTACAGGATTCAACAGACGATTTTGAGCAGGTGGTTCCTCGTAGAAAACGTCGAGCTAAGAAGGATCTTCCTCCTCTACCTCCATCGTCCATTCTTATGCGCAGTGCATCACATGCGGTACAGGGAAGTGACTCTTCACTTTTACTATGAATTTTCTAATATGGAATATCAGAGTTTTGCGGACCTCAAAACCACGACTGCATCAATTAATATATGAGCATCGATTGAACATACTTGTTATCATAGAACCTAAACATGCATCTGTAGCTATTTCTCGTTATGCTTTGGAGTTTGGTTTTTCTAATTCGTATGCATCTCATTCTTAGCGCATTTGGTTTTTCTGGCGTGACTCTCATTTTGACCTGACCGCAGTACAGGATGAAGAACAGGTTGTACATTTTAGTTTGACATATCAGCCAATGCGGTATACATTTGTTTTGTCGGCAGTATATGGCAATCATACTCCATCTCAACGTCGATCTCTATGGACTTCTTTATGCACTTTCTCTGTGAATACAACATTGCCTTGGGTTCTCGGTGGAGATTTTAATACATTCCGATCTTTATCTGATCATGAAGGACATTCGCGACCATCATTATTAGTTTTAAAGACTTCAATGATTGTATAGAGTCATGTGCTTTGATGTCGCCACCGTTTCAGGGCTCCAAATTCACCTGGTCAGATGGTCGCGGTCTCGGTCGAGTTCGCCGGCGCCTAGATTGGTTATTTTTGAATACTGATTTCCATGATAAATTTGAAGATCTCCAACTTACACATCTTCCACGAATTTCTTCAGATCATACCCCGCTTTTGCTTAAATGTCGAACTATTGAAGCCTTTTCTCGTCGCTCGTTCCGCTTTTTGGACTCTTGGCTTCTACATCAAGATTTCTATAGCTACATGCGTGATGCGTGGATTTCATATCCCACAACGGGTGGTATGCATGGTTTTTATACAAAGTTATTCAAGTTCAAAAAGGATGTGCAACAATGGAATAAAGAAATATTCGGCAATATCTTCTCTAGGGTTCAGCAGGCTGAATCTTTACTTACTAGTGCGGAAGGCCGTTGGGACGCACAGCCCACAGAGGAAAATCGTATGGAGTATAATCGTGCTAAAGCCGACTTTCTTCAGGCTTCTTCTTATGAGATGCATTTTTGGAAGCAAAAGGCAAGAGTTAGATGGTTAAAGGAGGGAGACGCAAATACTCGCTATTATCATACTATTGTTAAGGGCCGCAGGCTACGTCTGAGAATTTAACAAATACAAACAGCTGATGGCTTGGTTTGTACATCCCCTGATGATATCAGCGCAGAAGCTGTGTCATTTTATACATCCTTATTTGCGAAAGAACCTGCTGTCAACTGTGAGCAAATTATTCGGAATATTCCAGCACTTGTATCTGCAGATGATAATGCCGCCCTAACGCAGCTTCCATTACCAGATGAGATAAAAGCTGCAGTTTGGCACTTGGATCCCCATAGTGCAGCGGGACCTGATGGTTTTGATGGAAACTTTTATAGATCTTGCTGGTCTATCATTCATAAAGATGTTGTTTTAGCAGTACAGGAATTCTTCCTTGGTGTGCCTCAGCCTAGACCTATGGCAAGCGCATTGATCACATTGATTCCAAAAAATTCCTCTCCTGTATCTTTCAGTGATTATCGTCCAATATGCCTCACTAATTTTATCAGTAAAGTCTGTACCAGAATTGTTGCTACTCGCCTGTGTAAAATATTGCCCAGATTAATCTCTCCAGAACAGACAGGATTTCTGCCCGGTACTGACATTTCAACGCAGGTTTTATTAGCTCGTGAGATGATCCATATGCTTGACAAAGGTGGCTCACAATTATGCCTCAAGTTGGATATGATGAAGGCTTTTGATAGAGTTAGCTGGGAATATTTGGAGCTTGTATTCCAAGCGTTCGGGTTCTCGGGATTTTTCACTCGTATAATTTTGAATCACTTGCGGGCTACAACATTAGCGGTGTTAATCAATGGCCAGCCCTCTTCCTACTTTCGGCCATATCGAGGTGTTAAACAGGGTGACCCTTTATCTCCTTTATTATTTATTTTAGCAGCAGAGGGTTTTAGCAGGGGCTTGAAAGCCTTGACAGCAACAGGAGTATTACAGCCTTTTCGCATAGGCCGCATTCCTTTTACCATTACACATTTAGCATACGCAGATGACTTACTGATCTTTCTTCGAGGTACTCAGCGGAATTTACAGCGTTTCCACACATTTCTTACGCAATATGAAGCTGCTTCTAGCCAGAAAGTGAATTTTCATAAAAGCAGTATTATTCCTTCTGCTATGGTTACACCGCATCAGCGGCAGGCATTTGCGGATATTTTTGGTATGCGACTTTCTAGTCTGCCGTTCCGCTATCTTGGCTCTTATCTGCACAAAGGCATTCCACGTTCATCTCATTGTGTTACTTTACTACAACATATTGATGATAGACTTCAAGGGTGGCACTCTAAATTATTAACTACTGCAGGACGTTTAGTCTTGCTTAAATCGGTCATCGCTGCATTACCCATTCACATTATGGCAGGTGGTGGTATCCCAAAATCGGTTATTACGGTCATCCATCGTAAGATGGCGAATTTTTATTGGGGTCCTCGACATCATTGGGTATCCTGGTCTAAGCTTGCTAAGCCATATGCAGAGGGGGGAATCGGCCTGCGCGATTTGCATTCTTTGCAACAGGCTTTTTACTGTCGCATCTGGTGGTCATATCATCAGAACTCCACCCTGTGGAGCAAATACATGCATGCAAAATATGGCCATCGTCAAGATTATCTTCCTCGCTTGCCAGACTCTCCTATTTTGAAAATTATATGTCGGATTCATTCATTTTGTTTAATGTACACAGATCGACAGGGTGACCAATTTTCATGGTTACCAACTCCGCTGGGGGAATTCACGCTTAAAAGTGCTTATGAGATATGTCGAACTGCATCTCCAACGCTGCTTTCTACCTCCTTTATTTGGTCGAAGCATCATTCACCGACCATAAGATTGTTTTTATGGCGTATTTTCATTCTGCTTTGCCTTTCGAGGATTTTATTGGTCACTACATAATAGCTCGACTAACACAATGTCCCTTTTGCAAGATTGAGTCGGCTACGGTGGATCATGTTTTCTTATATTGTCCTTCTATCCATTCGATTTGGTGCTATTTTGCCAGTGAGCTTCATTATCCCTCTTCCTACATCTATACAGCTTTGACAATATCTTCTTTCATGGTGGTATCGATCGTCCCTTTCTACGCTTATCGGAGTTTACAAAATCGTGATCCCTGCGATTATTGTACATCGTATCTGGTGTGCTTATACTTCCCTGATCTATGGAGATAGCTCACATATCACAGCGTCTTCCCTTCGGTTCTCTGTACAATATGAGATTACTTTGTGGCATAAAAAGATTGCAGGCACTAAGTTGTCTGCTACGTCTCAACAAATTTTTGGTTGGCTGCCTGCAATTCGGCCACCTCGTCCACTGATTGTTCGATGGATCACGCCACCTTCTGGCCGTTTGAAATTAAATGTTGACGCAGCGGCGGGTCGCAGTTACGCATCTGGAGGCGCAATACTGCGCAATCATAGGGGCGCCTGCATTGGTGCACTATCCTTTCGCCTTCCTTTAAGTTCACCCTTACAGGCAGAGATTCAAGCAGCAGTTTTTGGGCTTCTTTATTTCTTACCACTCTACCGATCCGTTATTCTGGAATCTGATTGTGCCCAATTGATAGACTGGTTGACTCGGCAAACCATTATACATGGTAATCCACATCTTCAACGGCTACATTCGCTTGTTCATTCTCATAGTCTCCTGTGTTATCATGCTTATCGAGAGGCAAACATGCCGGCACACTATTTAGCGCAGCACGCAATGTTACACCCAAGCACGGAATATTATACGTCAAACACTCTGCCTTCGATGGTCTGTGCGGCGGTGATGCTGGATCTTACTTCTGTTAACTTGCGGATACCATGACAGTAATCTTCCATAAGGATTGGCCAGAGTTCCCTCCTAGTGCCAGTAACCTTCGGGTGGTAGGCAGGCGTGGTATGGTTACACATCTACTACTCTATGTTTTATACTTTATAATATACATGCATAACGTACCTCTTTGTTTCATGGGATTGTATTGGACATATCCTACTAAGCCGCTGGGTGCATCGCTGTGCACGGTTAATGCTAAAGGTGGGATTTTTCGGTCTTCATGTGGCGGGATTATTGAAATTGTCGCCTTGGCTCCTTGGTCAAGGCAACTCGGGTATGCATTTTCACACTATGTTACTGTTTCTTTTTTTGGACACTAATGCTCTATTCATGTTATATTCCTGTTTGTGCGCGTTTCACATCAAAATGGTGAGCCTTATTTTGGACGGGGATCCTGCATTTGCGGATGTCAAGGCGTGGACGGCCATGGCTCTTATTTCTTCATTGTCGCCTTGGCACATCAACTGCCAAGGTGACTCCGGTGTGTGCTTGCTCTTCCCATCTTTGGTTGCTCAGTTTCTTACTTACATTGACTGTTTTTCTCTTTGGACGTCTTCTGAGGTTGGGATTTTCAAGCATATTACAAGACAAAGATGCGGCCTCCTCAACTCCATCAGCTTTTTCCTTCTTATGCCGAAGACATTCACGGATTTGTACCACATACTATCTACAAATCATATCAATGACAGTCATATAAATATGTACGCTTTTTCCTTCGCCAAGGTTTTATCCACAAGGGTGGTTTTTCTTGGCAAGGTTTTAATGCGGCATATCATATATGACTGGAGATATGTCATTCTTGTTTCGTTATTCCATTATTTCGAGTACTCAGACAATGTAAGATGGTTTTCCTCCACCAAAAGTGAGGCTTGCTATGAATAAATAAATTTGTTTAAAATATATATATATATACGCATACGTTACATTTTGGGCTATGATGTAATAAGTGGTGTAAAGGATTATGGTTCCATGGAAAATGTACTCAAAGGACAACAATTAAAAAAAATACACAAACACGTGTGTGTATTTTTTTTATAAAGGAAATTTTTTTATGAAAACCTCATTTGTAGTGGAGGAAAACCTTATTACATCAAAAGAAACAAAACGATAATAGCAGTGTATGATTATCAACATCCATTTGATATATGATATGCCGCATCAAAACCTTGCCAAGTAAAACCACCCTTGTGGATAAAACCTTGGCGAAGGGAAAAGCGTACATATTTATATAAATGGACTGTTGATATGCGCTTTTCTGTAATATGAAAATACATAGAAACCCAATGATACATAGACGTAAGAAAATCCAATTCCAGGTGACCATCCAAATCCGATGAGTAGGCCTTGTCCAAGCAGTTGTTTCGCCAGCGGCCAGTAGTAGAAAAGCGAGCAGTGTGCCCATCCGTGTTCCCGTCCCAAGTCTGCCAGCACTAAGTGTAGCGCTGGCAGAGAAATAAATATAACGCCAATCCATATGGAAGACTTGAATGAGATCCAAATAGTGCATATGTAACCACCATCCGTCCAAGCAAATATGTAAAATAAAATCATCAATGCAATGAATATAAGAAATTCTGAGAGGAGCCCATGTATGAACCATATGTAAAGCAGGAAGATGTAGTGAAAGAAGATCATACCCGGTCTGCCTGTCCCAAGCAAGGGACAGACAGAGGCTGCAGTAAGATGCCAATCCATTTGGAAGACTTGAATATTAAGGGACTCGCAAATTTGCGGAGGAGAGGTCCAAAGCCATTGCACCACGAACAAGTGATGGCAGTGTATGTCGAGTGTAACTTTGAGTAATAGGGAACATCATGGAATGCTGTGCAAGATAATGTGCGGCCATATTTGCTTCTCGGTATATATGAACATAATCCAAATGATGATGGCGCAATAGTTCCCATAACAGACACAGATGATAGCTCCCAAAGACCGGAATTGGTTTCTTCAAACGCGCAATAAGTTGGGCACAGTCTGTTTCCAGAACAATGGCACGAAAAAGAGGAAGAAAATATAACAGACCAAACAATGCGGTCTGGGTCTCTGCAGCAAAAGGAGTACAATGTGGTAGCCGAAAAGAGATTGCTCCCACACAGGTACCTAAATGATCCCGTAGAATTACCCCTCCGGCAGCGGTATTCCTGCCAACTGAAGCATCAATATTCATCTTTAATCGGCCGGATGGAGGGGTTTGCCAACGAACGAGATGCAGTCGTGGAGGCCGAATTCGGGGGAGCCATGAGAGATGCATTTGGGGTGACATTGCAAGTTTTGTACCTTTGATGGACTTTACCCATATATCTATATCGTAATGAATTGAGGCTCGAAGAGTAGCAGCAGCAAACGAAGTTGAATCCCCATATACTAGTGCAGTATATGACCTCCATATGTTGTAGACAATTATAGCAGGAACAACGATTTTTAAAACCCCAAATAGAGATGCGAAGGAGGAACGATACCACCAAGATAACAAATACTGTCGTAGATGTAAAGAAGTGGGTAGTGGTCCTGATAGCTCAACCGCAAAGTAATGCCAAAGATGAAGTATACGTGTGCAGTAGAGGAAAATGTGATCCACTGTTGCGGACTGTTGTTTACAAAATGGACATTGAGTGGGCCAAAAAGCAGAGTATTTACTAATGTAATCCTCAAATGGTAATGCCATGTTGAAGATGCGCCATAAAAACAATTTAATGGTTGGTGAATGATGTTTGTACCATATGAATTTTGCAGAAAGCAGTGTCGGACGCGGCATGCGGCAAACAGCATATGCGGATTTCAGGGAGAACTCCCCCGTTGAAGTGAGTTTCCATGTTAGATGTTGTTCGGACCCCTCTGTCTGAGCAATGCAGTGAGTATGAATTCGGGCAAATGAGTTTCCAGATTGGAGAATCTGGAAGCCGTGGTATAAAGTCCCCCATGCGCCCATATTTCGCATGCATATAGTTACTTCAAAGGGTGTCTCTTTGGTGATATGACCACCATATGCGACAATGATATGCTTTTTGGAAACTCGTAAGATCACGAAGTCCGAGCCCACCTTGTTCAAATGGCAAAGCCAACTTAGACCAAGCAACCCAATGATGACGATTACCCCAATAAAAAGAGGCCATTTTCCTGTTAATAATCTTAATGACTGACCTTGGAAAACCTCCAGCAGCGAAAAGATGTAGTGGAAGAGCTGAGATCACTGAGCGAAGCAGTACCAAACGACCAGCTGTAGATAAAAACCGTGAATGCCATCCTTGTATGCGGTGTGTATATGTGTGTGTGTATATGTGTGTATTAATATATATATATATATATATATATATATATATATATATATATTTGATTGGAGATTGCACATACTAGCAGCTTTATACTTTTGGTTTTCGTATGATATACTTTGATGTAACAAGGTATTCTCCACCATAACGGAGCTTTAATATTAATAAAAGTTTCTCTTTTAAAAAAAATATATATATATATAAAAAAAAAATTTTCGGCCATGCCCTTGCAGCGAGTTTCTCGGCCGCCACCGCCGCACATTGCCTGCCTTCCATCGCCGTAATCTGCAACCAAGCCATCTCACCACCATGACCGATTCCACAGCCGCTGTTGCGGCATCACCCAAGTGTTCCTTTGCGTCGCTCTTTGCACCCACAGCCCAATTCCAGCCGAACCTGTTCAGAGATACAAGGGCAGCCCCATGATCACATTCTCAGAAGAAGAAATCAATTCTTTAGTAGCTCCTTTTCGTTATACATTGGTAGGCACATTTTGGTATGGTCGTCCGCCATTAGCTACCATACGTTCGGCCATTGATTGGATTGGCTTCGTTGGGGCAGTAAAGGTGGGACTTTTAGATCCCACGCATATCGTTCTTCATTTTGATCAAGAGCTTGATTACATCAGATGCTTTTCCAGAAGATGATGGATTATTTCAGGCAAGCAGATGCGAATTACAAAATGGACGCCAGATTACGATCCAACAAAAGAGGTGCCAGTGGTTCCGATTTAGGTCACGTTTCTAGGTTTACCTCTTCACATGCATCGCAAAGATTTGCTCTTTCAAATTGCTGCAATGCTAGGCACGCCACTTAAATTGGACTCAGCAACAGCCACGATGAATCGTCCGTCAATGGCACGAATCTGTGTTGAATTGGACGTCTCCAAAGAATTGCCACAAAGGATCTTCATCCAACCACCATCTCGCGTAATCTTGCAGAATGTTGAGTACGAAGATCTGCCGAAATACTGCTCCTCTTGCTATAAACTCGGACACGTACTTGCCGAATGTGGCACTGAAAACCCTACACAACCGCGCCTGCAGGAGAGCGAGCCAACGGAAGTTCCACGCTCAAAGAAATCAACAAACACACAGAAGCAACGTTGGACCCCCAAAAAGGTGGGGACTTCCACTGCAGATCCGATCATAGAACCTGATGCTCACCATTCAGCAGAATTGCAACCGGATCAATGCATTAATGAATTGCCATCATCCCCAGATATGATTGCTGTCAATACTATATCCAATATTCAGGATATGTCACGTTTGAAAGGTGTCGATGATTTAATTATAGGAGAATTTCACAAGACTACAATACTTGATTCCCATTCGGATGCAGAAGCAAATCCAAGTTCAGACGACCAAGATCGAACTACAACAGATCAAATAGCCGACTTAATTGAAGCAGCATATATTGATTCAAGAGCTACTGAGAATCCAGCAGGGGGAGACTTGATGGATCATGCCAACATAGACACAGCAAATGCCGACTTAGACAGACAAGCAACCAACGTACGTCCAGATACTCATTTAAGCCAGGGGCCTCGACCCAATAGACGAACTCAGCCGCCTTCTCCCCGCTTGACCAGGTTACGTGCCGCGCACATCTCAAACTCTTTTGATCCTCTTTCCCAATGAAGCTCTTATTATGGAATGTTAGAGGAATTCGTAGTTCATTTAATAGACTACTCTCACTAATTCGTAAGCATAATGTCTACTTACCAGTTATAATCGAACCTAAACTCCGATCCAGTGCTTTACAATCATATCAGTTGGAATTTGGATTCTCTAATGCAATATCCATATGTAATGATTAAATGTGGTTTTTTTTGAAGGATGCATTTCTTGCTAGAGAAAGCGAAGGTTATGGCAGTCAGCATCATTCCATAAAATTCCAATGGCGTATTACAGGCGAATGCTTCTGGTTTACAGGGGTATATGGGAAGCATACAATTCTACAGCGGAGAATTCTATGGGATGAATTACGTCATTTTCATACATCACTTGATCTCCCTTGGCTTATCGGAGGTGACTTTAATACATTTCGAACGCTGGATGAACATAGGGGCAGATCACATCCGTCCTTACGTACATTGCAGGACTTCAATGATTTTATTCTGCATTGTCAATTACATGAAATACAATTTCAAGGCTCCTCCTTCACATGGACGGATGGAAGAGGTCTAGGACAAGTGTGGCGACGCTTAGACCGGTTCTTCAATTCGGATTCACTTATAGATCTCTTTCCATACATGCAAGTTCAACATCTCTCGCGTGCCACCTCAGATCACTCTCCTTTGCTTCTAACGTTTGGCTTGGATGTCCCAAGAACACCATCCCGATTTAGATATCTTGACGTTTGGGCAACCCATGCTGATTTTGACGCATTCGTGATACATAGATGGCAATCATATCCAACTGTAGGCGGCATGTGGGGCTTAAATCGTAAGTTATCTCTTTTGAGTAAAGATTTGCGTCAATGGAACAAGGATATATTTGGCAACATCTTTGATGCGGTATCCCTAGCAGAAACTGAAGTTAAAAGCGCAGAACGTGACTATGATGCTAACCCTACGGACTCTACGCGATCTGTGTATCATCAGCGCATGGCTGAGCTGCGGCTGGCTCAAAACCACGCGTATCTCTATTGGAAACAAAAGGCCAACATTAAGTGGTTGAAGGATGGGGATGCTAACACATCTTTCTTTCATCAGACAGTTAAGCGTAAATGATGTCACCAGATGATACGTAAAATAACTAAACAGGATGGCACAATATTGGAGCAACAAGGTGACATCCAAGCGGAGGCTGTTAGTTACTTTTCTCATCTCTTTGCTGAGGAACCTATCTCAGACTGTGAATTAATTCTTCAATACATTCCATCGCTAATAACGGCCGAAGATAACGCCATGTTGACGACCATTCCTTTTATGTCTGAGGTTAAAGATTCGGTCTGGGATCTCAATCCGACAAGTGCAGCAGGTCCGGATGGCTACCCGGGCTCTTTTTACAGGCGGTTTTGGCCCCATATCCAGAATGATATTCACAAAGCCTTTCAAGAATTCTTCTTGGGTATCCGAATGCCTAAAGCAGTGGCAGCAGCATCCGTTATTTTGATACCCAAGGTTAGTAATCCCCAATCCTTCGCAGATTACAGGCCCATATGCCTAACAAATTTTCTTTCTAAGGCCATCACACGGTTGCTCGCAACCAGGCTGGGACGTATCTTGCCCAAACTCATATCTCCTGAACAAGGGGGTTTTATGAAGGGCCGCAACATCACAGAGCATATCTTCTTAGCACAGGAAATGGTTCATGTCCTCGACAAGCAAACACGGGGAGGGCAAGTTATTATCAAATTAGACATGGCAAAAGCTTTTGATAGGGTGACTTGGACATATCTTCAGCAACTCTTGCAATGCATGGGTTTGGATGCTCGGTTGGTTCATATTATCATCAATAACTTGCTTAGCACGTTGTAGCGCCCCGGCCCGATACCGTCATCGGAACCAGTGCACCCGCCGTAGCCTACTATGAGAACTACGAAGCGTCAAGCAGATCAAGCGTACATCCTTCATAATGTAAGATAAAAACCAGCAAAACGTCATAAAATTTAAACCCTCATCGTCATTAAAACATCCATAAAATGCAGCGGAATTAAAAGATGTTTGTTCTTCTCGCCAACATAAGTTTTAGATCAACATAACAACGAAAGAGTTATCCAAACTGAAATAAAGTAGTCCAGCATCTATCTATTCCCATGTCCATCATCCCATTGAGCCCACTCGCCGTCGTCTTCAATAAATATCAACTCATATTCAGGCTCACCTGAAAAGGAACAGAGTAATTGTTCTTAGCGAAATTATCGCCAGCAAGTAACCCGTCTATACACCTTACGGAATCACACACGACGAGTCACCAGTGTATAAATCATTGCCCAAAATATAGGTGCTCGGGTTAACAAATAGCATCTCAATAAGAATTTCTCAAAACAGATAAAGCACATATATGGTACACGGGTACAAGAACAAGCATGTATTAAAACAACGTATCACATAAACAAGTCATAATCTAACCACGTTTCTTGCATATCAAGTCTTATGCTTCGTGTATCATGATGCATGTACTTCTTTAAAATCACCCACAACACCCATGAATATGTCTTCTTTCATAAACATGTCATGCATGTCATTTCACAAACTTTTCATAATACTTCTTATCATATTCTTCATAATACTTCTTATCATATTCTTCGCGTAGCAGAACTTTATACCCTGTGGGTGATCAGTCCACAGCAAACATAACTTTATACCCCGTGCTGAAAGGTCCACGGCCCCATAACATATAACTTTATACCCCGTGCTGAAAGGTCCACGGCCCCATTACATATATCATATATCCGTGCTGAAAGGTCCACGACCCCATTACATATATCATATATCCGTGCTGAAAGGTCCACGGCCCCATAAAATAACTTTATTTTCCGTGCTGATAGGTCCACGGCCCCATAAAATACTTTATACCCTGCTGTTGATTCACAGATCACGCTTTTATACCCTGCTTTCGCAGGCGTGACTTTTATACCCTGCGATCAACCAGCAGCCATCTTGTCTTTCGAAAACTTCAAACTTTTCTTGTAAACACATGTTCTTTCGCAAAGCAATTCTCAAATCAAATGCAAGTGCCTATGTCATGATGCAGAATGCTCATGTAACATCATATCAAACGTGTAAACATGCACACACACTTTACATATCAAGCACAAAGTCCTGAACCTCTATCACATCCTGCTCGTATCATTTCATGTCCCTTCGTATTACGAAATCATCTCGGGTTCACACTTAACCTTGCTCGTTCATACTTCCTCAAACACACCCTTTTCGTGCCATTTTGTGCTCTTTCATATTGCTAACTCACTTTTGATTCATACCTAACTTTACTCATTCACACTTAACGTTTACAACTCAAATACACCTCATTCATACCACTTCATGCCCTTTTGTATCACGAATCCACTTTGAATTCATACTTAACCCTACTCATTCACACTTAATGTTTACAACTCTAGCACACTTTCAAAACCCTTTGTAATTTATGAGCAATGGAAGATAATAAAGGTATCTCACACACACATCTTACATATCAAGTATACGGTCTTGCACCTCAAACACTCCCTGTTTGTATCTTTCCAAGTCCGTTGGTCTCACTAATTCACTTGGGATTCAATCTTATTCTTACTTAGTCAATCTTACCATCTATTCCTCAACTACACCTCAAATACCCTTGCATTTTATGTTCAAAGGAAGTGTATAAAGTTGCTACACTTACATAGGGTGCCTAAAGGGTCAAAAAGACTTCCAGTACAGTTGGAACGCTACATGAAGCGCCTATAGTGACTTAAAGCGCCTATACTAGGCGTTCGAAGTGTTCGGGGATGTGCCGTAGACATTGAACGCCTACATGAAGCGCCTAATGTGACATTGAACGCTACATTAGGCGCCTAATGTGACATAGAGCGCCTAATGTAGGTGTTTGAAGTGTTCGGGGATGATTCAGGACACATTGAACGCTACATTAGGCGCCTAATGTGACATAAAGCGCCTAATGTAGGTGTTCGAAGTGTTCTGACGGTTCTAAATTGCAGTTTTTCTATACGGGAAAGCTTCAGGACACATTGAACGCTACATTAGGCGCCTAATGTGACATAGAGCGCCTAATGTAGGCGTTCGAAGTGTTCTGACGATGCGAAACTGCAGTTTTTTCTGCAGTAACTTCCTCTCCAACACCCTCCTTCTTCAACCCTTCCATTTTCAACACTTAAAGATCCAGCTTAACATCTAGATTCATCTTACTTAACACACATCTAAACATGAATTGATGCCTAGTCATGCCTAGCAATATCCACTCTAGCCTTCAATCATTCACAACCTTCAAAAGATCTCATCAACTTTCCCGACAAAACAAGACTACAGCAATATCATCACTCATCTCTCAATTTCCTGCACTTACCCTCAACGTCTAAGTGTAGACAATCAACATAAGAGTAGAGCAAGACAATAAGCACGTCGAAATATACACTTTTATGGGCATGTTTGACAAACAATAAAGCACCACACAACTGTTTTCAGAAATATGTCCCAAAGAGCAAGACTTTACACAATTAGCAATAAGACTCACATATAGCAAAGCATTTACGATAGACAAGACAAGAATACTAATGTGTGATTCATGTTTTCTCTTTGTAAGAACATAGGGCCTAAAGTATCAAAATTTACGTAAAGCATATAGAAAGATTACTTGCCTTGGAATCGAGATAAGCTTACGAGTGTGTGCTAGAATCGAGACGAATTGGACCTAGGTTAGCCTTCTTCTTCTTCCTTTCTTCTTCTTCTCTCTCTCTTCTTCCTTTTCT
>AP025041.1:26265143-26326563 GCA_036186865.1 Eustoma russellianum
TCCTTTCTTCTTCTTCTCTCTCTCTTCTTCCTTTTCTTCCTCCTAGGCGTTTTTTTTCCTCTCCTCTTTTGCGCAATAACCGTCCCCTAGGTTGAGATAGGGAGTTATACTTAAAGTGGTGTAACTCCCTTATCTCCTAATAGGGACCTCTTAGGTAATTTCTATTAATTACCTTTTCTACTTTGAACCCCTCTTTCTTATTCTTCTATGTTTTAGGTGACTAAGTCTCATAACCTACAAAATTAATTACGTTACATTTAAGGTGGACCTCTAAGTATTGAAAGTCGTGCTTAAAAGTCACGGGGTGTAACATTCCACCCTCCTTACAAAAAGTTTCGTCCTCGAAACTTACGTACCTTAGTCCAAGAGCTGAGGATACTTCTCCCGCATTTGTTCTTCGAGTTCCCAAGTGGCCTCACGTTCCGTGTGGTTGCTTTACTGGACTTTCACATAAGGGATCACTCGCTTCCTCAACACTTGATCCTTTCGGTCCACAATTTTCACGGGTACCTCCTCATATGTAACATCCTCCTTGAGTTCCAACGGTTAAGCTTCAAGTACATGACTTGGATCCGCCACGTACTTCCTTAATTGTGACACGTGGAACACATTGTGAACTTGCGCCAATACCGGATGTAATGCCAACCTATATGCCAAGGCTCCAATAAAACGAGGGCTTACTTGCCTTTTACTCCAAACCTCATGACGCCCTTCGTAGGTGATACCTTCAAATAAACTTTTTCACCCACATCAAATTCCAATGGTTGTCGTTTGGAATCTGTCCAACTCTTGCTGCGATCCTGAGCCGCCTTTAGTCTTTCCCGGATAACTTTCACCTTCTCTAACGTTTTCTCCAATAGTTCAGGTCTCGTGATAGTTCTCACCCTCACTTCGTCCCAATAAACCGGGGACCTACACTTCCTTCCATACAACGCCTCGAAGGGAGTCATATCAATTGCACTGCGGTGACTGTTATTATTAGATACCCCATTAACTTCACCATTCTATCTCAACTCCTTTTGAAATTACGATGCAATCTCTTAACAAGTCCTCGATGGTCTGAATAGTTCCTTCAGACTATCCATCTGTCTGAGGGTAATATGGTGTACTTATCCTTAATTTTTTTTTATTTTTTAAACTCCAAAATATCCTCCAGAGCTTGGGAATAAACTATTGATCTCGGTCAGACGACATGTTCATTGGAACACCATGCAAGTTGACAATATTACCTATATCTAAATTAATCAACTTATCAAGAGATATATCCCTTAAGATAGGTATAAAATGTGCAACCTTGGTTAACCAATCCACAATCCCCACAATCATGTTATATCCATTTATTTTTGGGGTAAAGCAGCCACAAAGTCCATCCTAATACATTCCTATTTCTACTCTGGACTCTCCAACGACATCACTAATCCACCAGGTTGCTGGTGTTCACAATCAACTTGCTGACACACCACATATCTCTCAATAAAGTCCACAATATGCCTCTTCATCTCACACCATCAATAATATTGTCAGAGATCCCTACACATTCTGGTGCTACCAGAATGTATCGATAACCTTGAGCTGCGAGCCCTTGCAAAAATTTCTTTCCTTAACACATCCAAATCAGATACACACATTTTTCCTCTAAACATAAGCTCCCATCCTCATTGGTTTGAAATCCATCAACCTGACTATACCTCAGTTTCCCAGCAATATCACCCACAGTCTTATTCTTCTTTTGAGCTTCTTTCAACCAACCCATCAAACTCGGGGTGACGGTCAATGATGCGAAAACATTACTATAGAAACAACAAAAACCAAGTTAAATTCCTATATTTCTCTCTCAAGTGGTGACTATCGCACATGGTTAGATTTTCCGTTTAATACATTGGCCACTTTATTAGCCCTTTCTGGATGGTAATTAATGGTTAATCCGTAGTCCTTTTGTAGTTCCAACCCTCTTAGCTGTCTCATGCTTAGCCATCCTGAGGCATACACGATAACTCGTTCGTATTGCATCAAAACACCGTCTACAAGTGAAGTGTCAACTAAACTCAATTTGGATGGAAAGTCATAACTTACACTACAATTTACATACCTAGACTGTTTTTTTTAACACATCACTACATATCACAACCCATCAATACCAGAAGGTTGAGCCAATACTGGAGCAATGGTTAACCTCCTCTTACGCTCCATGAAGCTTTTCTCGCATTATGCCGTCCACTCAAACTTGGACTTCTTGTGAGTAAGGCAATTGAGAAACTTTGCTATGGTCGAGAATCCCTCGACAAACTTCCCATAATAACTAGCTAGACCCAAGAAACGCCGACTTCGGTGTCATTCGTAGATCTAGACCACTTGGTAATAAGTTCAACTTCCTTCAATCGACAGCAATTTCCTTGAAAGGTTATACCTTCCATCACAGAATTCTTAACTGTCACTTGTTTTAATCGATAGTCAATGTTGATGTGAAATCGTAATTTGATCTTGGAGGCTTGGACACAGTATGGAGTCTCCGACTATTCTGGTGAACCACAAAGGCGCTTAACAAATCCCTTTGCCACAAAAGAGGGGTTCACGCCGCTATGAAGAGTACATTGGTGAATATCTTGTTCACTAAAATTGTACCTCATACCACATCGGCGACTTCCAATATCCATGGCAATCATGACATTGACGCGGACATTCGTCCTCGGCTACTGAGCGACTTCTCCCAGAGCATTCTTTCTCATCTCCGAGCAATCTCAAATAAGGTTTCCCACCTGTCCTCATCAATAACATGCTCTTTCCAACTTCCTACATTCGCCGACATGACCCTTATTGAAGTGCGACGAACTCTTTCAACCTGCTGTACAACTAAATTCTGTTGTGGGGGTCTATGAAATTTGCTCAACCGAGCTTCTCTTCAGAACCTTGATTCAACGTCCTGGCCTGCCACCAACTCAAATCTCTTCTCTTAACCTCTTACCTTTGTCGAAGTATCTTGCATCGGCCTTTCTTGCCGCCACTCTGCGGAAATCACTCTCGACGTGAAAACATGCATCCATCATGTCCTCGTATGTTCTCATCCATGCATTTACAATTGTTGACTGAATTCTTGAGTCCAAAACTCGTTCGAACTTTGTCATCTTTAAGCGATTATCAGGCATAATCACAGGAGCGAGCTTACCCAAAGCATGGGCATGGTCGGCATACTCCGACATTATCATCCGACTCTGTTTTAGCCCGTCGAACGCCCTTATCTTGTCTAAGATCGCTGTCTTGGGCACGTAATACTTCAGAAAGGCATCACAAAGTTGCATCCAAGAGATCAATGGGGTCTGACAATTTAAATTATTATAGAAATTTAAATGATATACGCACTCGCACACACCCAACCCAGATCATACTTAGACTCTAGAAAATCATCACTTATACCTAAGGATCAAACTCAAGGGAAAATCATATCTTAACTTGCTATAAGATCATGAACCTAAGTTTCCGAGATAGATCTGAAGCCTAGGCTCTGATACCACATGTAGCGCCGTGGCCCGATACCGTCATCGGAACCAGTGCACCCGCCGTAGCCTACTATGAGAACTACGAAGCGTCAAGCAGATCAAGCATACATCCTTCATAATGTAAGATAAAAACCAGCGGAAACGTCATAAAATTTAAACCCTCATCGTCATTAAAACATCCATAAAATGCAGCGGAATTAAAAGATGTTTGTTCTTCTCGCCAACATAAGTTTTAGATCAACATAACAACGAAAGAGTTATCCAAACTGAAATAAAGTAGTCCAGCATCTATCTATTCCCATGTCCATCATCCCATTGAGCCCACTCGCCGTCGTCTTCAATAAATATCAACTCATATTCAGGCTCACCTGAAAAGGAACAGAGTAATTGTTCTTAGCGAAATTATCGCCAGCAAGTAACCCGTCTATACACCTTACGGAATCACACACGACGAGTCACCAGTGTATAAATCATTGCCCAAAATATAGGTGCTCGGGTTAACAAATAGCATCTCAATAAGAATTTCTCAAAACAGATAAAGCACATATATGGTACACGGGTACAAGAACAAGCATGTATTAAAACAACGTATCACATAAACAAGTCATAATCTAACCACGTTTCTTGCATATCAAGTCTTATGCTTCGTGTATCATGATGCATGTACTTCTTTAAAATCACCCACAACACCCATGAATATGTCTTCTTTCATAAACATGTCATGCATGTCATTTCACAAACTTTTCATAATACTTCTTATCATATTCTTCATAATACTTCTTATCATATTCTTCGCGTAGCAGAACTTTATACCCTGTGGGTGATCAGTCCACAGCAAACATAACTTTATACCCCGTGCTGAAAGGTCCACGGCCCCATAACATATAACTTTATACCCCGTGCTGAAAGGTCCACGGCCCCATTACATATATCATATATCCGTGCTGAAAGGTCCACGACCCCATTACATATATCATATATCCGTGCTGAAAGGTCCACGGCCCCATAAAATAACTTTATTTTCCGTGCTGATAGGTCCACGGCCCCATAAAATACTTTATACCCTGCTGTTGATTCACAGATCACGCTTTTATACCCTGCTTTCGCAGGCGTGACTTTTATACCCTGCGATCAACCAGCAGCCATCTTGTCTTTCGAAAACTTCAAACTTTTCTTGTAAACACATGTTCTTTCGCAAAGCAATTCTCAAATCAAATGCAAGTGCCCATGTCATGATGCAGAATGCTCATGTAACATCATATCAAACGTGTAAACATGCACACACACTTTACATATCAAGCACAAAGTCCTGAACCTCTATCACATCCTGCTCGTATCATTTCATGTCCCTTCGTATTACGAAATCATCTCGGGTTCACACTTAACCTTGCTCGTTCATACTTCCTCAAACACACCCTTTTCGTACCATTTTGTGCTCTTTCATATTGCTAACTCACTTTTGATTCATACCTAACTTTACTCATTCACACTTAACGTTTACAACTCAAATACACCTCATTCATACCACTTCATGCCCTTTTGTATCACGAATCCACTTCGAATTCATACTTAACCCTACTCATTCACACTTAATGTTTACAACTCTAGCACACTTTCAAAACCCTTTGTAATTTATGAGCAATGGAAGATAATAAAGGTATCTCACACACACATCTTACATATCAAGTATACGGTCTTGCACCTCAAACACTCCCTGTTTGTATCTTTCCAAGTCCGTTCGTCTCACTAATTCACTTGGGATTCAATCTTATTCTTACTTAGTCAATCTTACCATCTATTCCTCAACTACACCTCAAATACCCTTGCATTTTATGTTCAAAGGAAGTGTATAAAGTTGCTACACTTACATAGGGTGCCTAAAGGGTCAAAAAGACTTCCAGTACAGTTGGAACGCTACATGAAGCGCCTATAGTGACTTAAAGCGCCTATACTAGGCGTTCGAAGTGTTCGGGGATGTGCCGTAGACATTGAACGCCTACATGAAGCGCCTAATGTGACATTGAACGCTACATTAGGCGCCTAATGTGACATAGAGCGCCTAATGTAGGTGTTCGAAGTGTTCGGGGATGATTCAGGACACATTGAACGCTACATTAGGCGCCTAATGTGACATAAAGCGCCTAATGTAGGTGTTCGAAGTGAACGGTTCTAAATTGCAGTTTTTCTATACGGGAAAGCTTCAGGACACATTGAACGCTACATTAGGCGCCTAATGTGACATAGAGCGCCTAATGTAGGCGTTCGAAGTGTTCTGACGATGCGAAACTGTAGTTTTTTCTGCAGTAACTTCCTCTCCAACACCCTCCTTCTTCAACCCTTCCATTTTCAACACTTAAAGATCCAGCTTAACATCTAGATTCATCTTACTTAACACACATCTAAACATGAATTGATGCCTAGTCATGCCTAGCAATATCCACTCTAGCCTTCAATCATTCACAACCTTCAAAAGATCTCATCAACTTTCCCGACAAAACAAGACTACAGCAATATCATCACTCATCTCTCAATTTCCTGCACTTACCCTCAACGTCTAAGTGTAGACAATCAACATAAGAGTAGAGCAAGACAATAAGCACGTCGAAATATACACTTTTATGGGCATGTTTGACAAACAATAAAGCACCACACAACTGTTTTCAGAAATATGTCCCAAAGAGCAAGACTTTACACAATTAGCAACAAGACTCACATATAGCAAAGCATTTACGATAGACAAGACAAGAATACTAATGTGTGATTCATGTTTTCTCTTTGTAAGAACATAGGGCCTAAAGTATCAAAATTTACGTAAAGCATATAGAAAGATTACTTGCCTTGGAATCGCGATAAGCTTACGAGTGTGTGCTAGAATCGAGACGAATTGGACCTAGGTTAGCCTTCTTCTTCTTCCTTTCTTCTTCTTCTCTCTCTCTTCTTCATTTTCTTCCTCCTAGGCATTTTTTTTTCCTCTCCTCTTTTGCGCAATAACCATCCCCTAGGTTGAGATGGGGAGTTATACTTAAAGTGGTGTAACTCCCTTATCTCCTAATAGGGACCTCTTAGGTAATTTCTATTAATTACCTTTTCTACTTTGAACCCCTCTTTCTTATTCTTCTATGTTTTAGGTGACTAAGTCTCATAACCTACAAAATTAATTACGTTACATTTAAGGTGGACCTCTAAGTATTGAAAGTCGTGCTTAAAAGTCACGGGGTGTAACACACGTCATGCTCAGTTTTGCTCAATGGCTCTTTGACAGAATCATTTCTTGTTGGTAGGGGGTCAAGAAAGGGGATCCTTTTTCCCCTTTGCTTTTTATTTTGTCATCTGAAGGATTTACACGAGGACAAAAATCATCTTATACGAACGCGAGAGCTTAAGGGATTTAGAGTAGGCCACACTCCTTGTATTTCACATTTGGGATTCGCAGATGACTTATTAATTTTCCTAAATGGTGCACCGCGAAACTTATCTAAATTTCGAAAGTTTTTGGATATATACCAGCAAGCCTCGGGTCAATTGGTACTATAATAAAAGTCAATTTGTTGTGGGACAAGGAACCTCGGTGGCTCAGGCGTCCACTGCATTAGGGATGCGATCTACATCGCTGGCCCTTAAATACTTGGGTTCATACTTATACAAGGGTATAAATAAGGCCAGGTATTGCTCCAATCTTCTAGCTCATTTTGATGCTAAGTTATCGTCTTGGTCTACCAATTTCTTGTCCATGGCGAGAAGGCTAACTCTTATCAAGCATGTCCTTAATACATTACCCACACACCTCATCGCAAGCTCTAGATTGCCTAAGGGCATCATACATATTCTTCATAAGCGAATGGCATCATTTCTATGGAAAGGTCGTCATCATTGGCAATCCTGGTCTACTATATGCCAGTCGCGTGAAGCGGGTGGATTAGGTGTTCGGTCTCTTTTGCATGTCCAGCAGGCATATGATTGTCAAATATGGTGGAGGTATTTCACTTCCAACAATCTTTGGACAGCCTTTTGTAGATCCAGATATGGTCATCGTTCTTCCATTTATTCACATATTTATGACTCATCCACATGGAAACGCATAACAGGCACGCATGAATTCATGGAGGGTCATACTACCATACTGAATGGTCTGTTGCATTGGACACCGGAGGAGAATGGTCAATTTTCAATTCGGTCTGCATACAATTTGATATCAGCTAGGTTGTCTAAAGACGAGGCCAAGTACATTTGGTGGAAAAACACACATCCAAGACAAAAGGTCTTTCTTTGGCGTCTTTGGCATTGCTCGCTTCCAATGGTGGACAACTTCAGCGGCTGGATCACCGTTTATCCATCTCAATGTGTATTTTGTTGGTAATCTCTTGATTCCCAAGATCATGTATTCTTACATTGCCCGCTTATTCGTCCTCTTTGGGTTGACATTTCTATCACATTCCATGGCCCGTTGCCTTCTTCGCGTACAATCAAATGTCACTTGCTTCGATGGTGGCATAGGTCCTCATCTGGAACGATGGCAGGTCAACTTCTTGCCATCGTCCCGTCTATTGCGGTGTGGGAAATATGGAAAATGTATACTTCCTGCAGGTTTGGGGAAGAAACTTTTGATTATGGTCAGCTTTACTTTAAGCTCAAAAGTTCAATTTACACGTGGTGTGCCTCAGTTAATGGGAAGAAGTTTGCCCGCAATATGCCGCATCTTGTGGCTCAGCACTTTTCTCCTCCATTGCGCATGAAACGCGCCACTATTGTACGTTGGATACTCCCACCATCAGGCAAGTTAAAATTTAATGTGGATGCGGCTATAGGTAAACACATGTCAGCGGGAGCGGCCATACTTCGAACGTTCCAGGGTTCCTTTCATTCGGCCATCAGTTTTCCACTGCCACTTTTGAGTCCGCTACGGGCTGAGATTCACGCTTTGGTGATTGCTATCATGTACTATGCTCAGCATCATGACAGTCTTATAGTTGAAACGGATTGTCAATCTTTGCTTACCTTGTTGGCTGACCACGATCGAATCACAGGAGAGCTGTTATCGGATATTGCCCGAGCAGCACAATTTCTCATACTTAATAATTCTACATTTCAATATTGCCCAAGAGAAGCTAATTTGGCACCACATAAGCTCGCAAGATATGGATATCATTCTCCCGGTCTCACTCGCTACTCTTCGGTCCAAGCCTTGCCATGTGAGGTACGAGGTGCCTTGTATGTGGACCGTCATCTGCCAACACTTCGACTTTGATCCATGACAGCCCACTTTCTTGGTTGTTGCCTGTGTTTTTGAACGTAGGCAACCACGGTGCGTTTATCCTTCGTCTGTATGATTCTTTGGCATGCTGCATCTTTGATTGATTTTACAATATTTTGGTTCACTTTTGCTCTGGTGTCTATTTTTTCATGGTGGCACATCCGCATACTGTCCACAAGGAGCTACCTACACATAATCTGGCGGCTAGACAAGAGATCCTGCATGGCTTTTACTTGTGTCTTGTCGTCTTGGTTATCATGCCAAGACGACTTCGGTACGTTTTCCTCTTCATTTGGTCTGCTTTTGCTCACATTCATCTTGATACTCCTAACGCCTCTTTTCCCTGTTGCTGAGGTACCGATCATTACGCAACCACAAATTCTTGGCAAGCTCTTCCTGACGTTCAACAAAGTCAAGTGCGGCCATGCAATATATCAAGTCTACATCAACGACGTCCCATCATTTTCCACAGCATTTCACATTATTCCATTCATATATTCCTTCACATATACGATATACGCAATTCCCCGTCGAATAAATATGTACGCTTTTTCCTTCGTCAAGGTTTTATCCACAAGGGTGGTTTTACTTGACAATGTTTTAATGCGGCATATCATATTCGATTGGAGAAGCGCAATCATTCGAGCATTATATTATGTTTTTACATATACTGAAATTTTGTAATATGGCTTTTCTCCGCCATAAGTGAGACATTAAATAAAATATTCTCTTCCAATATATATATATATATATATATATATATATATATTAAGATAGGAAAATAGGTAAGCTATGAATCATGGATAAGATGCAATTGAATCAAATACATACACATATATTACCGGCCATGAGGTCTTAAGGAACAACTAGTGAGTTAAGGTTCTACATACCAACCCAAAAAGTTAAGCATAATTAAGCATTTAATGAATGTCATAATGGTGTTTTATACATGAGGAACTTTCTTCCTCCATCACCATTAAGATCGCCGGATACTCTCTTGGAGGAAGCCAAGATGAAACTCTATCATTAACTATAGTTACTTTTAAGGCCTAGCAAATTCAAACTTGGTGGAGGGTAGGATTACATGACACATTTGTATGTGTAGGGTATCGGACATACATGAACATGTATAGTATAGGTTGGAAAGTACAATGTAATAAATGGCTTAATGGATTATAGTACGATGAAAAGTTTACTCAAAGAACAATATATGGAAAATACACAAACCTATGTATACAATTAAATATTTATAAATATATAAATATAAATAGGAAGGTGGGTAAGCTAGGGTCATGGAAAAGATGGAATTAGTCTCATACATATATAGGTGTAACCACCAAAATTTCGGCCATAAGGCCTTATGAAGCAAGTAATTGAATTCAAGGCTAATAAGGAACCTTAAAAGGAAAAAAATGTAGTTGGGCATTAAAAAGAATCACTCACTTAAAGATGCTTCTTCCCTCCCTCATGATTAGGGCCGCCGGTGATCCCTACCCAAGAAGGATTAATTTGTCTTCTTTTGACAAGAAACCTTTCTAACACCTTCTTAAGTAATTGATATCCAAGAGGCTACTCCAAGAACAAAAATATTCCTTCCTTTCCCTCAAGGTAAACGGCTGGACATTGAGGCAAGAGGTCCAAGAACCATTTCAAACTCAAGATTTGTCTAGGTAAGACAAAAATTAATAATCTTTAGTGAGTTCACACTTTAAAGGATGAAGCTCATATGGCATCTTCTTCCTTGACAAAACCGTGAACCTCACGGCTCTAGGTAGGAGTTTTCAAGACACCAAGCAAAGGTAGTGTCTTAGTGTGATTGGACTCCTCTCAACCCATTCAAGATACAAATGGTAAGACCATCTAACCCCAACTTAGTTGTATTATGTAATTAAAGAAGTGGCTAACAAACATTCCCACCCTAAACCGTGTGTAATAGGAAAAGGTGGGAGGAAGTACTTCTTGTGCCAACAAATTCAAGCAAGATCTAAGGACCATGAAGGCAAGTACACTATACATACTCATGGCTTGAATGTGAAAGTGCATGCTTGAATGTCTAGATTTCATTGAGATTTAATCTTAGAGGTGAAATGCTAAGTTTTGATGCATGAAACTTTCGGCCCCAGGGTATAGTGGCTTGCATGTGTGAGCTTTGCTCCAAAGGTGGAATCTTTGTTATTTTTAAGTATGAATATGTGGTAAATCTAGGATGAATATGACGAAAATCTCTTCTTTTACATGTATGGGGGACGGTTGGATGGAAGAGGGAAAAATAAGTGTAGCTTTGTAAGGATTTGTAGCTAGTGAGGTAAAGTATGAACAAGATGTATGCTTTTTGTGTTAAGAATAACATGTTCATCATGGAGATAGTACTTTTGCCTTTGCATGCATATAAACGGGCTGTTTGGGGTTAGGGTGTGAATGCTCCAATGATACCAAGAATTGATTTTAGTATGAACATGATGTGCATAGCCCAAAGAACGATGTATGTATCATTCAAGTTGTTTTGAGGAGATGTGTAGATGATGCTTGTAATGTGTTAGAACCTGTAAATTCATATGCAAAAGTTGTGTTTGATGATTAATAAAGTGTTTAAGCCAAACAATGCAAGTTAGGACCTTTTAGTAAGGAAATATGACAAAAAGTGGAATTTGCTAGAGCAGAGCAGATTTTTATGTCATGTTTTAGGACCTGAAAAGAGACTTTAGAGGAATTCAATTTAGCTAATTTTTGGCATAACACTAGCCCTATAAGTATAGTAATTATGAGAGTTGGCATTTCGCTAAAAGGAGTTACGGATTATTTTTAACGGAATTTTTACTAAAACTGGTTATGCTGGAAATTACTGGACTGAACTGATTTTATGTGACCTAATGAATATCCCAGAGATAGACCCTAGGAATATGAAATTGGGCTGATTCTTGGTAGGATACTAGCCCTATGTGTTTACTAAGTTTGAGAGCTGGAATTTTTGAAAAAGGATTTACGGTTTGGTCACAATAAAATTTATAGTAAAATCGATCACTACAGAATTCAGCATGTAACGGTTTTGGGAAGAAGAATGAATGACCCCTTTAACGATATTATAATTCCGCGAAACTTTCATGGCAATTACTTAAGACATATATGAGTGTTTGTATGTAAACCACTTAACTTAGTTTGGAATTTTGGCAGAATTAAGGAACTTATTGTGAGGCCTTGTTTTAATGGTCTTAGGCTTAATTATATGTTTGGGCTTATGATCATTAATTATTGGTGTGTCTATAGCAGTTTTCAATTGTTGGCCCAAATTAAATAAAGCTTAATGGGCTTATAGGAAAGGTAAAAGAAAGGACGCTGCATTGCTGAAATTCAGCAGCCCTTGTTTCGTAATTAAATAAATTAGGTGTCTTAAATGTCTCGTATCGTCACGAAAATTATATTACGAATAGAAAAGACACTCTTATGCATATGTATGACAAGAACTCATGATAGTGGGTCTAACCACGAGGGATTGAGACCATGTGTATGGATTGATAATTCTGGAAATTTTTCCAGCCTGAGAAACAAGTTGTACATTTGTGTATGTGTAACGCATTTCCTCATGAATTGCATGGTACATGTCATACATTGCATCATCGTCATCTACATGATTTATGGAACTGATCTTTATGAGAAAGAAAGATGAAAAAAGCGTTTTTAAAGAAAAGATCATGTTTTTAAAAGAACGCTTTCCATCGGTACCGTGTGTGTTTTCTGGCCAGTAAGGACCCGTTCAAGATCTGGGGTTAATTGATCTAATGATATGGACCGTTCAGGCCCAGAGAGAATAGACCTTATATGGACCGTTCAGGCCCAGAGAGAATAGACCTGATAAGTGATGACGTTACCGCTCCGAATCCGGGAAAATAGATTCGAAGGGAAGAAGTGACCGCCTCAGATCTGGGTAAATAGATCTGAATACTCTCTTGTTTTCTTGACGATGATGTTTTAAAAGAAAAGAACGAAAGATCTTATCTTCATTTTTGTCATGATGCATCACACGTGCATACCCATGCTTTTTGCATTTAATGAGTCATCAAATAATGATACGTGATACTCAGACTAAGTTGTTATAACTTGGTAGCTCCTAAGTGATGATCTTATTCAGTGACGATCTTTGGTAAGTTATGAACTTTTACAAGTTACGATCTTTTCTAAGTTAAGCTCTTTAGTAAGTTATGATCCCTGTTAAGTTATGACCTTTGATATGTTATGAGTTGATCACTGACAAGTATTGGATGGAAAGTCAGGTATGTTTCTAAACCGAATTTTGGGGTTCGGTTCATGTATGTACTTTCCATTTAATTCACGATTATTTATAGTTTACTTACTGGTGACTTTGTCACTCACCCCCTATTTTTCCTCCCAGAAGCTGCAGGGAATAAAGTAGAATGGATTGAAGATGAACCTAGGGTTTCTTACCCGTAAGACGTGCGAGAGATGGATGGCCTAGGAGACATGACGAGATGGTTGTGATCGATGATCTTTTTATGAATTTGTTATGGAAACAATTACTTTTGAGATCTTCCATACTTTATGATTGGGATGTAAAACTGATGCTGGTTTCGTAGACGTTTTTATTTTAAAGTTTTTATTCTGCCTCGGTTTTGCTTACTTGTTGACGCGTAAGCATGAAAGTCCACGTAATTTGTCATGGACTACGACATGATATGGATCGACGCCTGGTACTCTCTGTAGTGAAGTATGGCGGGCGCACCGTATCCAGCTGGGCTGGGGAGCGGGGCGCCACAGATACTATGCAGAAAAGGAAATTACGATATAATCAGGTTGTTTCCCCCTGATCACTAAAATAGCACTTTCAGTTATTAGCAGGTTAAGGTCAATTAAACCTGTTTACCCAGTTAGAAGTTAAAAATGGGAATAGTTCCCTAAATCCATGCAACGTTTCTGAGGCTAAGGTCATCTCTCATGCTAAGATCATGACTTAGAGTTCTAGGACCAGCACTTAGTTTATACATTCTGCCATGAATCTAGAGCCTGGGCCTGATATCACTAACAACACCCTATACTCAGGCCGTGCCCCTGGTATGGTGCACACGCCGTACTTCGCTAAGGAAAGTACAAGGCGTCGATCCGAGTTCAATACAAGTCTATGAGTAGGTAATGGATTACCAATGGAAACATCAAACATTGGCCATAAAGAGGCAGAATTAAAACATTAAACATTCAGTGTCCATAGTGTCATACATAATGCACATCATGATAACATAGTCCCAAAGTACTCTCAAATAGTCCTCAAACAGAAACAACTATCAGTCCTAGATGCCAACATCTCTCACGGATAAACCACCTGCGGCTCGTCCTCGACATACTCAATCTCATGTTCCTGTGGCTCTGAAAAATGATAAATGAGGAGTGAGTGATAAATCACCCAGCAAGTAACTCTCTATTTTACCCAAACACATCAGAACGATAAATAGGAAATTCTAGAAATATAATGATGGGACTTACACAAAATTACTTACCTGTTGAACCAATCCTTTATCGGTTTCCTTGACATCTTAACTTACTGTTACCTTTTCTGTATGTGACTGAGTAGACTAAAGACTAGCACCATGAGGTAAAATAAAGTAGTAACAAAAATATTCCCTACAAGGGAAATGATGATATTCATATGAGATGCAGTACAGAACAAAACAAGTGATGCAAGACAAAAAAGAGCAGAACAGAACGAAACAGAACGTAACAGAATAGAATAGAACATAAACATTAAGTCATGGCCTTTACTTTCTCCGGATGGACTGATCATATATTACGAGTGATTCCGTGCAGAATAGAACTGTACCCCATCTACCTCATATCCTACTGAGGATGTAACGTATGGGTCCAGAAAATTACATCGATATCAGATCCAGAACAAAATAATACCCTATATGAGTCTAAAACAGAACAATACCACGACTACCATAATAGGATGTTATGTCCGGGTCCAGAACAGAGTAATACCACATATGGATCCAGAACATGAACATATACCCTGATATCGAGTTCAAACATATACCGGAAACAAACTTAAAGATAAATCGTTCAATGTGTGTTTTTAAAACTATTGTGATCTTCTTTCAAAACCAAAATTTAACCTTTTTAAAATGACATGACATGCAGAAGATGCAGAATGCAGTATGTGAGAAGTTTTTGGTGATTCAAACGTCCTTATGTTCGATCTTATAACAGTTATGTTTCATTACTTATTTATTCTGCAGAGTAGAAAATTCCAGCATTGTGTCATAACGATTTATCTTCTGTTTTTAACCCCTAAACAAGTTCATTTTACAAAGACCCTTATAAATTGGTTCATTTCAGTCTCTCATTATTCAATCGTTAATAATGCGCGTCATTTGGACGGACCTAAGGGTCCAATTCGGACAGTTTGCAACAAACTGACGAATTTGCCCCTTTTTCGGTTCCTATGCCTTTGCGGCACCTTAATTCGGATTTTTATGACTCTCATTTATTTTCAACAGCCCTTGACATCTTAATATTCCATTTTTAGGCATCCCTTAACCTCCTCTGTTACCATTTTACCCGTGCAATCATTCAGCCAGGTCATAACAATCATCATATGGTGAACCAACAATGATCATGATATTATTTTAATGTTTCAAAGTTCTTCCTTGAGCCATCTATTTGCTCCTAGTGACTAGGCTCTCAAACCATCTTTGTTAGCTTCAACAGATAAGACCATAGTGATAGAAATACTCAAATAAATTACATAAAGCAAAATATTCAAAAGAGCCCCTCATAAAGATTCATTTTATCATAAGAATTTATTTGTCACCCTTAAATCTCATCAAATATGGACTCAACTCAAAAGAGTCTCTTAACCTCCATTTTAAGTGAAACATTAACATTAACAAGGCCTTTAAACCATCCTAAAGATATAACAATTAAAGTCATTCATCTCCTTAATTTCTTCCATTATGCCGAGGAGTGTAGGGAGAGCTGCACCCTCCAAACGCCCTCTTTTCATCTTCTAACATAAGTTCTCTCCTACACGTAATTAATCCATTCACTTGTTGCCCTTTTTATTCATATCCTTACATGCTTATATCCATCCCTTAGCCGTTCATGGACATGAAAAAAGCATGCATAAGCATCCCTTAAACAATCAAATATTCGGATAACCTAACCATCCAAGTGTTATTTAAACCACTCTAGTGGAATGATGGTGGTGAGCCAAATTATCCCCTCATAACCCAAAAAACTGTTGGTTAGGGTAGGGGAATCTTGTAGTTAATACTTTATTTTACCTCATGGTGCTAGTCTTTAGTCTACACACTAGAAAAATACACCTTATATTCATTCGCATATACCACAATACCTATTAAGCTGAGTAGGCCAAAATTTTCAGCATGATGTTCGTGGGATATGGATTTAATGCAAGCAAGAATAAAGTCTTAATGATACTAAAACTTCCTATTCATGGCTCCTCAATGTCTCTAGAAGAATAAAGGAAGACTTGCCTTGCTAGTCTTCAAGTTATTGTCTTGAGTGTTTGTGGTTCTTCCGAGAGCTTGAAATCACCTCCCCTTTCAAGTGTAGCATACGGTTTCTGCACAAAGAAGGAAGGTGAGTGAAACCTTTTTAGATAATGGATACGGAGCTTAAAAGGTTATAGAACCCTTACCTTGATGGAGTTGGAAGGATGTCCCAAGCCTCCTAGAGTTCCTTCTCCTCTTGTGCTTGATAATACTCCTATGGTGATGAAGGAGGGCCACAGGTTTGGGGTGGTTAGGGTTAACGCAAGTTAGAATTGATACAAAACCTCATGGAATAGAAGATTTGTTCTTATGAACTATATACATACCTTAATGATTTGAGGACTAGTCTTGAAGGGCTTGAATGAGTTTGCTCTTGATACCCTTCCTTGTGGCCGAAATTTGGTGAGTTTGGGAGGAAGATGGAGCATAGTTGAGAGGTGAGAGAATGTTTAGGGAAATAGTTAAGTGATTAAGGGGCTGTCTTGAATTTACTTAGGCTTCAAGAAGGGAGGGGTGGCCGACATTAATGGGAAAAAAGGAGGGTAAAATGATTACACTTTTTGTATGAAGTAATAACTAGGGTGGCTATGTGGAAGCTTTTTGTCTTAAGCATTGAAGACATAGATTTTTCTAGAGTTTTAAGATAGTTTAAGGGAATTTGGAGGGAAGTGGCCGGCCCCTTGAAGGGTGTTTTTGTCACTTCTCCCTTTTTCCATATTGCCCTAATGTGGTTGTATTTCTATAATTTTTAGTAAAAAGGTTATTCAAGTAAATTTATTATTATTAGAATATATATGACTTATAATTTTATCAAAATTTTATACTAAATTTCTTTATATGGTCATCGCACGTTTCATACCGAATAAGAAATCACCATTATAATTGGAATGGTTACAACACCTGACAAGATGAAAGCTCAGGTTATCCGACCTTTTCTGATCAGTGAAGCTGATCAATGGTGGAATACGAGTTTACAACCCTAACCACACCAGTTACTTAGGCACGATTTCTGATGGTGTTTCGTAAGTTTTACATCCTACTCGCAGTTACTGTAAAGAAGATAGAGATGTTTGAGTCTTTAGTGCAGCGCCTGGCATGATGCTGGCAGACTATGCCAATAAGTTTATTGATCTGGGAGATATGGTCCGTCTACTATAGGTGATGAGCAACTTAAAATGATCGAGTTTGGGCGAGGGCTTTTTTTCGTATATGTACCTGGATATTGAACGCAAACCTGAGAGATTTCGAAGAATTACTAGATGCTTGTTATCGGGTGGAGCGAGATTTGGTGAGACACGATGATGGTACCAGGGCCAAAAAGCCCAAAGATGTTAGAGATGATTGGATCGAGAGAGGGGTCAAAGCCCCAAAGAAGAATTTCTCTCGACCTCCACAGCGTCAGCAGCAGCACCAATTCGCTACTACACAACATAATCACATTGGACCTCGGACAGTGATTCCTCTTATCCCTACATGTGGAAGGCGCCATCCTGGAGATTGTTGGAGAAAGATAGGAGCCTGTTTCAAATACAGACATATAGGCCACATTTTTCAGGACTTCCCGAACCCGAGGGGGGCACCCCAGGTAGACGTTGCAAATGTGCAGGATGCCTGATGTTGTGACAGGTACCCTTAACATTGCATTTTAAATGACTTTATAATATGTTTATTTGAAACTTGCATGTACGAAACTGTATTATGTGCGATCTTAGAACCTAGTACCCCACCAAATGTACTATATGAAAGTGGCGCGAATCATTCTCTATTGTCCAAAGGGTTCGCCAAGAACCTTAACAAATATTCAGTAGGGTTAGAGAAACCTTATCGATTTCAGGTAGCAAATGAGGAAAACCGTATCCCTGACCTTTCGATTAAAGTACCTCAGTGTCGAGGACGAAACTTGGAGGCGAGAATGTTACACCTCGAAAAAGTTGGCACATTGAAACGTTTTCTAATATTGTTGTTAGTAACATTGAATTTCAAATCGAATGATATAGTACTTGAGATACCAGTGTACGGTTAAATTAGATAACGAACATTTATAAATTACATGATAAAAAATAAATCAAGACTAATATGTAACAACTTAAACCATATAATAAATTAAAGGAAATGAAACTAAGACATGTGATGATATTTATGGAAGAAAAAAAAGAGAAAGACAAGAAAAGCAGCCATGTGGCCTAAATGATGGGAGCTGGAAGATGTCTTACAATTTGAGGGAATGCTACAAGTTAACCAAAGTGTAATGGAAGAAGTCTTCCATGTCCTACCATCTCCCACCCACTCCACCTAATCCAATTTCCATCCTTTCCCTCCACTCTTTGTCTTGACCACCCACCCCCTTTAAAATAGGGAATTTCCCCTCTTTCCTTTCCACTTCACACTTCATTCACCACTTAACATCTTCTTCATCTTCCAAGAAAGAGAAACAAGTCTCTAAACCCCCATTTTTATCCATTTCAATCGAGAGTTCAAGGAAGAAAGAAGAAAAGGAAAATTTTCTTTAAACATCACATGTCATTCTTGTAATACGAAACAAAGTATTCCTAATCCATTTTAAGCATGAAAACCGTGAGTTAGGGGAGTCAAGGATTAAGAGAAATCAAGGTAAGAATCCACTTAAACATGAGTTTACCTACTTGTATCTACCACCTTTCAAAATTGTTCATCAACTCTGTTCCTTGGCTAACAAAACCGTGGGTTACCCTAGGAAAGGAGAAGGAAAAATCTTCAAGCTAGGAACAGGAAAAAACTTGTAAATCATTCATCAAGATGAAAGCTTCAAGTATAAATTTAAAGCAAGTGAATTAGGCAAGTACATCTCTTAGACTCTTCATGTCATTTTCCAAAACTACTAAGTTCCAAAATAAAAATGGATCATTCATGTCTATGTTCAAGGCTAAGTTACTTTGGAAATAAGTAATGAGACTTTCATGTATGCTTGACTATGATGAGAACTATATATAAGATCATTTGAGCTATGTCCATATGGAAAATATATGTTTACACCAAAATAGAAAGTATAGACTTTTGCAGGTTTTATGGGGATAAATGATTATGACCAAGATATGATATGAGTATGTTAAGATAATGAAGGAAGGATCATATGAAGTCTTGCATGAAAAATGAAGCATGAAGGTGTGCACACATATATTCGGCAGTGTAAGAATGTTGAACAAGATTAATATATGAAGAAGCATGAAGATAATACATGTATTTAGTAAGGTTCAAGGACAAGGTTCTTGTACATTAATGATGATTTAGTAATCTCCCCACACCCCTTCTTACTTCGACCAAAACCACCTTGATGGAATAAAAATTTGTTCAGTAATAATTGTGACTAGCATGGTGTGACATGTAGAGATTAGGAAAATTTTAGGGGATTGTGTATATTTATTTACAACTAAATGTTTAATTTCCTTGATTCCAACACTTGGTAACATTGGAGAAATTAGTATCATTAATGGAGAATATATGAAACTTCTGTAAATAGGCTGTAATAAACTAAGGAAGATAAGGCATGAAGTAGGTTGTATCATAAAATGGAGTTAAGAGAATGTACATACATGTACATGTCTTGGCCGTATGGCTTATGTATATAGGCAAATGGTTTTTTTATATAAAGAACATTTTATTAACAAAAACCCTCACTTATGGCGGAGGAAAACCTTATTACAACAAATGAAACAATAACGATAGTAGCAGTATACGATTATCAACATCCATTTTATCTATGATATGCCGCATTAAAACCTTGCCAAGTAAAATCACCCTTGTGGATAAAATCTTAGCGAAGCAAAAAAGCGTACATATTTATATAAATGGACTGTTGATATGCGCTATTGTGTAATGTGAAAGAACAGAAAAGCCGGATATTTCACCAACGTAATAAAACAAAATTGATACGATCCTGGATCGTATGGAAATGACGATCGCTTCTTTCAACTCCAAAAGACACCTTTGATCAACCCTTGCGTGGGACAATGGCGCAAACACCACCTTCTTGGACAAGAGAAGCCAACAACGTCTACGTTGAGCAATTCAAATCTCCAATCTAACACGTCGTTCCGTATCCTTAGATTGTGATTCACCAACTAGGTTTTCTCAAACCTTGATTGGATCTAGCCTTGATTTTACTTTGTGAAAACCAAAGGAAAAACACACCAAAAGAAGGCACATACGGCTGCACCAAAATGCTGGAATTATCGCATTGAAATTCTAAAAACTCTGAAACTTTTTCTGCCGTTTTCTAGCTAATATAAAGCTAAGTTTTGCTATTCCTAAAAAATAACTAATTAATCAAAGTCCTCAGATTACTACCTATCAAGCTCAATCCAATTTACACAAAAGATAAGTCAAAGCTAATCAAGGAAAAATTACATAACTCAAATCACTAAAATTTCGTACTGGAATTACACCCTGTCGGTTACTGGCTTATAGCCGCTTCTAGACACCGAATTAGGGTTTGCTGTCTTCAGCAAAGTTGCAGCGCATGAAATTGTTTTGAATTTGGGCTTTTGAATCACCTCATTTGGACTCTTCTTGACAGAGATACAGGCCTTCAAAAATTAGGTATCTATCCAGTGATCTTCAGTACTTTCCAATCTGGACTCCCAACTTGCACCTGATTTCGGTCCATCTTGTAGCCCGAAATAGCAAAAGTGTAAAAACTGAAAATGGTTGCAAATTTAGTTATCTGAAACCTCCAAGTGGTTTGAAACCATTTGGATCAGTACTCCGACCTAGGCGTCTAAAATACGGACTAGTGTCCGGCTGCCTTCCTGAAAAATAGGGACTCTTCAAGCCACTTTCCTAATTTAGCCTTGTCTCCTTAGAAAACACTCAAAAACGGTAATTAGCACTATAAACACATATTACAAGACTCTATTAAATATCCTAGACCTAAAACAACGACAACGCAAACAACTAGACTCGATATTACAACGACAACGCATGAAATGACCATCCTGCCCTCCCACCAACATTTACATCATATGATATGCATTAAACACGAGGACAATCAAATCATGACCTCAATAAACATAGAAAAATCATGTATCTATATTCCTTGGCTCATCTTGCACATGTTTGAACAAGAAGCTCTTTAGTTTACATCTTCTATTTGCGCAAAAGTTTCTTGTTTGTGGAGTTAGTATGTTCAACGCCCTTGTTTGTGAAGTTTGTATGTTTAGGGCTCCTTGAATCGCATCAAAAATGCCATGTGAACTTCCACGCATGATGGTTATCGCTCGTCCAATCGGTATTCGCGTCAGTGCCCAGGAAAAGAAGTGCAAGCCGTGTCCCCGTCCATGAATCCAAAAAATTAATAGTTGAGTGAAGCAGAGGCATGATACATTGTGAAATGTGGAAGATGAATCGAAGGAAGATCATACCAGGCCTGCCTGCACTAACTAAAGTGCCGGCAGAGAAATAGAAAACACGCCAATCCATTTGGAAGACTTGCATGAGAAGCAAATAGCGTATTTGTATCCACCAAGAACCTCGCTCATCATCATAAACAAACATGAAACATGAAATCATCAATGCAAAGAATATATAAAATGCTGAAGTAAACCACTCGATGAACCATATGCAAAGTGTGGGAATGAAGCGAATGAGGATCATACCAGGTCTGCCTGTCCCAACTAAGGTACAGGCATAGACTGCGATAAGTTTCCAATCCATTTTGAAGACCTGAACGCTAAGGAACTCGCATATTTGCGGAGGAGAGGTCCAAGGCAATGGCACAACGAACAAGTGATGGTAGATTGTGTCGCGAGTAATACTGGGTGCAAGGAAACATCATTGAATGCTGCGCAAGATAATATGCCGTCATATTGGCTTATCGGTATACATGAATATAATCCAGATGATGACGACGTAGTAATACACATAATAGCCGAAGATGATAGTTTCCAAAGACAGGATTTGGTTGCTTCAAGTGCGTAATAAGTTGGGCACAGTCAGACTCTAGAACAATGGAGCGAAAAAGCGATAGAAAATATAACAGACCAAACAATGCAGTCTGGGCCTCTACTGCAAATGGCGTACTATGTGGAAGCCAAAATGAAATTACCCCCACACAAACACCCAAATGATCATGTAATAGTGCCCCTCCGGCGGTGTAATGCCTGCCAACTGATGCATCGATATTCAACTTTAGCCGACCGGATGGTGGGGTTTGCCAGCGAACAAGATGTGGTCGCGGGGGCCAAATTCTTGGAATCCATGAAAGTTGCAAGTTGTGTGTCACTGCAAGTTTTGATCCTTGTATAGATTTAATCAATGTCATAATGTATTGAAGCCCAGAGAGTATCAGGGGCAAATGAGATAGAATCCCCATATACTAATGCTGAATATGATCGCCATATGTTGTAGACAATAATAGCCAGAACTATAATCTTTAAAACCCCAAATAGCAATGAAAACGAGGAACGATACCACCAAGATAACAAGTACTTTCGAAGGTGTAACGCGATGAACAATGGGCCAGATAATTCGATCGCAAAATAACGCCAAACATGATGAATGTGATTGCAGTAGATGAAAACATGGTCCACCGTAGCCGAATGTTGTTTGCAAAATGGACACTGTGTGGGTCGAGCAGCAGAATAGTTACCTATATAATCCTCAAATGGTAATGCCATATGGAAAATGCGCCACAAAAACAATTTTATGGATAGAGAATGATGTTTGTACCAAATGAACTTAGCAGAGAGCAGTGCCGGCCTTGCAACACGGAAAATGTTGTAAGCTGATTTCAGCGAGAACTCACCTGATGCCGTGAGTTTCCATGTCAGGTGTTGTCCCGAACCTTCTGTCTGAGCAATGCAGTGAACATGGATTCTACAAATCAGTTTCCATATCGGAGAATCCTGAAGTCGTGGTATGTAATCTCCTCTACGTCCATATTTTACATGCATGTATTTACTCCATAGGGTGTCGTGTTGTTGATATAACCACCATATGCGACAGTGATATGCCATTTGTAAAATAGTAAGATCACGAAGTCCTAGTCCACCTTCAAATGGCAAAGCTATTTTAGACCAAGCAACCCAACGATGACGATTACCCCAATAAAAAGAGGCCATTTCCCTTTCAATGACCTTAATGACTGACTTTGGTAAACCTCCAGCTATGAAAATATGTAGTGGAAGAGCTGAAATCACAGAGCGTAGTATTACCAAGCGACCAGCTGCAGATAAGAGGCGTGTATGCCATCCCTGTATGCGGTCATCAATATGTTGCAGCAGAGATGTACAATATCTTGCACGATTTATTCCTTTGTGTAAGAATGATCCAAGATACCAGAATGGCAGTGTGGTGTTGCGCATGCCCAATATCGTTTGGAATGCACGACATTGCTGAGGTGAAGTGCTGGAAGAGGATATGAAACTGCTTTTGTGAAAATTAATTTTTTGGCCAGATGCAGTTTCGTATGAGGTCAAGAAATCTGCGCTGTGTACCCCGAAGGAATATAAGTAGGTCATCTGCATATGCTAAATGGGTGACGGTAAGTGGAATACGCCCCAGTTGAAAAGGTTGCAGTCTGCCAGAATCGACTAAAAATTTGATGCCCCTGCTAAAACCCTCCGAAGATAGAATGAATAGCAGCAGAGAAAGTGGATCACCCTGTTTGACTCCTCTGTATGGTCTGAAGGAAGTCGAGGGCTGGCCATTGATCAATACTGACAGTGTGGTTGCTCTCAAGTGGTTTAGTATTATCCGAATAAAGAAATCAGACAAACCAAATTGGCACAATAACAATTCCAGATACTCCCAGCTAATGCGGTCAAATGCTTTCATCATGTCCAATTTTAAGCATAGCTGGGATCCTCCTTTGTCAAGCATATGTACCATCTCACGTGCCATAAGAACTTGGGAAGAGATATCATGACCAAGCAAGAAACCTGTCTGTTCCGGAGATATCAACTTAGGAAGCAAAGTGCCCAATCGTGTTGCAATAATTCTCGTGCAAACATTACTCAGAAAGTTCGTAAGGCTTATAGGGCGGAAATCATTGAAAGTCTGAGGAGACTGAGTCTTTGGTATTAAGTATATAGGCAAATGGTTTTTGCAACATATATGTAGATATGTTTTTTGGTCACCCTTGGAGAAAATAAGATATATTCGGCCATAATGGATGATTTTCACCAAAAAGAAGTAAATCATAATATATGTGGTATAAAAGAATAATAAACACAAAAGAAGATATATATTCGGTCATAAGTAATTTTCCAAGGGTAGTTTTGGTATTTGATGAAATGGACCTAACATATGGTGTGTCATGAAATTGTGGATATATTTATTAAATATTGATCATATAGGAAAAGTTAATATTCGCATTTTGGTATATATACAAAAAGCTAATTATGAAAATTATTAAAAGATTAAAAGTTCATGGAATGATATAAGTATGTTTTTTATGGAATTTTATATGCATTGGAATGTATTTATGCGGATAACTAAATGCAAACTGGATGGATAAAAATATGAATACACCCCAGCCGAGTGTTATGGTAGATCCATCTCAGTGCGTCTTTTGTAAGGCACAATCAGATCGACGAGATCACATGTTCCTTCTTTGCCCAGAGATTAAGCCATTATGGCCAGAAATCTTTGTTATGCTCTCTGGCCCGATGCCTCGTCAGTCGACCATTTGTGCGTATTTACTTCGCTGGTGGCGCATCTTATCATCTCGCTCCATGATCAGTCACGTGCGAGTGGTAGCTCCTTCATTGGTAACATGGGTTATTTGGAAGGAGTACACATCCATCTGATTTTGGGACTGCAGCTTTTCATTTAGACATTTATTTGAGAGAGTGCGCGATCATATGTACAATTGGCGTGCTTCTACGCAGGATCGCAAATTCTCACAGCCCACCCCACATTTAATTGCGCTTTCTTTCTCTCCACCGTTACGTGTTCGTCGCCATCGAGTGGTACATTAGGAATTACCGCCATTGGATAAGTTGAAATTAAATGTTGATGCATCGGTAGGGCGCTATACTACAGCAGCAGGCGCAGTGTTACGTAATGATCATGGAGATTTTTTCTCAGCTATTTGCTTTGCTTGAACGTCTACTACGCCACTACATGCTGAATTAATGGCGATATTGTATGCGTTAATTTTATGCTCTAGGCCATGACTGGCTTATTGTCGAAACAGATTGCCGACTGTTGCATAGTTCCCTCTCTCATCCTGAACGTTATACGGGTTCATTATTGGTAGACTTACATCGTACAATGGATATTTTATGCCTCAACGCCTCTATGATATGCTATTGCCCTAGGGAGGCTAACACTGCAGCCCACATATTATCCAGACATGGTCTACATAAGGCAGGTGTAATTACTTATTCCTCATTTGCCAGCCTACCAGGTGAAGTACGCGGAGCAATTTCACTAGATACTTCGGTACTCAATCTGCGGCTCTAATATCTTTAGTCACTTGATGGGTTGGCACAAATATACATGGGTTGCCAATGTCCTCAGTTGGTATAGACAACATTGGTATGTTTTTGCTTTGTGTCTCCCTTCTACTCTACTTATATTACATTTCTCTATATTGTGTCTGGGTAACACTATTTCTTTCTCTGAGATTCACGAGGCATCTCTTCACCTCTGGCTGGATGACCTCATTTACACAATACATGCTCCTTATTGGGTTGGCGTTCTCATTTTTTTGTTTGGGTATGCGCTTACTTTCGAGCTTCATATTTTTGTTTACTAATACATTATTATATGCACATTAATATGTCTTTTCTACTTGCTTTCGGAGGACCACATACATTGGACACTATATGTGTTGAGGTCTCCCATATGGGTTGGCGATTCCATCTTCATAGTTACCTTGGTCAGCTAGCGAGGCGGTACATGTTATAACCTCTTTTCACTCTCACCCACCTATTATACTGATCATTAACTATATTTTGATATTCCATATCATTATTTGCGCACTTGCACCTGTTTGCCTCATCGAGGAGCGCCTGCCGACTACACTGATCGTCTCATGATGATTCACACGACACAGGGATGCATTTTCTGTTCTTATATGATATATTTGTTATTTTGTTCATGTTCATTTCTCATAATTGTAATCATTTATTTTCAGACTTGTGTATTGATTTTGCTTTATTTCAGGAGAGTCTCCCACAAATATAGGGTTTTAGATGTAACCGCGGTATTCTTCCACCACAAGTGAGGGTTTTAAATAAATAAAACACCGGACGATACCTCCTATCTTTATATAAAAAAAGTAGGGAAATGCTGTATAAATTGGAGAATATATGTCCACATATAAACAAGTATGGATTCAGAATATATGCATAGATCGGAATGAATGTAACATACAATATATATTCACATATATATATATACATATATATATATACACATATATATATAAACACACACACACATATATATTTTTTTAAAACGGAATTTTATTATCGGAAAACCTCACTTTTGGCGGAGGAAAACCATATTACAATTGTGAGAGTATGTGAATACATGAAATAAAAAGCCAATGATGACATATTTCCAGTCGTATATGATATGCCACATTAAAACATTGCCAAGAAAAACCACCCTTGTGGATAAAACCTTGGCGAAGGAAAAAGTATACATATTTATACGGCTGTCATTGATATGGAATTTATAAAAGCCGGAGTTCAAAGCCGTCGATGCTGCTGCTGTCCTAGTTTGGAGTGATCGCCTGATTGCGTTAAGATGTCCGTCACTTGAGATTGAGTGAGCCAGTATGAGTTGTACCTCGCGAGAGCAGAAAGAGTACATTATTTCAATTGAAATGAGAAAAGTAATAAGCGTAAGGATAAAGACCGAACGCATACCCAAGTCGCCTTGACTAAGTTGGAGCCAAGGCGACAATGATAGAGTTCTAGTTCCAAGTGAACGCTCAGTTGTTGCCCATAACGCGATGCATGAGTAGTATATGGCCCAAATATGCAGTCCTCGAATGAACAATGGTAATGGAGTGTTGTGGCATGAGAACTAACCCATTCCAATGAAAAGAGAAAGAGGTATGTTATGTATGAGAAATAAGTAGCATAAAATGCAGACCAATGGATATCCAAACATAGCGTGCCTGTCTGCATCCCGTAGGATGCAGGCAGAAAGATGGAAAAATCGCCAATCCATGTTGAAGACTGTAGGGTGTCAAGGCACACGCAAGTGTAAAGAAGAGAGATCCAACGAGATTGAAGCACGTACTAATGGAGGTAGAGTATGAGAGGTATAGTGTTGTGTACTTGGGTTCAACATAGCATGTTGTGCTAAATAATGTGCTGCCATATTTGCCTCGCGATAAATGTGATTATAGTCAAGTCGATGGAGATGAACTAGTATGTGTAGTAGTCGAAGATGATAATTCCCCTGTACAAGTTGTTGGCGTGACAAACGATCTATCAGCTGAGCACAATCTGACTCCAGTATAAATGTGCGGTGTAACGGAAGAAAATATAGAGTGCCAAACACTGCAGCCTGAATCTCTGCATGCACTGGTGTGCTCGGAGGGAGTCTGAAAGAAATAGCACCTATGCATGAACCCATGTGATCTCGCAATATCGCACTTCCTGCTGCATAATGTCTACCAACAGCAGCATCTACATTTAATTTTAATCAACCAGAGGGCGGGGTGACCCAGCGAATCAACTGAGGTCTCGGAGGATGAATCGACGGCAGCCAAGAGAAAAAACGCGTATGTCCAGTAGCTAATTTTGATCCCGCTATTTTTTGTTCCACAATGTAATATCATAGCGTATGGAGGCCCGCAGTGATGAAAGCGTAATATGACTTTTGTCCCCATAAACTATGGATGTATATCCACACCATATGTTATACACGATAATTGCCGGAATAACAATTTTATAAACTCCAGGAAAAGAGGCAAAGGTTGAACGATACCACCAAGAAAGGAGATACTGTCGAAGTTGTAATGAGGATGGAAGAGGACAATGTAGCTCACTAGCAAAATACTGCCATAGGGGACGCACATAATAACAATATATAAAGACGTGATCCACTGTAGCCGACTCACTTTTACAGAATGGACATTGCGTTGGCCGAGCGTTGGAATACCTTCGAATATAATCCTCAAATGGTATTGCCGAATTAAAAAGACATCATTAGAACGATTGAATCGCGGGTGAATGATGTTTGTACCAAATAAACTTCACAGAGGGCAGTTTAGGAGTGGATATACGGCAATTATCATAATCACTTCTCAAAGAAAATTCTCCTATAGGAGTGGGTAACCATGTGATGTGATCGCTCTGACCCTCTGTCTGAGAGAGGCAGAAGGAATGGATTCTTCAGATAATCTTCCATATGGGCGAGTCTGTTAAACGTGGTAGATAATCTTGGCGGTGTCCATGTTTGGCATGCATGTACCTGCTCCAAAGTGTGGAATGCTGTTGATATGACCACCAAATCTAGCAATGATATGCTCGTTGTAACATGTTAGTATCGCTTAAACCTAAACCCCCCTCGTCACGAGGCTTGCAGATAGTAGACCATGATACCCAATGGTGTCTGCGCCCCCAGTAGAATGCTGCCATCTTTCGGCGAATTACCTTAATCACCGATTTCGGTAAGCCGCCATCCGCGATGACATGAAGTGGTAAGGATGCTATCACTGAACGTAACAAGACAAGGCGACCAGCTGAGGAAAGCAGTTTTGAGTGCCATCCTTGAAGTCTATCGTCAATATGTTGAAGCAGTGAAACACAATATCTGGAACGGGTGATACCCTTATGTAAATAAGAACCAAGGTATCGAAATGGGAGACTTGAACATCGCATGCCTATGATATTTGCAAAGTTCTGACGTTGCTGTGTAGTTATCCGTGCAGACGGAATGAAAATGCTTTTTTGGAAATTAACCTTTTGACCTGAAGCAGTTTTAGATTGAGTAAGAAAGGTGTGAAAGTGCTGAAGGTTCCGTTGTGTACCGCATAGAAATATCAACAAATCATCCGCATAGGCCACATGTGTGATTGTAAATGGTATGCGCCCCAGACGGAAAGGCTGTAGTACTCCAGCTGACGTTGAAACTTTCAATCCTTGGCTAAAACCTTCAGATGCAAGAATACATAATAAAGGAGATAATGGATCTCCATGCTTTACCCCTCGATACGGCCGAAAAGTTGGTGATGGCTGGCCATTAAATAAAACTGCTAAAGTAGTGGCACTCAAATGATTAAGAATAAGGCGAATGAAGAAGTCTGAGAAGCCAAAGGTTTGTAGTAATTTCTGAAAATATTCCCAACTGACCCTGTCAAATGCTTTCATCATATCTAACTTTAAACAAAGCTGGAAACCGCCCCTATCCATCATATGTATCATCTCACGAGCCAATAATACTTGGGTTGAAATATCGGAACCGTTATCCGATAAAGTTCCATTACTCAATTTAGGTAGTAGAAAGTATAAAAATCTATATAAATATCACTTATATTAACTATCCCTCACTTAGCCTTTGATCGTCCTCAGGCAAATAAAATAATATTTAAAAAAATATGCTCAATCTTTCTTCTAAAAGTCATGTATCAAAAATTATTTACATAAATAGTCAAAAAGCCAAATCAAGAAACCAATCAAACAACTTCATAATCCATATATCAACCATATTTTATCCCCATGCAATAGAGACGTGTGTGAATAGCCAATCTTGATCTTTCCATAAATAATCAGCTTAAATTATACAAAGTATGACTTATAAACATTCCATAGGCTTACTGTTTTTACTCGCTCAACACTAATGTAGATGAATCAAATCAACCAAGATCAAGTAGAACTTTTAAGCTTGTAACGTAAGGCTAGGGACTTGGTTTCAAACGAAGAATAAAGGATTCAAGGAAACAATTTAAGAGACCTTGCAAAACAAATGGCATGCTCATGAAACAAGCTATTTATACATTTCAAAGACCCTCTCCTTCTTATGAGAATAAAGTATCATAATCAATTCCATGCTTTTCATATCACCAACAATATAATTTTTTCATCTCTTTTTTAACATTTTGGCATTTTTTTAATTAGATCTTTCTCTCTGTTATTTCCACGTCATTCTGTGAACTTTTTTCTCACAACTTGCTTTCTCCAATCACCATTCTCGCATTCTCTTGTAAAACATATTTGTACATCTTTTTAATCTCACATCATCATTGTAACCAACTATTATTCATCCCGAGTAAAGTAAAATGTCATAAAAGCTCTCTTAAATAGGGGAAAAAAGATATAATATTTTTATCAAGCAGGCTAAAATGGAAAGTTAATGAGATTTAACAATAATGAAAATCGAATGAGATATCACCATTCTTAATAAATACGCATAAACAAGGCACTAAGGATAAAATGATTGCAAGGATGGCTCAGAAGGCTCAAACGGTCCAAAGAACGCCTATGACTATCGTCTTTAAATCAACTTGAAATCATTTATAAATTTCTCTTCGAGGAGTAATAAAATAATTTGTAGAATGCGACAAGATGCATGAATAAGCATAATTCTTCACCACTACCCACAAATCACCAGCCCATGGCTACATATGCTCAAAATTTCTCAATTTACATGGAATAAAATATGATTAACATTAAACTATTACATCAGTCATTGGGCATCTCTCATGTTCCTCATAACTACTCATGTAAAATAATCATCGCCACATATTCATAGAATATCAAAAAAAAATTTAAAATTTCTATCCATTTAAGCACTTTTGTTTTCAAAATTCAATGAAAATCATCTTTAAAGATCATGCATTTCAAAAAATTAAGCTTCCTACCCCTGCTAAGAAATCGACATTGTTCTCAATGTTAAGAAAATTAAAAAAAATAAGAACAGCGGCCTTCGAACAATACGATAAGCAACGACAAGACATTATGCTGAAAGTTCATTCCTCCATAGTTCTTCTAGCTCCAAATCCTACAAAACAAAAACAAAAACACAGCACACAGAACGGAAGGAAATGACTCTAAAGCAATAAGTAACACTAAAGCTTGACAAAAAAAATTTGAAAGAAAATAATTGCTCAATAAAAACCTTAAAAACTGTTGCTAACTGGCGATGATGGCAGCTGTTGACTGATGGAATGACAAGCCTGACAGATGGATGCCTGTAAACTTTCAATCCCTTTTCTCGTTTTTTTTGACGTCTTCCTCTCTGTCCTCTTTTAAGGGCTTCATGTGGCATTTTTCCTTCTTTCTTCTCTGATCTTTTGCCCCATTTTTTTGATTTGATTGATAGGAGAAAAGATAGTCTCAGAAATTATGTCCCAAGAAAAATGTTGTATAATCAGCATGTACGTGTGATTATATAGGAACTTTGCCCGGTTTCTCTTTTTCACTTCAGATTCTTTTCTTATCCTTAGATCTCCATAAAATTTCATCGTAATTGGTTTCTTCCTTTTTCTGTTGACTTAATCATATTATCTTGAAATTATCCTCCATGTGTATCTTGATCTTTATCGAAAATATTGTGTTTCCTACATAATAAATAAAAAACAAAAGTAGTGTCCAATAAAACGAAATAAAGATTTATTCAACAACTAATTAGCATAGAAAATATTCTCATTTTAGTGTAGGAGTCCTTTGCCTCACTTTCATCTGATTTTTCTTATCAGCATAAGATTTTATTACCCAACCATTTTAAAGCACAACGACCTTAGTGACTTCTATAGTAGTTATATTACATGTAAGCAGGACCTTATTAGTTACTAGTACACATGTTCCTGGTTTTGCAGTGAGATAAGAGCTTGTTGTAAATTGCTCAGATCAAGGACAAGAGTTAGACGTTGAGAGCACTAACAGTGTAGCTCCCCGCCTGTTTCGACCTGCACCTCCGGGCTATTTGACATAAAGAATGACAAAGATTATGACGAAACTAGAGTGAGATTGTGGCACCGCACTTGGTATAATATGTGTATAGGTACGCCCTAAATAAAACTTAAGAACTGTCAAATTAAAACACTATAAGAATAATTATTAGGCATACAAAGAATGGTGCAACTTTTATTAGGAATTAAATTAAAGAAAAAGAAAAGTAACATATAAGGAAAGTGGAGAGGGACAAAATGGTAAATTTCCAACCTTACCCACTATGACCGCCCCACCCCATGCAATATAAGACAAACTTGTCTTTCAACCATCATTCCCTAACATATTTTACTTCTTACACCTTTGGAAAACCATCCAACCATTCATGAATGGCACTTTCTTTTACACTTCCACTTCGCAAACAAAAGCCTTTCCTTCCCACTCTTTTACCCAATTTCAGCCAACACCTAAGAGAATCCAGAATTAAAAATCCATTTCATGTCATAATTTTACTCCATTTTCATTTCACCCATCTCTCGATCTTCAAAGTACTTTCACTACCCTCTTTGCTCTTTAACCAAAATTCTCTCATCCGCACGTCTCCTTCTTCCATTCTTGAGTTATTAAGCCACAAAGGGGAACTACTTGTTTCAATTTCAAGCAAAGATCAAGTCTTCCAATTCAAGAATCCTTAAGGTAATGACCTTATCATCCTTTCTATTCATCTTTCTCACCATCCACCTACTACAAGAAAACTCAAAACACCTTTATTTTTGAGGTAGAACAAAGAAGAGAAAGAGTTTCCGTAGGTTGAAAAGTAGGACCTCCTTAATGTCTTATTCTGATTTAAAAAAAAAAGCAAGTACTCTTCTTGATTTCATCATGCATGTTGAAAAATATATCATATATGTTCACTTATCAAATTGGATCATGCATTCATATGCCCAAATGAGTTCTCCACTATGAACATGTAAAAAGTTTACTAGCATGCCTCTTATATGAAGGTTTGTGTATGATTCTTAAATATAAATATGCTTAATCTTAAGAGGATGTGAAAGGTGGTCTTGCATGTTAATATGGTGATGAATGATACTCTTACATATTGGTGCATGTCTCATTTAAGACAAGAAAATAAATGGATGTATTTTGTACAGTTATATAATGTCCCTTGTATGAATATTTGAAGTTGATAGATGTATATGATAAAAATGAAAAGGAAAGAAAGCATGCATGAGAATATAGAAGCAAGACGAGATCTCTTATGTGATTGCATGTTACATGTAGTGGAGGGACATCAATGATGTGTCATCATCCCATAGAATTCATGTTCATGATCATTACATGCTAAGAAAGCTAAGTAGAGTAATTATAATACATATATGAAAAAGTTTTAATGTGATAAGTCAACGTGTATGTCCAACAACTTGTTCATTTACCTAAGTGGAGTTATGTATATGGGGAATATGTGTATTATATGATATTGGATTTCATAAATAAACAATGTGACGAATAGGTAAATATGGCACCATTATGAGGCATATAACAATTATAATTAAAGTGACGAAATATGAGTTGTGTGGATGTGTACGTACCTCGGCTCATGGGAATTATTAGGTGACAAACGAATTTGTTATTATATCCAAATGTATCCATGTATGTAGAATTATATGCATGACATACTGTTGGAATGGCTAAATCAATAATGTGTTACATACGCACTCTAAAAATATGGCAACATTAGAAAAGAATAAAGATGGGGTTGTTTTTGGTAAATTGGTTGAGAACTAGAAACGTGTAAAAATGGTAAATTATAATTTTTAACATGTGAAAAAGAATGGCTTTTTGTGATTAGCCATAAAACAAAGTAAGAATTGAATAATTTAGGACAAGATCATTGTAGCTAAAGCCCAAAAAGTGGGTTTTTATTGGTTAAAAACCGTAAGGTTCAAATGAGGGGGGAAATGGGAATTTCATACAAGTTAAGATATGGACCCTAAGCCAACTATTGAATTTAGGAGATGAAACGATTCGAGGGTAAAATCATCCACAACCGAGCATACTTGCATACATACACGAAAATAAGGTTTTCAAAAAAAAACTATACTATTTATCACATGATACATGATTGCGAAATGTTTTCGCCACGCAATACATTTTGAAGATTTCATAATACATGATATGTTTTTACATAAAGCTCTGATCACATGATAGTTTTAAAAAGGAGTTTAACAAAATATGCCACGAGACGATTGATTCTGATAATACAGTATAGGATATATTTTGATGTGCGTAGCATACAGTTATATGATTCACGATTTCTACAGCATACTGTTATTGGAGGCCAGACTGACATCAAGTAGAGGATCTCAGTAGGCATATAGTATAACCCAACATGTTACAGTTGTTGGAGCATGTCATAACACTGGATAGTATGGGTAGGTTGGTGTCATGGGCATACGTATATTTACAAGATTACATGGGAATCAATCGGTATGTCGTACGCATCATTGATGCACGTAAAGTGATACCGCATGTATTTGACACAGTTTTGAAAAGATAAGACATGAGTGTGTTGTGTTTTTAAATGATTATGATAAAGTCATGTTATAGTTTATTGAGCATATGCATATCACTGAGCCACTATGTCAGATACAGGTTTATAGCATCAGTAGAGATAAGATGAATGGATAGAATATATGGCTCGTGACATAGATGTACTTAGAATGGGTTTGGCACAGAATATAAGATATATGTAAATGGATTAGCAAGGCAAAAAAAGGGATTGAAAGCTATATCAGTTGTATTCTGATTTTATTTCTGTACTTTATCTATTATATGTATTCAACTGGTTTATCCTACTTGTTTCAGAATTTGTGAATCAGAGACATGTTAGGTTCCTTACTTTATTGTATTTATTTTATCATCCCGTCTCTGATGCATTATCCACATGACGAACCGAGATGGAGATACTTACTCGGCGATTTAATATCGCTCATCCCTCTTTTCCTTCATGGAGAGCCTCAGGATCTAGAGCTGGATACATATAGGACCAGCCGAAAAAGTAGCTTCTGTGGACAGTCTAGTGGGCCTTAGCTTTAGCTTTTGTATTTCGATATCTCAGCTCTATACTTTTTGTTGATGTATGATGATATAATATTCGGATGTAGTTATTTTGTACTTATGTCGATGTTTATTTCTTTCTATTTTATGAGGTTTCTGTTATTCTATACATGCTTATGACGATGCGCATATACATGTTATCGACGCCTTGTACTTCTCGTAGCAGGGTACGGCAGGTGCACTGTGTCAAGACCCTAACGAAACTAGGGTTTTGGCGCGGTGCACTCGCCGTACTCTACTGGGAGAAGTACAAGGCGTCGATATCAAGTACATACACGTCACCGCATAAAACATGAACTGATATAGCGGAAGCAAAATAACTTAAACATTGCATCATCATCATGTCAAAAATGGTATCATGAATACATTATCCATACAGATACTAAGGTCCCAAAATAAGTCAATAGTACATAACAATCAAAGACACGCAGCTAAATGTGAGATCCAGGTGCCTACATCTCAGATCAGGCATAACCTAAATCCGGTTCGCCTTCTAGATATCCTGCATCCCTGTCCCTATCCTATTTAATCTATTTAACCACAAGTGTAAGCAAAAATATAAGTCGCTAAACAAGTAAACCTCTTAGGTCCGTCATGGGATCAAACATGTGAAGATGGGGTAATCAAATAATATATATAACATAAGAACTTACATGACCGTCTCCTTTTCACAAACAAAACTTAACATATGCAATATAAATAAGTCCATTAACATCACTACCATAAATACGTAAATCCAATCCATGTCACTAATCGATTTCCATAATAATCCATATCCATGCAATGTTTCATATTAGTTCATGTCCATAATGCAATTTCCAAAATATTCCATATCCTCAGAATTTCCATGATAATCCATGCCTATGATGATGCACTAATGATGCAGCATTATAAAAATGCAATGAATGTCCATATCCATATCTGGTCGATGACCAGTCTAAATCCATAATCTACATCTGATTAGAGATCAGTCCATATACATATCACATCCATGGTGGGTATCATGATTTTGTAAACAATGCAAGTTTCCATGTCTAAATCCAATGAGAGTTTGCTGCACGTCGTGTAAATTTATCCATCCTATCTCTACCATGATAATATCCTAACAATGCAGATGTTAGAAAACAACGCAATGCAAGTCCAATTGGTCAGTGACAACTGACATCCATTGTGGGTGCATGATTTTGCAACCAAATATAATACGCAATTTTTACATGTCAAGCACAATGAAACTTTTGTAATATGTAAAATGATCCCTTTTTCATGCAATTAAGTGTATACAAATCCATACCACATCCACTCTATTCAATAATATAATGTGTATATATATGTAGTCGTGTGTGTATATGTATATATATTTTTGGCAAGAAAGATGTTTATTTTTAATGTAAACCCTCACTTATAGTGGAGGAATACCATGGTACAAAACAAAAAAAAGAGATAACAGTAAACGAATCGTGTCAAAAACGAGAGCCGAGAAAGAACAACAAAGTGTAGTATATGATATGTCGCATTAAAACCTTGCCAAATAAAACCACCATTGTGGAAAAACCTTGGACGAAGGGAAAAGCATACATATTTATACTGCAGTTTGTGAAAATAAAGCAGGCCTATGCCAATACATGATGGAAGGCTACAATGGAAAATGCAAACCATATACAACACATAAATGTGGGGCGGTTGATTAAACATCAGTGCTACAAAAGTATGGTAAGATCGAATTTGTGTTAACCAAACCACAAACATGCGAAGGCAAGGACGCCAACGAGGCAAAAGACTTAAAGGATTGAGAGTTCATGGACAATTGTACTAAGTAGTGTGCGGGCTGGTTTGCCTCACGAGATGCATAAGTAAGATGTAATGAAGATATACCAAGTAGCCATCTCAGGCGGCATAAGTCTGGAGCCGAATGAGTCTCCGAAGAACCTATGTAGCAAACTAGTTCTTGACTATCAATAGAAATATCAAACCCTCCATATCGCGGTATGTAATATAAAAGAGCGAGGAAAATAGCATGTGCTTCAACTCTTAGGGGATAGTCACGACAAAGTGGAAAGGATATTGCATGTGCAAAGTTGTCATCTGAATTTCGAACTATTGCACCACCACCTTCATAATTACGACCCACCGATGCATCCGTATTAAGCCTTAAGCGGCCAAAAAGCGGAGGACACCATCGAATAATTCGCATCTGCCTAGTTCGCAAAGGAGGAGAAAGGCCGAGATGTATAAAATGCGCATGGGAATGGGCATGTCTCGTAGAAGCAGGCCAGAAATATATATCTTGCCGTATGGCTCGAATAACAGTCTGCTGAGACCAAGATGACTCATCATAAATAATTGTTGCATATCTTTTCCATATATGCCATAGGAGTAGGCCTGGATATATTTTCTGCATCTCTCATAAGAAAGAGTTTGTTGCTGCAAACCAGATGGATAATAGATATGTGCCCCATGATGTGCACCAAACAACATCAATCTCCAATAGTGCATTAAAATAATCCCATATGAATCCAACTGTCCGGCAGTAAAAAAGAGATGGACCGTTGTTGCCGAGGCCATACAACAAAAAGAACACATGGTAGGCTGGATAGTATGAAATCACTGTAGGACATCCAGCAGAGGAGGCACATCATGAAACAATTTCCAAAGAAAGATTTGAATAGCAAGACGTTAGGACTTATTCCAAATGTAGGAGTGTGATATCAACGAAGCCTTGATTGGACGGAAAAGCAAATAGGCATTACTCAACGTAAATGATCATGTGGGCGATGGCCAAACTGGTATGTCACTCTCCATTTCCACTTGTGATATACATGAGGGATGAATTTGACAAATGTGATGCCAAACTGGGGAATCATATAACCCAGGATCGTAATCAATACGCGCCCCATATCGTGCACGAAGATACTGAGCCCAAAGATTGTCTGAATTATGATAAATCCACCATAACTTAGTTGCATATGTCCGTTGTAACATATGCAGATCCTGAATAGACAAACCACCCTCCTGATAAGGATAGCAAAGGCTGCACCAATTCACCCAATGATGATGGTTAGAACCCCAAAAAAAGCATGAGAATTTGCGCTTTAATGTTGTTATTACACTTTTGGGCAACCGGGTACATGCCATGATATGCAATGGTGAAGAGGAAAGAACCGATCTTATCAAAACCAAACGTCTAGCCACCCCTAGAAACTGATCCTGCCACCCTCCCAACCTAGCATCTACATGCTGTAACAGAGGCTGACATTGTGAAACCCTTGTGATTCCTTTATGTAAAAATGAGCCTAGATATTTCATAGGTAGAACTGAGGAGCGCATTGCAAGTAACTCTGTGTAAATATGCTGGCGGTGAGGTGCGATCAAGACCACTGTACTTTTGTTCCAGTTGACTACTTGCCATAGCAATCCTCATATGAAGTTAAGAACCGTTTAAACCTCGTTAGGTTTTGTGTTGATGCCTCAAGAAACAATAACAAATCATCAGCATAGGACAGATACGAGATAACAACAGGCATGCAACCCATGTTAAAGGGCCAGATATAAGATGATGCGACCAATGATTTCAAGCCGCAACTAAATGGCTCCACCACTAGAATAAACAAGAATAGAGATAAGGGATCTCCTTGTTTTACTCCCCTTGTGGGGTGAAAGAAGCCCTTTGGTATGCCATTTATTAGAATTGAGATGTATGTACCTTGAAGATGATTTAGTACAAGCGTAATAAAGAAGGGCAAAAGGCCAAAATGTAACAATACCTTGGGTAAAAATTGCCAACTTACACGATCGAAGGCCTTTGCCATATCAAGTTTAATAACTGCATGAGAGCGTCATCCTCTATTCATCTAATGTATCATCTCTGAGGCAAGTAGTACTTGTTCGGAAATACCATCCCCTTTTTGAAAACCTGCCTGTTCTGGAGAGATAATATGCGGCAAAATGTTATTCAAACGTGATGCTAGTATGCGCGTTTGTATCTTACTCGCAAAGGTGGATAACGCACTGGGCCAATAATCATTAAAAGTACGTTGTGTGTTCCCTTTTGGCCAGAGAACTAACATAGAATGTGCCATGGCCTTTGCGACTTGGAAACCCATTAAAAATTCATGTACCGATTTGTAGACATCCAAATATATAACCTCCCAACACTCCCTGAAGAACCATCCATTATATCCATCTGGACCTGCGGCACTATTTGGATCCAAGAACAAAAGTGCCTGCTTAACCTCCTCAAGCGTCGGCATTTGCGTCAAAAGAGTATTATCTGAAGTAGAGACCAAAGATGGGATGCAATTTAAGAAGTCATGACTATGTTGCATTGCTTAATTGGTAAATATCTGCTGAAAATGAGCAACCGCTGCATCACCAATAGAATCTGTAGTATCACATATGGCACCAGTGTCTGTTTTAATTCGAGAGATAGTTTGCAGCCGTCGACGCTCCTTGACTATGGAATGAAAATAACGAGTATTTGCATCGCCCTGCTGGAGCCATTTTACTCACGCTTTTTGTCTCCAGAACTCCGTTTCTTAATGGACCGCTCTGTTATATTCTGCCTGAGATTCTGAATATGCTATGCGATTGGCAATAGTTAGATCATGATCATACTCCATCTCCAGTCGTTGCACCTGCCGTTCCGCATGTTGAAGGCGTTGAAAGATATTGCCAAAAATCTCTCTATTCCAGCGACTGACATCCTTTTTAAATCGTGTTAATTTGTCACACATACCACGCATACCACCAATTGTGGGATATGATGACCCAGTGGAACGCAAAAATGTGTGAAAATCATCATATTTGGTCCACACTGTCAAAAGTCTAAACTGACACGGCCTAGCAACTGGTAGATCGTGACATTGAATAAGTAGGGGACTATGATTAGAAGTTGTTTGACTGAGATGTGTTAACTTTACCTCTGAGAAAGCATCACAAAAGTCTGCATTACAAAAAGTCCAATCCAGACGGCGCCACACCTGCCCCAAGCCTCGGCCTCCAGTCCATGTATAACGCAGAGCTCAGCACAAAGCATAGGTCAGTGAGACAACGCTGCAGAACAACAATGTTCTCAGCACAACAGCAGAGGTCAGCACAAAGCAGAGCTCAGTATAACAACACTGTACAACAATAGTGATGCGCTATCCTATGGTCAGCAGAGCTCAGTCCAGCAACAACCTTCATAACTCTACTGGGCAGAGATCCGAGGTGAGTCAACGACTCTGTCCTTAAGACGTATTGCTCTGGTATATTGTGACCAACCAGAGGAGAAACCGTCTCGCAGGATATAACGGAGGTCATTTCAGACAAGTCTTGAACTTCTCAGTATACTGATGCAGAAATGTATATGAGAGAGTGAGTATGGAGAAGATTGCAGAAAGAGGAGAAAAAATCGAATTTCTTAGTGAGTGACCACAAAGGTCAGATAGGCCACTATTTGCATAGAAATTCGATGATCTATCTGTTATAGTCAATCTAATCTCATCCGTAGGATCAGATATCTGCTTGGCCTAAACCATTGGATCAGATAGCTGCACCAGCTCTACCTTTAGCCGTTAGATCAACTAACTGTTCAATTTGAGCCATCAAATTATAAAAAATTCAGGTCACCTTGGCCGGTTAAAGTCCAATAACTTTTCAAAATTTATCCTTAGCCTAATCTGAACAACATCGAAAGTTTGAACGGAAACAAACTCCTCAAAAATTGTGTCCCAGGAAAAGTTTTGTGTAATCCACCTATGCGTGTGTTTATATAGGAACTTTGCCTGGTTTTTCTATTTTACTTCAAATTCTTTTCTTATTTGATTCAGATATATCTCCATGAAATTTGATTGCAATCAGTTTTCTTCCTTTCTCTTTTGACTTAATCATATCCTCTTAAAATTAAACTCCATTTTTATCTCGGTCTTTATCAGGAACATTATATTTCCTGCATATTAAATAAAAAACACATGTAGTTCCAATGCAATAAAATAAACTAAAGGTTTATTTATTTAGCTAATTAACATAAAAAATAGTCTCATTTAATTAATAAATTCAATTATTCTCAAAATATATAGTTATTTTAGCTAAAAGTCAATAGTTTCTGATTATTTCGACGAAAGCTATAAATAGTCAAGTTAGTCACTGTTATATTATCAAATTTTAATTTCGCAACAAGTCAAGATTAACCATGCGTTGTAATGACTTATAATTCACATATACCAAGCGGCAATGCCATAAACAAAAAGATCCAAGCATGTAAGCAGAAGAGGAAGCATTATCTTTAGCTTCTCGGGGCAAATCTCTTTCGGGTACAATAGTGATGACATTTTATTTAAACATCCTATTCGAGAAGTACCCATTCCGTAAATACATGTCATTTTTTGAAAGAATAACCCTATTGGACCCTAACACTAGTCTAAAACCATGCATGACTAAGAAGTGTTCCAGATATTGAATTCTTTAGAATGCCGGGGACGTGCAGCACTTTTTGCAGATTCACATGCTTCTTCGAGGTCAGCTTCAGAACAAATTTGTCCACGCCTTCAATTTTTGAAGAGGCCAAGTTCTCCATGTAAAGGTGTTCATTATTCCGGGGTCAGTACTCCGTGAACATCTCATTGGTGGAGCAGACATGTCATGTGGCGCCAGTATCAAGCCTCCATTCGCGCATGCTTCCTATAGAATTACACTCTAAGACCACCACACAGAGGTTCATATAATTTTCAAAGCATCAACCACATTCTTGGGTTCAATTTAGAATTCATAGCATGGAATTTATTTATTTCATCTTGATCTATTCTTCTACGTGGTCGTACACCTTGAGATATGTCGCCTATAATGAGGTCGTGTGGGTGATCTCTATTCCATTTGGGTTATTTATTTTCTAAGTTCTCATGCATTTCTAAGTGATCATGCTTTCTAGTGTGTCATGTCATCATGTATCCTATTTTCTTCTATATCATCCAACACGGGTTTTAGCTCAAAATCATCATCATATTCTTTATTTATTTTAAGTTCACCAAATTCATTAAATTTCACATGAATAGATTCTAGGATTTATCGAGTGATAGGATCATAACATCTATAAGTTTTAGAATTCACAGAATATCCAACAAACATGCATTCAATAGATTTAGACTCAAATTTACCTAGATTATCTTTTGTGTTAAATACAAAAAATTTACATTCAAACGCACGAAAATAATCAATCTTTGGCATGCGATCATTTAAAATCTGGTATGATGTGTTGTTTATATTCTTTATAATCGATAAACGGTTAATTATACAACATGCACAATTTACGTCTTCCACACAAAAAAATCTAGCTAATTTATTTTCACATAACATTGTTCTTGCAATTTCTTGCAATGTCCTATTATTTCTTTCCACTATCCCTTTAATTGTGGCATTCTAAGTGGTGAAAACTCATGCTTAATACCTTTCTCAACACGAAACGCAATCATATCCTTATTTTTAAACTCGCCGCATCTATCGCTCCTAATCCTTTTCACATTTACATCATATTCATTTTCAAGTTGTTTTATTAATTTAGCAATCTCAACGGCACTATTATCGTTATTTTCAAGAAATAAAGCCTGTCTATAGCGAAAAATCATCAACAATAACGCATGCATAGTGTCACCCATCAAGGCTTCTAGTATGACTAGGACCAAACAAATTAATATGTAATACTTCTAAGACTCTAGATGTGCTAACCTCATTCTTAGGCTTAAGTGATTTACGTGTTTGTTTGCCTTTAATACAAGATTCACACAACTTAAAGTTGTCCAAATGATTTTTATGCATTCCTCGTACTATATTTTTACATTGAAGTTTTTCAAGAGTTGAGATGTCAATGTGTCCTAAACGTCTACGCCATAAATTCACATTTGGTTCATTTGACATGAAACATTTTACTTTAGCATCTACCATGTCATCTATAGATAATGTAAATATATTTCCTTCTATTTATCCTTTGAATACAGTTTCTCTGTTTTTATTAACAATGTTGCAATATGGATGAGAAATACACACAACAAAACTACTATCAAGAAATTGTGAGATTCTAAGCAAATTGTAGGATAAGTTACTTACCAGGAACACGTTGGAGATCTGAAGAGTAATTGAATTTCCAATTGCTCCTTTTCCAATGATCCTGCTTTCGTTGTTATCTCCAAAGGTTACCAATCCACCTTTCATCACCTTCTTCAATTTAGAGAACAAGCCCGGATCCCCATCATGTGCCTTGAGCAACCACTGTCAAGGAACCACTTATTTGACATATCTATCGGTTTATGTGATCCCTGCAATGTGTAACAACAATTTAGGCACCCTTTATTTTGGGTCCTTAAGGGTTACTCATTCAACCCTTTGCAAGAGTACCTTTTGGTACCAAAACTTGGGTGACCTTTCTTGGTCTTACAAAAGGTGAGAAGAAAGTTGAAGAAGCAATATAATATATGTCAGGAGCATTTCTATTTGGACTATGGCCGAAACCATCGTTGTGAGCATAAGTAATTTTCATTTTTGATATGCATTTCAGTTTGCATGAATAGTGCGTGATCTAGATACATTAGTATGATATGAGTATCGCATATGCATCAATGGCTTTCTTTGATATCAATATGGTACATTATTATACTTTCTATGTGATGAAAAAGAAGGATTATGATGAGATATTATAGGTGGCACACTAGTTGTCTTCTTAGACTGTACAATCATATTAAATGCATGCGGTTGCTTAGATGATAGAACAAAGTTTGAAGATCTGTTTTGTACCTTATTATCTTTAATATACCCTAATCTGGCTTTTTTATTTTCATGCTTTTGAGAAGAAATAAGACGATCTAACAAGCAAGTACCTATATCGAATTGTTCTACCGTCTTTTCTAGGTCTACGTTTTTCGATTTTAAATTTGAAATCTCGGCATTGATTGACTTATTCTCGGATGTCAAAGATGAAATTTCAGACTTCAATAAATTTATTATGTTAGACGACTCCTCTTTTGAATCATTTAATTGAGATACAAGATTTAAGTAAGAAGATTCTAACAATTTCTTATCTTCAATTAACCTTTCTTTTCTTCTGCAAGAGTTTTAGTGAATTTATGCAATTCAAGATATTGACTATAAAAATTTTCATAAGAAGATTCTGTATCAGAATCGGAGTCAGAATGTACCTCACTAGATGCTTTGGATGCAATGCATACTTGAGCTGTTTCCTTTACGTTCTTTTCATTCTCAGAATCAGATGAGTCACTCCATTTGGAGGCTTTGAGAGCTTTTCTTGTATTCCTTTGTCTAGGTTTTGAGACGGGTCTAGTTTTTGTCCAATCATTGTGACAATTTTTGTTCATTGTTTTGTCCTTGTTCAGATTTTACATATATATATATATATATATATATATTTAACCAAAGAGTTTGATTTTATTGATATTTTTTTATGAAAACGGATATTTTATTAATGCGAAAAAGAACCCTCACTTATGGCGGAGGAAGACCTTATTACAATCATCAGAGTATGTGAATAAATAAAATAAAGAGGTAATGATTACATATCTCCAGTCGTATATGATATGCCGCATTAAAACCTTGCCAGAAAAAACCACCCTTGTGGATAAAACCCTGGCGAAGGAAAAAGCGTACATATTTATACGGCTGTCATTGATATGTATATAGTCTATATTAGAGTACACATAAGTTGTCGCTACAATTGGGAATACATGATGTTGGCGCCAGTTGAGTCCGTTGAAATTCTTGTGTGATACTATCCAAAAAGCCATTGTTGCCTCCGAAGCCATTCGATGTCGCAACCCGCGCCTGCCAACACAAATGAATGTGCCGGCAGTCAGTGATTGAAGCGCACAGCCCTGCAAATGTGTGATCAATGTAGACCGGCAAGGCGTCCACAGAACCACTCCATGAAACACCAAAGGTAGTATAGTGAGTATCCTCATGAGCCCGAGTGAGACATCCACGTGAGGGTAGAAACCGCATGTCCAAGAAACAGAAAATTGTAAGGGCAATAGAGCATATTCTAGTGTGCCATTGTATAAAAGAAGGAAAATCATACCGAGCCTGCCTGTACTCATTCGAGCACAGGCAGAGTACATAAAGCATCGCCAATCCCAATGGAAGGCTTGTGCCGAGTAGACAGGATGGCAGCATCCCGGAGATGCCGTAAAATGTATCCACCAATCAAAGCGTGCGAAGTATAAGAACAAAGCATAAGTGCCATGAATGAGATAAGCAGAGTAGCAAAATAATGGGTTAGGAAGCATACCGCGCCTGCCCGTACCTGTGACGATACGGGCAGCTAAATATAGTACATGCCAATCCATGAGGAAGACATTTTATTAGCCAACGCGTAGGTTAGGAGATGCGAGATCAAGAAGAACTGTGGCACGCACTATGGAAGGTAGGTTAGTAGGGCTGAAATGACCTATCTCTGGGTGAAGCATGGCATGTTGAGCTAATGAGTGTGCTGCCAAATTTGCTTCACGGTATGTATGCGTTATTTCCACTCCAGCCGAATGTAAGAGCGAATGGAGGAGGTGTAGATGAAAATTGCCATGAATGCTTTGGAGTGCTCGAAGTCTCGTGACCAAATGCTCACAATCGGTTTCGACCATCAGTGAGCGGAAAAATGGTAGAAAGTACAATAGCCCAAAAAGTGTTGCTTGGATTTCTGCCATCAGAGGTGAGCTTTGGGGTAATCTAAAAGAGACGGCACCCACACAAGCTCCCGTAGAAGTGCGTAAAATCGCGCCGCCCGCCGCATATCTAGCACCGACTGCCCCATCAACATTCAATTTATATCTGCCAGATGGAGGACATTGCCATTTAACTAGTCGAATTTGCGGTGGGCGAAGATGTGGAATCCAGGAGAGCGAAAGAGGAGGGCCATTTACCAGCTTTGAACCTTGTATTGACTGAACCCAGAGATTAATATCAAAATGTATGGCATTACGCATCCTGGATGGCGAGAAGGAGGAAGAGTCCCCATAGATGAGTTGAGCATATTGCTTCCATATATTGTTGATAATGATTGCCGGGATAACAATTTTTAAAACGCCTGATAAGGTGGAGGTGTTAGCCCGAAACCACCATGATAACAGATATGGTCGAAGCGATGTTCGAGCCGGAAGCAGACCATGTAATTCTGTAGCAAAAAACATCCAAAATGGAAGAATGCAGTTACAGCGGAGAAAGACGTGGACTAGCGTGGCCGATTCCTGTTTGCAAAAAGGACAACGTGTAGGACGAACCACTGAGTAGCGTCCAATACAGTCCTCAAAAGGTAGAGCGGAATGAAAGATTCGCCAGAGTAAAAGTCTCGTATATGGTGAGTGATGTTTAAACCATATAAACTTGGAAGATAGCTGCATAGAAATGGAGGTCCGACATGTCTCATAGGCTGATTTAAGAGAGAATTCACCTGTTGAGGATGGTGTCCATGAGAGTGTGGCGTCTGCGCCGGTCGTGTGGGATATACAAAAAGGATGGATGCGGCAAATCAGCTTCCATGTCGCAGAGTCAACAAGACGTGGCCTAAAATCACTTCGTCTGCCGTATTTTAGGTGCATGTAAGTACTCCACAAAGTATCTTTCTTATGGTATGCCCACCATATACGGCAGTGATATGCACGTTGTAACTGAGTAAGATCCCGAAGGCCCAGACTGCCTTCATCATAAGGTTGTGTAATCCGAGACTAAGAAACCCAATGTCGTCAATCACCCCAAAAGAAAGAAGCCATTTTCCGATTGATTATTTGGATGACAGATTTTGGTAATCCACCCGCTGCTAACACATGCAATGGAAGAGCCACTATCACGGATTTGAGGAGGACTAAGCGACCAGAATGCGATAGGAGTCGCGTGTGCCAACCTTGCAAGCGGCCATCTATATGTTGAAGCAAGGAAGTGCAATATAATGCTCGATTGATACCTTTATGAAGATATGAACCCAAATAGCGAAAAGGAAGCGAAGAGAGGCGCATATCAAGTATAGCTTTAAAGCTTCGCTGTTGAGACACCGTCACACTTGCGGATGGGATGAAATTGCTTTTATGATAATTCACCTTTTGTCCAGAAGCCCTTTCATACTGTGTCAAGAAAGTCCGGAAATGTATAAGATTGCGACGTGTACCTTTAAGAAAAACAAGCAGGTCATCCGCATATGCCAAGTGAGTAATCGTAAGTGGGATACGGCCTAGCCGAAATGACTGCAGTTGTCCGGCTGCTGAGAGAGATTTGATGCCGCGGCTAAAACCTTCCGAGGATAGTATAAAGAGTAGCGGAGACAAAGGGTCCCCTTGCTTGACTCCTCTAAATGGGCAAAATGCAGGAGAGGGTTGGCCATTGATTAAGACTGATACCCGAGTGGCACTAAGATGATTAATAACCAGTCGTATAAAGAAGTCCGAAAAACCAAACCGACGCAAGAGAAGCTCCAAATATTCCCAGCTAACCCTGTCAAAAGCCTTCATCATATCCAACTTTAAGCACAACTGGGAACCTCCTTTGTCTAACATATGAATCATTTCTTGGGCGAGTAACACCTGTGATGAAATATCATGCCCGGGCAAAAATCCTGTCTGCTCTGGCGATACTAAACGTGGAAGCAGCGTTCCTAATCGCGTGACAATTATTCTCGTACACACTTTACTCAAGAAATTAGTAAGACAAATAGGCCGAAAATCACCGAATGTTTGAGGAGAGCTAACCTTTGGGATCAACGTGATCAATGCTCTAGCCATGATGGACGGCTGCGGGATACCAAGAAAAAATTCTTGTACAGCTTTAAGAACATCCAAGTGTATCACGTTCCAGCATGAGCGATAAAAATGACCATGAAAACCGTCTGGCCCGGAGGCACTATGTGGATCTAAACTCCACACTGCTGTTTTAACCTCTAATTCTGTCGGAAGACCAGTTAACATGAGATTATCCTGAGTTGTTAATAAAGACGGGATATGCGAAAGAATGGTCGAATGATTGTCGGTTGTCTCCCTTGCAAAAAGAGCCGTATAAAACTCAACCACAGAAGCCATGATATCATCTTGAGAGGTAAGCAACTGGCCCTCGGAATTCCGTATTTGCTGTATTCGCAGCTACGTGCGTTTACCTTTAACAAGTGAATGAAAATATTGAGTGTTTGCATCTCCATCCTTCAACCATTTGACACGTGCCTTCTGCTGCCAAAAATGTAATTCATAGTTTGACGCAAGCAAATAATCTGCCTTTGCCTTATGGAAAGCTTGACGCGTTTCCTGTGAGGGGTCGTCATCCCAACGAGCTTCGGCCTGGGATAGTAAATTTTCGGCATGCTTAAGATTGCTGAAGATATTCCCGAAGACATCTTTATTCCAACGCTGGATATCTTTTTTTAATGCAAATAATTTATCGTAGAAACCACGCATGCCCCCCGTTGTTGGGTATGATTGCCAGGCGTGTTGGACATAAGGTGGAAATTCCGAATGCAAGAGCCACGCATCCAAAAACCGAAATGCACGTTGAGGCATTGTAGAACTTATCCGACATTGCAAAAGAAGTGGAGTGTGATCAGAGGCTACCCGAGGTAAGTGAGATAATTTAAAATCCTCAAAACGGTCATGAATCAGAGAGTTAACAAAAGCCCAGTCTAGGCGGCGTCGAACATGGCCAAGACCCCTGCCATCTGCCCATGTAAATCTAGTGCCATGGAAAGAAGGAGCCATAAGCGAGCAGTCCTCAATACACTCATTAAAATCCTGTAGCGCTGACAGAGACGGGGAGGAACGGCCGCTGTGGTCATCCAAAGATCTGAAAGTGTTAAAATCTCCTCCCACTATCCAAGGCAATTGAGATGTAACATGAAAATCGCGCATTGATTGCCAAAGAATCCGACGTTGTGGAGGTGTATGATGAGCATAAACCACTGACAGGACAAAAGTATACTGCATCGAAAGCGACTGTATAGTGAAATGTATCACATTTTCCTTATCCTGCACCGCAAGAATGCGAAATTCATGATCTCTCCAAAAAAGCCAAATTTGTTCTGATTGTGATACAAAATTCTGTGGGAAACCTAAACGTAACCTATATCTCAGTATATGCGATGGGGTATGTTTGGGCTCAATCAAAGCTAGAAGATGTAACTTATGTTCGCGAATCAAATTACGTAATCGTGGCAACGAGGCACTCATGCCCCGTATATTCCATATTAAAATATTCATTGAGTTAAGGTAGAAACATTTCCCTGGATAATATGCAATGCACTACGTGTCAAGACTGTTGAAGGTGGCAGAGGAGGAAGATCCTTGCGGGATCGACGCTTGCGACGTGGTACCGCTGGAATAAACGGGCCGTCCGAAGTAGGGTCTTGCAATCGGGAAATCAACAACTCATCATTCGGAGACGGCTGCATGAGCTGCATGCGATGCGCCACGTCAGAAGATACCATAGGGATTTCTTGAACTGCCGAGTCTGCAGGCAGATCATTGTCGGAAACATGTCCAAAATCAAGTTGAGCAGCCTCCTCCGTGGCAGGAAAGTCTGCGGCATCACTAAATTCTTCGTGCGAAGGAGGTTCAGAGGGAGGAGCAGACGGCAGCGAAGTCGTCATGTTTGGCATGGGATCAGTGCCACCAGGAGTTGGTATGGTCGGGGCCGAAGCAACTCCAGGCTCAGATGGCTGCTGCGCATTATCATATACCGGGATATCTTCACTAGAGGGGGGATCCATAAGAGTGTCCTCCGCGGCACCATCTTGGGCTGGGGGAGGCGCAGTGGACTTGCGCTTAACAGGTGTCCAGCGGGTCTTGGCTGGTCGAGAAATAGGAGGTGGCGGCGGCGGCGGCGGGATAGGAAAGGCGGCGGTGGAGGAGCAATTACCAGATGCATGCCCCAAACGGCGGCAATCTTTGCAGAACAACGGGAGGTCCTCGTAAACTATGTTTTGCAATATCAAGCGTCCCTTTGCCTGCAGGTATAGCTTTTGGGGCAAGTCCTGAGAGACATCAAGTTCAACACACACTCTAGCTACGGAAGGCCGAAGTCCCTGCGAAGTTGCAATATCAAGCTTAATGGGCAATCCAATGGCACGAACGATTTCGAATAAGGCTTCCTGCTGGTGGAAGTGTACAGGCAGCCCGGGAAGAGCCACCCAAACAGGCACAATTGGAGCATCGGACGAAGGGTCAAAATCCACTGTCCATTTCGTAACCCTCATATGACAGCTAGAAATATGCCAAGAACGACGATAAAAACAACGTAAATAATCCGCTTCATTTCGAAAATTCAGCAAGATATGGGATTGATCAATGAGCGTTATCCGAAGGTCATGATGAAAACCAATCTTCTCAAAAACATCACGGATAACCTTTAACGGGGGACGGCCATACAAAAACGTTCCAACAAGAGAATACCGAAAAGGAGCAGCAAGGGCATCTATTTCCGAATCAAGAAAAGGAACCAATGGGATACCTTTGTGACGCGTTACTACCTTTGGAGTAATGGTGATCGGTGGTGTCGAGTGTCCGGGAACAACTGCGGCAAAAGAAGGCGCAGCCGCCATGTCCGCTTCGATGAAATGGGATAAAAGAATGGAGCTTTTATATAGCCCTCACTTGTGGCGGAGGAATACCTTGTACATATTACATGTCATCATATGCAAAATGTGAGTATAGCGCTATGATAATCTGTAATCTCCAATCATATATGATATGTCGCATTAAAACCTTGCTAAGTAAAACCACCCTTATGGATAAAACCTTGGCAAAGGAAAAAGCGTGCATATTTATATGAAAGGAGTCTGTATCTATATGATGTTTTCGAATATAATAAGATTGAAAGTCCGTAGCCTTAGCCTTGTCGCGTGTAAAGAGATGAAGAGAATTTGATTTGTATAGCCCAAGAATGCTACCTCTTCCTGTGCATGGAGGTGAGCTCCGTTCTTTTGATTGCCATTGATCATAATATCTCCTCCAGCGAGCCCAGCGCCAACACATGCATGTGATGAGAAACATTGTAAGTAACAGAGAATAACTCATATCAAAGAGAGTAAATCCATAATATGAGAAAGTACTACCCGTGTTGTCTGTATACAATGATACAAACAACCAGTCAGTAATATACGCACTCAAAGCTATAGAAAATGAGCATACCCGGGTTGCCCGTACCAGACCAAGGCATGGGCAACGATCAGAAGTAAAGTTTTCATCCATGTCGCAAATTGGGAATAGATTCAGTTTGTATTGTAGCCCGAACTAGAGGTGGTAAGTCCATTAAATGTGAGAAGTGAGTGAGCAGCGGTTATTGTTGGCCATGCTGAGCCAAGTAATATGCCTCCTTATTAATCTCCCTCGGAATATATTCCAATGTAAATGACTGTGAAGCCAGGAGTTCATACAAAATGCGCGCTAAAGAGGATCGACGTTCATGAACTTTTGTTAAGACACTCTGAGCATCAACTTCAACATCCAAATGATATCCATAGCAAGCAAAATGTAAAACTGCTAACAACACAGCCTGGAGCTCTGTCTGGTCTGGAGATGAGATGGGCAATGAGAACGAGATAGCGCTGATAAAGGCTCTAGTGGAATTGCATAGAAGTGCGCCTGTTGCTGCGGAGTATTTCCCAAGGGATGCGTCTACTTTTAGTTTATGACGACCAAAGGGTGGAAGTACCCAGCGGATCACTCGACAACGAGGTGTTGCTAAGCTGGAATTAGTCCAAGTTGAACCAAGGTAGCATTCGGCAATATATATTTCTTTCCTTTATGTTCAAGCGTCCATTCATATATTGATCTTCTAATAAGTTCTATCACCAATCTTTTAGACCACCGGCCATCTCCAAATACAATAGATGTATATGCTTTCCATATTTCCCACATAAGATGAGCTGGTAATATAATGCGAAGTTGTCCTTTAAGATATTTACCCTAAGAGGATATCCACCATTGTATTAAGAACGGGCGAATCCATGATGATGTGTCTATAGGTCCATCCAGACATAGACTATAGTACTCCCAAATAGAAGCCACTCCGGACACGTTAAAAGTATATGATCAGCAGTTATGGCCTCCGTCAAACAGAAAGGACAATGGGTAGGAAACATCGCCGCAAACCTTGCTAAGTTCGTCGGGATGGGCAAGGCCTCATGATAGAATCTCCATAGAAATATCCTTTGTTTTGGGTGAATAAGCTTATGCCAAACAAATTTATGCGAGAATAGCTTAACTCCCGTAGACCTTATTGCTCGTAAGCGACTTTAAGAGAGAAGGATCCATCCGGCATACCTGGACAAATGAGTGCATCTGATACCGAAGATGTAAGGGTGATACATGTAGGATGTATTCGACATATACGCTTCCATATTGGTGAATCTGTAATTCGAGTAGAGAGAGTACCTCGTCCCCCATATTTGTAGTGTAAAAAAGTGCAGAGAAATGTAGTTTGCGTTTGATATCTCCACCATAATCGACAAGAGTAAGCCATCTGCAAGTCCTCCAAACTCCTAAGTCCCAATCCTCCCTCTTCTGTAGTACAAAAGAGTTTTTCCATTGAAACCCATGGATGGCGCTTTGTACCATCAGATGTCCCCAAAAAAATTTAGTCATCAATCGATGCAATAGAGTAATCAGTCTAGCAGGAAGTAGAGAAACCGCTAAATGATGTAATGGAAAAGCATCAAGGGCGTGTTTAATCAAAATAAGTCGTCCTGCATAATTCAAGAACTTATTTTGCCACATGCTCAGCTTTGCTTGAAAGGATGATATCAATGAATTGTTGTAAGAAACACAAGCCATCCCTTTAAAAAGTGATACTACCAAGTACTTAATTAGCAGTGAAACTGCTTGCATATGAATATAATTTTTCATTCTCCGGAGTTGCGACGCTTGAATATAGGAGGGTGCAACAAATTGGCTTTTTTGATAGTTAACAGCATGCCCCGACGCATTTTGATAAAGCTGTAAAAACTGCCAAAACCTCTCAAGATTTTTCAAATTGCCATTGATGAATATTAAAAGTTCATCCGCAAATGCAAGGTGAGATAAGCAAGGATGCACTCTGCCAACATTATAAGGTTGTATTGCGCCTTGAATGATCAAGTGATTTAATCCCCTTGAGAAGGCTTCAGACGCTAGGATAAATAATAGCAGAGATAATGGATCACCTTGTTTGACCCCACGTGATGGTTGGAAGAAACCAGCCGGTTTTCCATTGATGAGGATGGATATATAGGTACCTTGTAAATGATTGAATATCATCGTGATCAATCGTGAATCAAACTCAAAGCGGTGGAGAAGTTTTGTTATAAATTGCCAATTTACCCGGTCAAATTCTTTCATCATGTCTAACTTGATCATTACGTTTGATCCCCGAATTTTTTTGTCTAAGTAATATGTCATTTCTTTCGCCATCAATATATGATTAGTGATGTCTCTTCCTTTTAAGAAGCCGGCTTGTTCTGTTGATATAATGTGCAGCAGGATTGGTTGGAATCTTGTTGCTAAAATTCGTGTTGCCACCTTAGAGACAGTTTGCCAAACTAATGGGCCTAAAGTCAGAAAAACCACTCTTGTAGATAAAATCCTGCACGAAGGAAAAAGAATACATATTAACCACATTTTAAGCATGCAGTACAAAATGAGGGGACGGCTCCAATTCCATCCATCCATGCCAGCTCCCACAAAAGCCGTCGACAACACCCGTGAGCATCCATGTAAAAACAGAAGGTCCACTATCAAAAAGCAATATAATCCAATAACATAATAAAAGCATGCATAGCCAGGAGCAGTAGATCGTACAAAAACTACCTGCACTCCGTAGAGAGCAGGCAGAATATGTATAGCATAGCCAATCCATATGGAAGACAAACAAAAATATCTTGGTGAAGACGCCATTCATGCAATCCGAAGGTGGGCAGTGGTAACATCAAGACTTACGCAACTACGAACCAATGGCAAAAGCGTATGTTGAGTATAATAACCTGTCCTAGGAGTCATCAATCCATGCGCTAAGTAATGTGCTGCCATATTGGCCTCCCTAAAAACATGTTGTATGTCGTACTGTGTCTGCAGCTGTAGCCACCGAAGCATGCGGAGATGATAACCCGCATCAGCAGCAGTGTGCCGATAAAGCAGCTGTGTTAACTGTTGACAATAAGTCTCCAGAATAATACGATGATGTAGTGGCAAAATATAGAGAAAAGGGGGTTTGAGTGATTTCAAAATATGTGACTTAAATGCATGATATATATACGAACGTGTACATGTATGCATGATACTTTGCTATTACTTGACCTATTTAGCTTATATATAATGTTGCTGGACTAACGAGCCATGAAGCGTTAAAGCTTACATCATATGGCAAACATTTGTTGTGTTTATACTATTTTCAGGAGCCACCATTAATGAACTAAACTAGTTCATTAAGTGAAGTACTTAGTTTATTAAACTAAGTAGTTCATTAAAGGGAGCCACATTTGGAAAAGGCACAAAGGAAACAAAGCTAAGGAAGGAAAGTTTTCTCCTCCTCCCCTCTTTAATGTGACACGCCACATATACATATATTACATATATTTTCAGATTTTTTAAGAAAAGGCACATACACATGTATTCCAACGTACTACCGACACGTTATATATTTTACGTACGTACGTTAACGTCACACCACTATACTTAACTCATATTTATGAGTATATTCAGGTCTTATATCATATGATATAAGATATGGTGTTGACAAATTAAATACGACACGATAAAAGGTTCTAAACCAAAAATTGTCGTATCGGGCGAATACCGAAACTTCGCCAACGTGTCACGTACTTGCCATAAATAGATGGCCAGCCCCTATACCCCAAAAATCATTATTATTTTCGTGGGTTACATGTAATATTTAGCCAAAAATACTTTCCATGTTGGCACACACAAATTACTCCACATTAAGGCCAAAATGTGAAGATTCCAAGTTTAATTTTGTCACATGTTAATGGTACCGCTTTAGACCAGCCAAGTGCTGAGATTTAAAGTATATATTATATATATATATATATTATGTATAACATAATATATATGACATGTGCAAAAGTTGGAATTTAAATTAGAGAAAAATCGGGTAATCGATAAATATCGAAAATTCGGTTTTCTACGCACACAACACATGAAACATTTTTGGTACATCATGTGACACATATCTAGACATGTTTTACATATGGTATACATCTTAAAGTGTTCTATAAAATTAAATTAAGGGCTGATTGGAATATAACATGTGTGTATTATTAAATGTGCATTATTTTACAAAGTTAGCAAAAATAAATTTCAGCACATGCACATACATATCCAACGCCACCTACAGCTGAGATGGAGCTTATTTGGAGTCTTGTTGGCATATTGATTGGTCAAGGACCAATCATACAATGTTGGTGAATTAAAGAGAGAAGCTACAAATGATAAGAATTCAAAATTTGTCTCTCTTATAACACATGCTGAAAAAAACAATTCAGCATGCTAACAAGGCTGGCCCATTTTGGCACATTAAATGGTATATTTCATCATCTCACATTATGTGATTGATTGGGAGAATAAATGGAAGCAATTTGAAAATTATTTAAATTAATAAAGTGTGATATTTTATTTATCACACATGCTGAAAATTTTTCAGCATGTGTGTAACTTGTGGTGGCCGAATTTATGAGCAAAATTCTGTCCAAGTTCATTTCTCATGTGATAGGAATATTTACCATCAATTGGTGATTCATTTCATAAAGAAAAATCAAAGAAAAATGGTAATATTTTGAACTTTATCCCCATGTGTCACATGCTGAAAATTCAGCATGGCAATATCACATAATGGCCGATTTTTATCTTAGCTAGAAAGGAATTTTTGTCTTGCAATTTATGTGATAAATCTTATGACTTATGGAAATTATTTTATGATGATTTTGGCACATGTTTAAGTGTTATTTTCAGATTTTTCCAAGTCATCAATGATGACAACATTCATCCAATAAGAAGGTGCCAAGTAAGCGAAGCCTAAATGATCATCCAATAAGAAGATGCCAAGTAAGCAAGACTTTGTCACAATGATGTCTTACATTCTCCCAAGGACTTAGAAGATAATTTTCAAGAGGGGGAGGCACCTACAAGGGGACGGCCATAGTACATTAAAAGGAAAGAAGAGGAGCAAAAACAAGACAAGCACAAGCATTGCAAAATCAAAGTGAAAAACGCCTAGCCTCTTCTTGTTCTACATTCTCTTTCTTTCTTCTTCTTGTAAGCCTATTGTATTCATATCTTTCAATCTTGAATAGTCTTGATATAGACCATCATATATTCTATATCTTTGTAAAAGATTGATCAAGGTGTGATCAATTTTCATTCTTGCGAGGTGGTGGTGTTCGTGCAAATTGTATTCACCGTACAAGGTTTGTAAAGGGTTGGAGTTAGGTGTAACTCTATCAACCCTGCGGTAAGGTGTGTTGTGTGTGTGATTAGTGTGAACTAAGGAAGGTGTTTCTTGAAGACTGGAGTAGGTTGTTTATAACCGAACCAGTATAAAAATCTTGGTGCAATTTACTTTCAGCATTTACTATTCAGTTACTGCACTGTTTACGCTTCTTGTTCGCATTCGAAAAAAATAGTAAACGATTTTCAAAAATTACAAAAATTTCCAAAAATATACTCACACGTTCTAAGGTTAATTTGGCACAAGTTTCAACATTTTTGGATAAGTATAAGTTAATCAAACATCAAAAGTTCTGAGACTAGTGTGGTCTGATTTTCAGACTTGCAAAGGTTGAGACTTTGATTGTAGTTGACCTACTTCCCAAACGAATTTTGCAAAACTGTTTCAACACAATTAAATATAGTATATAAGGAGTTATTGGTAAAAGTTTCAGAGCATTTGGACATACACACAAATAGGAATAAATTTTTCAAAACCGTCTACCGTTTCTGGCAGATTCGAGCAATCTGATTACCAACGGTTTTTGAAGGGGTTAAAGGTTGAATTTTAATTTGAAATTTTTAGGGGACCCTCATAACATCTGAGGCTAAGTTCTCTCAAAATTTCAGAATTTTTGGAGACCTCTAATCTGGTTTCAAAAACGTTTTAAAACTGGTCCGGAAAACAGAATCTGTTTTCAGAAGTTGAATTGTTTAGGTTCAAACAAATTTTAAAAACCACACTTTCCGCACCATCTATTCAACCTCCCCTTCTAGTGGTGCCTTGCAGATCCTACAAGTGGTATCAGAGAGCAGGAACACTCACTTCAAGGAATCCAACGATTCAGTGAGATGGCAACCACAAATCTCAAAACCGAGCAAGAAGGTATGTCGAGCCAAAGGCCTCCACTTTTTGACGGTGAGTCGTTTATTCAGTGGAGACTTAGAATGAAGCTTTTTCTTATGGCTATAGATATAGATCTTTGTTCAATAATTGAAGATGGTCCTGATGTCCCATCTAAGGTATCCACCGTAGACGGAGTCACATTAGAAGTTGTTAAAACTAGACAAGAATATACGAGTGATGATAAAAAGAAACTTAGTATGAATGCTAGGGCTTTGCAATTGCTTCTAAACGGATTGAGTAAAAGTGAGTCTAGTTATGTGTCAAACTGTTCGAGTGCACAAGAAATGTGGAGGATACTAGAAATGAAACACGAAGGCACGAGTCAAGTAAAAGAGTCAAAAATAAACATGCTTATGTCCACACTTGAGTCGTTTAAATTATTGCCTAATCAGTCTATTGTTGATATGGATCTTCGTTTGACTAACATTTACAACTCTCTTGAGTCTCTTGGTAAAGCTTTTACCACGCAGGAATAGGTACAGAAAGTCCTACGAAGCCTTCCATCCGAATGGGATCCTAAAGTGACCGCTATAGAAGAAAGCAAGGAAACTAAGTCAATAAAGATGGAAGAATTAATCGGATCACTTAAAGTTTATGAGAATAAACTCACCATACGGAAATCGGAGTCATCTAAACAAGGTAAAGCTATTGCTTTTAAATCAAATGAATACGTCTCTCCTCCCTCCGATCACGTAGATGATAGTGATTCTGAAAGGGATAACGATGACCTAATTCTATTAGCTAAAGGCTTAAGAAAATTTATGAGAAGGTCATTTGGAAACAAAAATAAGGGTACTACAACCAAAAGAAATAAAAACAAGTCAAATGATAAAGACGTTAAATGTTATGAATGTGGAAAACTCGGACACTTATCATATGACTGCCCCAATAAAGAAAAGCAAACAAATAAATACCCTGACAAGGAGCGGAACAAAAATAGACTCGTCTCAGAACCCAAACAAAGGAAACGTGCTCTAAAGGCCTCCACCTGGAGTGATTCATCGGATTATGAAACTGAGACCGAAGAGGAAACTGCACAAGTATGCTTTGCATCCAAAGCATCAAATGAGGTATCATCTGATTCTGACTCTGACTCTGAACCTTCTTATGATGATCTTTTTAGTCAGTATCTAGAATTACATAAATTCACTAAGACTCTCGCTAAGGAAAAGAAGCGATTAATTGAAGACAAGAAACTGTTAGAATCTTCTAACGAGAATATTGTCGCTCAATTAAGCGATTCAAAGAAAGAGTCATCATGTGTCATTACTGCATTAAAGACAGAGATTTCATCATTGACCACTCAAAATAATGAAATGAAATCCGAGATTTCAAATTTGAAATCAAGGAATACCGATCTAGAGAAAATGATGGAACAGTTTGATACGGGGTCCAAAATGCTGCATCGCATTATATTATCAGAAAAGCATGACAGCGACAAAACGGGGTTGGGATACGTTGATACAAATGAAGTATCAACCTAACCAACTAAGTTTGTGGTGTCAAAGAAAGTAGACACCCCTAAGCCTCAAGTGGCGTCTAAGATGACGCAAAAGGCGCCCCTTTCCTCATCACGTCCCACTTCTTCTTCTTATCATGTGAAATATAATTTTGTACCATATAGATATGAAAAGAAAAGAATAATGCATACACAAAATTCATATCATCCATGCATTACGCACACACACACAAGGACATATCAAAAACGTCCTTCATTTAATGTGTATAAAGGAGTCCTTGGGCAAAGGCCCAAAGTGCATGCACCACATGTCTACTATATCGCACTTTCATCTACATTCTTGCCATTTGATAGACCGAGAAGGATCACCCAAGTATTGGTACCGAAAGGTACTTTTACCAAGAGGTGATTAACTAACTCGAAAGGACCCAAAGTTAAAAGGGTACCTAAATCATCTTTGCACATTGCAAGGAGCCCACGCATCGAAAGATACATCTATTAAGTGGTTCCTTGATAGTGGATGCTCGAGACACATGACGGGTGAACCGAGCCTATTCACCAAACTAAAGAAGGTCACAAAAGGCGGATCTGTGACCTTTGGAGACAACAACGAAGGCAAGATCATCAGAAAAGGTACGATTGGAAATCCAAACACTCTCCAAATCTCCAACGTATTTTTGGTAAGCAACTTATCCTACAATCTTCTTAGCATTTCTTAATTTGTTGACAATGGTTTCAATGTGTGTTTTACTCACCCTTATTGCAACATAATAAATAAAAATTGAGAAACCGTTTTAAAAGGAAAACGAGAAGGTAATATTTTTACGCTTTCTATGGATGATGTAGTAGACACTAAAGTTAAGTGTTTTATGTCCAATGAACCCAATGTGAATTTATGGCATAGACGTTTAGGACACATTGGCATTTCCACAATGGAAAACCTTCAACGAAAGAACCTAGTACGGGGATTGCCTAAGCTTGATTTAGACAACTTTCAGTTGTGTGAATCTTGCATAAAAGGCAAACAAACACGTGAGTCACTTAAGCCTAAAAATGAAATAAGCACGACTAGAATCTTAGAACTATTGCATATTGATTTGTTTGGTCCTAGTCGCACTACAAGCCTTGGTGGGCGCCACTATGCATGCGTGATTGCTGATGACTTTTCTCGTTATACTTGGACTTTATTTCTTGCACATAAGGATGATAGCGCCATAGAAATTGCAAAATTAATTAAACAACTTGAAAATCAATATGGTGTAAATGTGAAAAAGATAAGAAGCGATAGAGGCGGAGAGTTTAAAAACAAAGAGATGATTTCGTTTTGCGAAGAAAAAGGAATTAAGCATGAGTTTTCGCCACCTAGAACTCCACAATTAAATGGAGTAGTAGAAAGAAAGAATCGTACATTACAAGAAATCCCTAGAACTATGCTATGCGAAAATAAATTGCCTAGATTTCTGTGGGCGGAAGCCGTAAATTGTGCATGCTATATTGTAAATCGCCTATCTATAAGAAAGAAAATAAACAAGACGCCTTATGAGATTTTGAATGATCGCTTGCCTAAGATTGACTATTTTCGTGTGTTTGGATGCAAATATTTTGTCTTGAATACAAAAGATAATTTAGATAAATTTGAATCCAAATCAATTGAGTGTATTTTTGTTGGATATTCTATAAATTCAAAGGCATATAGATGTTATGATCCTCTCACTAGACAAATCATGGAATCTATTCATGTGAAATTCAATGAATATGGTGAGATTGATAAAGATAAGGAATATGACGATGACTTTGAATTGAAACCCGTGTTGAATGAAGATGATGGTTCTTTTGATATGCATGATATGAATGACACACTAGAAATGCATGATCACATAGAAATGCATGATAACATAGAAAATAATCAACCAAGATGGCATAGAGATCACCCACATGATCTCATCATAGGCGACCTCACTCACGGTGTGCGACCACGTAGAAGAATTACATCGGACGAAATAAATGAATTTCATGCTATGATTTCTGAAATTGAACCCAAAAATGTGCATGATGCTTTGAGTGATTCTTCTTGGATTGATGCCATACATGATGAACTTAATCAATTTGTTAGAAACGATGTATGAGATTTAGTGCCACGACCACAAACAAGACTATAATAGGCACAAAGTGGGTGTTTAGGAATAAAATGAATGAAGAAGGAAAGGTTGTTAGAAATAAAGCGAGACTTGCAGCACAAGGCTATAATCAAGAAGAAGGAATTGACTACGATGAAACATTTGCACCCGTAGCACGTTTAGAAGCTATACGACTATTACTTGCTATTGCTTGCATGAAAGATTTCAAATTATATCAAATGGACGTAAAAAGTGCATTCCTAAACGGATTGATACAAGAAGAAGTATACGTAAAGCAACCACCCG
>AP025041.1:26326573-26425051 GCA_036186865.1 Eustoma russellianum
CCACCCGGTTTTGAAGATTTGAAACATCCCGATCACGTGTACAAACTAAAGAAAGCACTATACGGCCTAAAGCAAGCACCGAGAGCATGGTATGATCGTTTTGCTACTTTCCTTTTAGAAAATAATTTTAAACGAGGTACTATAGATAGTACACTATTTTTGAAACAAGATAAATCGGATTTACTTATTATCCAAATCTATGTTGAAGACATTATTTTCGGTTCTACCTCACATAGACTTGTTGAAGATTTTGAAAATTGCATGAAATCTGAATTTGAAATGTCTATGGTTGGTGAACTAAATTATTTTCTTGGCTTGCAGATTAAGCAAACGAGTAAAGGGATTCACATAAGTCAAGCAAAATATGCAAATGACATGATTAAAAAGTTTAACTTTGAAAATTTGAAACCATCCCCCACTCCTATGAGTGTCACTACTAAATTAGACAAAGACGAACATGGTAAAGACGTTGATAATGGCTTATATCAATCTATGATAGGTTCTTTGCTATATTTAACTGCTAGTAGGCCTGATATTATGTTTAGTGTATGCATGTGCGCACGATTTCAAAGTCAACCTAAGGTGTCTCACTATAATGCGGTAAAAAGAATATTCCGCTATATTAAGCACACGCCCACCTTAGGAATTTGATACGATAAGGATTCTACATTTAACTTACATGCTTACACTGATGCAGATTATGGTGGATGCAAAATAGATAGAAAAAGCACGAGCGGAACTTGCCAATTTATAGGAAATTCACTCATTTCCTGGTTTTCCAAAAAGCAAGCAAGTGTTGCTTTGTCCACTACTGAGGCCGAGTACATGGCACTTAGCCTTTGTTGCACACAGTTGTTGTGGATAAAACAACAACTTTCGGACTTTGGAATTACCGTAAATAAAATTCTTATATATTGTGATAGTATGAGTGCCATAAATTTGTCTAAGAACCCCGTGTTACATTCTAAGGCTAAGCATATAGAAGTACGCTATCACTTTCTTCGTGATCACGTAAACAATGGTGATATTGTCATAGATCACGTATGCACAGAAGCACAAGTAGCGGATATCTTTACAAAAGCCTTAAATCAAGCCATGTATGGATCTCTTCGTTCTAAATTAGGCATGATTCCCGTTGATATGATTTGATTTGACGTAATTTGATTTTCTTTCCTTATTGACATGAATCTTTTGATTTACTTTCCAAAATAAAGGGGGAGAGAAAAGCATGATTTAAGGGGGAGAGAGAGAGACTAATTGATACTAATTGCACAAATCAAGGAGAGCCGGATTTGAAATTTGAAATTCAAATTTCAAATTTGTACATGTCTCAAGGGGGAGCGATAGCATTTAAATCATGTGCATAAGTTATTTTGAAAATCATCAAAAGGGGGAGATTGTAGAGAAAATGGGCTTTGAGTGATTTCAAAATAAGTGACTTAATAAAAATGCATGATATATATACGAACGTGTACATGTATGCATGATACGTTGTTATTACTTGCCTTATTTAGCTTATATATAATGTTGCTGGACTAACGAGCCATTAAGCGTTAAAGCTTACATCATATGGCAAACATTTGTTGTGTTTTTACTATTTTCAGGTGCCACCATTAATGAACTAAACTAGTTCATTAAGTGAAGTACTTAGTTTATTAAACTAAGTAGTTCATTAAAGGGAGCCACATTTGGAAAAGGCACAAAGGCAACAAAGCTAAGGAAGGAAAGTTTTCTCCTCCTCCCCTCTTTAATATGACACGCCACATATACATATATTACATATATTTTCAGATTTTTTAAGAAAAGGCACATACACATGTATTCCAACGTACTACCGACACGTTATATATTTTACGTACGTACGTTAACGTCACACCACTATACTTAACTCATATTTATGAGTATATTCAGGTCTTATATCATATGATATAAGATATGGTGTTGACAAATTAAATACGACACGATAAAAGGTTCTAAACCAAAAATTATCGTATCGGGCGAATACCGAAACTTCGCCAATGTGTCACGTACTTGCCATAAATAGATGGCCATCCCCTATACCTCAAAAATCATTATTATTTTCGTGGGTTACATGTAATATTCAGCCAAAAATACTTTCCATGTTGGCACACACAAATTACTCCACATTAAGGCCAAAATGTGAAGATTCCAAGTTTAATTTTTTCACATGTTAATAGTACCACTTTAGATCAGCCAAGTGCTGAGATTTAAAGTATATATTATATATGTTATGTATAACATAATATATATGACATGTGCAAAAGTTGGAATTTAAATTAGAGAAAAATCGGGTAATCGATAAATATCGAAAATTCGGTTTTTTACGCACACAACACATGGAACGTTTATGGTACATCATGTGACACGTATCTAGACACTTTTTACATATGTTATACATCTTAAAGTGTTCTATAAAATTAAATTAATAGCTGATTAGAATATAACATGTGTGTATTATTAAATGTGCATTATTTTACAAAGTTAGCAAAAATAAATTTCAGCACATGCACATACATATCCAACGCCACCTACAGCTGAGATGGAGCTTATTTGGAGTCTTGTTGGCATATTTATTGGTCAAGGATCAATCATACAATGTTGGTGAATTAAAGAGAGAAGCTACAAATGTTAAGAATTCAAAATTTGTCTCTCTTATAACACATGCTGAAAAAAAATTCAGCATGCTAACAAGGCTGGCCGATTTTGGCACATTAAATGGTATATTTCATCATCTCAAATTATGTGATTGATTGGGAGAAGAAATGGAAGCAATTTGAACACATGCTGAAAATTTTTCAGCATGTGTGTAACTTGTGGTGGCCGAATTTATGAGCAAAATTGTGTCCAAGTTCATTTCTCATGTGATAGGAATATTTACAATCAATTGGTGATTCATTTCATAAAGAAAAATCAAAGAAAAATGGTAATATTTTGAACTTTATCCCCATGTGTCACATGCTGAAAATTCAGCATGGCAATGTCACATAATGGCCGATTTTTATCATAGCTAGAAAGGAATTTTTGTCTTGCAATTTATGTGATAAATCTTATGACTTATGGAAATTATTTTGTGATGATTTTGGCACATGTTTAAGTGTTATTTTCAGATTTTTCTAAGTCATCAATGATGACAACATTCATCCAATAAGAAGGTGCCAAGTAAGCAAAGCCTAAATGATCATCCAATAAGAAGATGCCAAGTAAGCAAGACTTTGTCACAATAATGTCTTACATTCTCCCAAGGACTTAGAAGATAATTTTCAAGAGGGGGAGGCACCTACAAGGGGACGGCCATAGTACATTAAAAGGAAAGAAGAGGAGCAAAAACAAGACAAGCAAAAGCATTGCAAAATGAAAGTGAAAAACGCCTAGACTCTTCTTGTTCTACATTCTCTTTCTTTCTTCTTCTTGTAAGCCTATTGTATTCATATCTTTCAATCTTGAATAGGCTTGATATAGACCACCACATATTCTATATCTTTGTAAAAGATTGATCAAGGTGTGATCAATTTTCATTCTTGCAAGGTGGTGGTGTTCGTGCAAATTGTATTCACCGTACAAGGTTTGTAAAGGGTTGGAGTTAGGTGTAACTCTATCAAACCTGTGGTAAGGTGTGTTGTGTGTGTGATTAGTGTGAACCAAGGAAGGTATTTCTTGAAGACTGGAGTAGGTTGTTTATAACCGAACCAGTATAAAAATCTTGGTGCAATTTACTTTCAGCATTTACTATTCAGTTACTCCACAGTTTATGCTTCTTGTTTGCATTCGAAAAAAATAGTAAATGATTTTCAAAAATCACAAAAATTTCCATAAATATACTCACACGTTCTAAGGTTAATTTGGCACAAGTTTTAACCCTTTTGGATAAGTATAAGTCAATCAAACATCAAAAGTTCTGAGACTAGTGTAGTCTGATTTTCAGACTTGCAAAGGTTGAGACTTTGATTGTAGTTGACCTATTTTCCAAAAGAATTTTGCAAAACTGTTTCAACCCAATTAAGTATAGTATATAATGAGTTATTGTTCAAATTTTCAGAGTATTTGGACATACACACAAATAGGAATAAATTTTTCAAAATCGTCTACCGTTTCTGGCAGATTCGAGCAATCTTATTACCAACGGTTTTTGAAGTGGTTAAAGATTGAATTTTAATTTGAAATTTTTAGGGGACCCTCATAACATCTGAGGCTAAGTTCTCTCAAAAGTTCAGAATTTTTGGAGACCTCTAATCTGGTTTTAAGAACGTTTTAAAACTGGTCCGGAAAACATAATATGTTTTCAGAAGTTGAATTGTCTAGGTTCAAACAAATTTTAAAAACCACACTTTCCGCACCATCTATTCAACCCCTCTTCTAGTGGTGCCTTGCAGATCCTACACAAAAAATATAGCAACCCAAATAATGCCGCTTGAATTTCAGCAACGAAAGGGTGCATGGTGGAAGTCTGAAAGAAACTGCCGCAATACATACGCCAGAGCTGTCTCATAAGATTGCTCCTCCTACAGCATAAGTACGGCCAACTGCCGCATCAACATTGAGCTTCATTCGACATGAATGAGGCAGGAGCCACCGGACCACTATGGGCCTTTTTGGACGAATAGGAGGTAACAAATGCAAATGTGTTATTTTGCCAACCCCAGATACAAGCTTTGTCCCATCAATAGTTTTGCCCCACAAATAAATATCAGAACGGATAAGAGCAACAAGTGAATCAGTAGTATAATGGGTGGCCTCACCATACGTTAAGGAATAATATGCCGGCCATATATTATAGATTATAATACCTGGTATCACAATCCGCATAACCCCTAGAAGTGTATTTGATGTGGCCCGAAACCACCAAGCTAATAAGTGAGGCCAGAAACGGGTGATGAAAGCAGATTCTCCTGCAGTCAATTTTAGAATATACGCCAAATAGGCCGAGTGTATGTGCAATGCAGGAAGCATGATCAATAGCTGCTGAAGCTACCTTGCAGAAAGGGCATTGTGTGGGAATATATACCGCAAATGCCCAATATAATCCTCAAAAGGTAGGTCCCTGTTATACAGTCACCAAAGAAATATTCGCATTGATGTTCTATGCTGCTTGTGCCAGATAAATTGAGCCAAAAGAAGAGCGGGATGTGATATACGACAAAGATCATATGCTGAACGTAAGAAAAATAATCCCGAGGCCAAGTCAGTCCCGCACAACTATGTACCATGCTGCCGACTGTGAGAGGAACAAAAAATATGAGAGCGACAAAGAATCTTCCAAATAGGTGAATCCGTAATACAGGGACGGTAATCCTCACGGCGGCCATATTTTTCATGCAGATATGCGCTCCAGAGTGTATGATTTTGAAGATAGTTCCACCATATGGGACAAAAATAGGTTACTTGATAAGTGCGGAGATCTCGAAGGCCTAAACCACCCTCAGCACATGGTGTCTGAATAGTGGACCATGAAATCCAGTGTCTTCTTGGACCCCAATAGAAATTGGCCATCTTATGTTCTATGATCTTAATCACCGATTGTGGCACCGCCGGCTGCTATAATATGCAAAGAGAGTGATGAAATAACATACCTCAATAAAACCAGCCTACCCGCCTGAGACAACAGTTTATTATGCCAGCCATGAAGTCAGTTGTCAATGTGCTCCAGTAATGATGTACAATAACGCGCTCGGCTAATGCCCTTATGCAAGAAAGAGACCAAACATCGAAATGGCAAACATGAGGCATGCATACCAAGTCGGCATAATGAAGTCTGCGCTGCAAAGACGTATTGGCAGAAGAAATGAAGCTACTTTTACCATAATTTACCTTTTGACCTGAGGCGGCTTCATAATGGGTCAAAAGTATTTGAAGCCACGTAAAGTATGAACCGTACCACAAAGAAATATTAGCAAATCATCCGCATATGCAAGATGTGTCACCTGGAAAGGTATACGGCCCAAACGGAAAGGCTGCAAAACACCCGTTGACACTAGCGCCTTTAACCCTCTACTAAATCCCTCTGATGATAAGATAAATAACAAAGGTGATAACGGGTCACCTTGCTTCACCCCCCTGTATGGCCGAAAGCTACCTGACGGAACAACATTGATGAGGATAGAAAATCGGGTGCTGCCTAAATAATTCACTATAATGCACATAAAAAAACCAGTGAAGCCAAAACAAAGCAATAGCAGCTCCAAATACTCCCAACTGACTCTGTCAATAGCCTTCATCATATCCAGTTTAAGACATACCTGGCTTCCCCCTTTGTGAAGCATGTGTATAATTTCCCGCACAAGCAGCACTTGAGTGTATATATCCTATCCTTTTAGAAAGCTTATTTGCTCCAGCGAGATAAGTTTCGGAAGAAAAGTACTAAGGCGTGTTGCAATGAAACGAATGCAAAGCTTACTCAAAAAATTAGCCAAACAGATTGGCCGATAATCACTAAAAGTACATGGAGCCGTTACCTTCGGAATTAAGGTATAAGAGCACTAGCCATCATTGTGTGCTGTGGAATCCCGAGGAAAAATTCCTGCACAGCCAAGACAACATCCATTTGTATAATAGACCAACACGAACGGAAGAAATTACCATGAAAACCATCAGGTCTTGCAGCACTTTGAGGATCTAAATGCCACACCACCTCCTTCACCTCCAACACCTGTGGGAGCCGAGTAAGAAAATTATTGTCCTCCATAGTCACAAGCTGTGGAATATGCTGCAAGATATAATCATAATTCCCTATTTGTTCATGTGCAAACAAAGCCGTGTAGAACGAAACTGCTTCATTTCTAATTGCATCTGGTGTGTCGCATAAATCATCTGAATGTGTATAAATTTGATAAATGCGTAACTGAGTGCAGTGGCCCTTGACAATCAAATGAAAATAACGTGTATTAACATCACCATCCTAAAGCCAGTGAAGACGCGCTTTCTGCTTCCAAAACTGTAACTCATACTTGGATGCTTGGATGTATTTCGCCTTAGCTTGATGATATAGACTACGATTTATCTTCGATAGATCATTGTCCCACACAACTTCTGCACACCTCACCTCCACCTCAGCTGCTATACTTGACGAAATATATTTCCGAAAACCTCCCAATTCCATCACTGAATATCCTACTTAAGCCGAAACAATTTTTTAAAGAAACCATACATACCTCCGGTAGTGGGATATGATTCCCAAGCAATTTTGATGTAAGCATGGAAATCCAAATGAGACAACCAGGCATCAGGAAACCGAATATATATATATATATATTAAATTTTTTCTTCTTTTCCAAAATATCTTCCTATGTCCTTTTTTATTTTTCTTTTTATTTAAGTAGTACTAATTCTTGTGTCATGAATTTTTGTTTTGATTTAGTTTATCCTAATAACTTGAGTTGTTAGCTACTAGTCTTGTTTTAACTTCTATATGAAATTGTAAAATGTTTGTTACCGAATTTAGCCGTATATCGATATATCGAGTAATTTAATGCTCGCACAAATTTTTAAAGTCTGAAAATGCGATATTCAAACAGTTCCGATGTAACAAAATTTTCAGGACGTAACATATAATGATTGTTATTATTGAAACTCTATCAGCTTCACCATATTACTCTAATTTGCTTTGAAATCTAGCACGCAAGCTCTCAGCATATCCTCCAAGCTCTGGATGGTCCTCTTCGATTGTCCATCAGTCTGGGATGGAATGATATACTAATCCTCAAGTCATTCCCCATGACTGTCTGATATGCGGGCCAAAATCGAGATGTCAATCTAAGATTTTGGTCCGACAAGATACTCACTGGTACTCTATGTAAGCTCAAGATGTTATCCACATATAACATCACTACTTCTCCATCCTAGCTTCCCTCGACACTGGTAGGTAGTGCACGAGCTTAGTCAATCGATCCACAATCACCCAAATGACGTCATTGTCATTTCTTGTCCTATATACAAAGTGTATAGTAATGTGCTCCCATTTCTACTCAGGTATGTCTAACGATTACATAAGTCCTCCTGGTCGCTGACGCTCTGCCATCACCTGCTGACATACCAAACATCTAGCAATATGCTCAGCTATCTCACGCTTCATGCAACTCCACCAATAATTTTTCTTCAGGTCGTTATATATCTTTGTGGCTCTAGGGTGTATAGATAGTCTCTAATATGGCACTTCCTTCAATATTTATTTCCTAAGGTCCTCATCTTCGGGCACACACAATCTACCATGAAATCAAATACTCTCATCATCCAACACTTGAAACACTTTAACTTGCTCAGTCTTAAGTCGGTCACGAATATTACTAAAAATATATATCTACTAGGAATATTCCTAAACTTAAACACTACCCATGATTATCTATATATATACAACACTAAGTGCAAACCCTAAACCATCCTAGCAACCTTCCTGCCGTTCCACACATCAGCAAGAAAAACCAACTTCCACACCATACATTCAAGGAAAAGAAAAAGCCAAGCAGCCTTGTCATTGAAGAATTCGGCTAGGCTGTGAAAAGGAGAAAAAAAATAAATCAAAGCAACTCCATTTTTTTTCACTACCCACCGCCAGCATCAACAACGAATATGATTATTTGGTGGTGTACTCATTCGGCCAAGAAGCAGACCAAACGGAAGAAAAGAACTTATTCGATTCAACCCAACCCTATATTCAATTGTACGGTATAGTATATACGAATCGATGTAAGTAATCTCCCTATACTTGCTATGTTTTGCAAAAATTTTATACATCTATGTTAGTAATAAAGTGGATCATACATAAGTATTGGTGATTGCATAAATTGTTGAATATATATGTGTTTATGGCCGTGCATTTATATGAAATTATAAATTTATAGATATTGAAGTATGTATAGTTGTATATTGTCCTTGTATATTGTATGTTGTCAATCTATGCAATTACGTATTTGCCGTTTAAATATTGGATATGAAATTTGGAGTTATGTAAATGGCTTAAATAATGGATATGAAGTTGTGGGTTATGTAAATGGTTTGTGCATGGCCGGATATGGGTATTGATGGTATAATTTTCAGCAATATGGGATTTCACAAATGTATATGCTGCCGAATATACAACTATATATATATATATGTGTGTGAATAATATTTTTGATATTGTGTATGTATGGCCGAATTTAAGTTGTATGTGTGTGGTTCGGGTGTATTGCAAATTATACATTTGGGCCGAGAGTTTGTTTTGAGTGATGTGATGTCGGCCACTTTCATTTACATTGCTGTGGAAATATTTGGTAGATTCTTGTGATATGTATTACACAATGTGGTGCATAATTATGTGGCCTAGTTTACAGTCATAGATATATATACATTAATTTGCATTTTAAGCTCAGTAATAGGCGGCAGTCGAATTTTTAATATATATGCATGAATTGAGTTGAGAATTTGTATATTGTGTGTTTGATTGCATTTTAATGTGAATACAAATATAGACATATAAATGGTTAGTAGTGATATAAGTATGTGACCGAGGCTTGGCTTTTAGATTTGGAAGAATATGAATTTCGGCCTGGGATGAAAGAAGTGGGCCGAGTGAGATACGTGCACATATATGTATATATGCACCTGTATAGGCATGGACATATGTACGTGTATATATACATGGTTAAGATTGGACTTATTGGTATAAATGGTAACTTTGGAAATTATTTGGACTATCTGTTTGGCTCTTTGAATTTGGGTCATTTTGGTAATCTTAACGATTTGACATTTTGGCCCTTTTGGGAATTTGGACTAACTTTGTTACTTGGAAAATGATTTTGAAAGTTGCACTTGCATATTTTTGGAAATTCACCCTTACAAGGAAAATATATTGGTAAGCCGAGTTGATTCCTATTTTGGTTATCGAGTGCTGCAGATGTAACTACCTCGTTAGGGACAGGGTTTCTGTATGCCTATTTAGATTGCTGCGGATATAACTACCTCGTCAGGGACAGGGCTTCTGTATGCGTATTTTGGGCCTGAGCGTAACTACCTAGTCTGGGACAGGATGCAAAGGCATATATTTGGTGCTATAGACATAACGACCTAGTCTGGGACAGGGTGTCTATAATATATTTTGTTTGGGGGAATCAATTCGTAAGTCTTACGGTATAAGTCACTTGTAGGGAAAGTGCTATAGCCATTGCATTTGATTTTGGACTTTGGACCGATTAAACTGGATTTGGTTATTGGATTTTGGATCGGTTAAATCGGATATGGACATTGGATTTGGACATTGGACATTGATATTGGAAACATTAGTTTTGAAATATTGGAACGTTGGCATTGCATTGCTTTGAAAAATTGCATCACGTTTTAGCTTGGACTAACCTTTGTTTGGCTGTCGTTTGGTTTACTTGGTCATCGGTCTATTTGTTGACTTTATTACGTACTTAATTGGACTTTGTTTTGTGCTTTGTTGGGTCTATTTGCTCTATTTGTTTTTGGATGTTAGGGGCAGAGTTGTAAATTTACTTGCGAAGAGAAGCATGATATTATTTTATGTTGCTATATATCGGTATCACACTTGCTTCTTCGTGTATGATCCCATGGCAAGTATAGTGGGATTACTTGCTGAGCGACTTGTCGCTCAAACCACGCTTTAACATATTTTGCAGATAGACAGGTGATTGAGTTAGCATACCGAGGATGACCAAGAGTGGAGATATTGAGGTCGATGACATTCTAATGAGGCTTTCGAGGGCTTAGTTGAGATAATGATTTTCGATACTCGAGGTTTATGTACTTTAGACATTTAGTTATATCTACATTTGACATTTGTATTGGATTTAGATTTGCCTAGACATTGATATTTATGATGATGATTATTTCGAGGTTTTAAATTTTGACTTCCGCTGACGTGTATCTGTTTTGATTTTGACGCTTTGTATTCTCCTTAGTGAGATACGGCGGGTGCACTGTTCCCGATGCTAGGGCTCGGGAGCGGTGCGTTAAAATCCAACACTTGAAACACTTTAACTTGCTCAGTCTTAAGTCGGTCACGAATACCTTATAGGTTCATATCGTCCTGCTGAGCTTCCTTGATTCTATCTACTAGAGTAGGCGTAATGATCAGTGCAGGCAATACATTTGACGTGGAATCTACGATACCCAAATCAAACTCTTCAATTTCTCTCTCTAGTGGACTCTGTCTTGAATGGCTTGATTTCTTGTTGAGTGCATCCGCCACTCTGTTCGCCTTACCAGGATGGTAGTTGATGATCACATCATAGTCTTTGATCAGCTCTAACCATCTACTCTGCCTCATGTTAAGCTCTTTCTATATGAATATATACTTGAGGCTTTTGTGACCTATGTATACTTCGTATTTTTCTCCATATAGGTAGTGTCACCATATATTCAATGTAACCACTATTCGGCAAACTCTAAATCATCGGTCGCATAATTCTGCTCATACAATTTTAGTTGCTTCGATGCATAAGTGATTACTCTTCCGCCTTGCATCTGTATGCATCCTAAAATAAGAGAGCTAGGCCACATTTATATGTTTGCAAAATCATCAGAATAAAATTTGTATACATATGTCTAGACCATTTTTAGATGAATCGCTGCATATTACGAACCTTTCAGTGCCAGAGGATTGTGCCAGAACTGGAGTAACGGTCAACCTCTTCTTAAGTTCTGCAAAGCTCCCCTCATACTCGGAGGTCCACTCAAACTTCATCCTCTTCTAGTTCAGCATACTCAGTGGAACAATGATCATCGAGAATCCATCAACAAACTTCATATAGTATCCTGCGAGACCTAAGAAACTTCTTCCCTTAGTAATATTGGTAGGTCTCGGCCATTCAATGATCGCTTCAATCTTTTTTGGGTCCACTGAAATGTCTTCTTCTGAAATTACATGTCCAAAGAATGTCACACTTTCAACCTGAACTCACACTTGCTGAACTTAGCATTCAACTTCTTCTTTATCAGAATATGAAACACTTTTCTCAAGTGCTCAGTGTGGGTCTCTTCATCAGGTGAGTATACCATAGTGTCATCGACGAACATCATGACAAACTTGTCCCGTTGTCCCTTGAACACGTTAATCACCAAGTCCATGAATGCTATTGGGGCATTCGTCAATCCAAAAGACATCACTAAGAATTCATAATGCTCGTATGTAGCGCCCCGTACTCGGCTACCCCTCGTACGGTGCACCCGCCGTACTTTCCCTTTCGGAAAAATACAAAGCGTCGATACTTAACTCATAAAACCCATGGATAAACATGGATTACAAAGTCACGATCTTAACATGTAGATAAAAATACGGCAGAATTTGAACCTTAATCCGAAAGCGTCAAATCGCATATACATAGCAAAATTATACAAACTGAACCGATAGCAAATTACACCGCGAAATTACACAAACATAATCCGAAAATAGCTAAGTCCCAAAATGTCCCAAAGGTTCATCAAAAGCTTCCATCATCATTCTCTTAACAGCGACTTCAATAACCTATGGGTATGGCACCCTTGGCTCATCATCAATCCACTCGACTTCATTGCCTGGCTCTGGGGGAAAAATAGATGGGTAAGCGACAAAGTCGCCAGCAAGTATACAATAACACCATACAATAAAGAGAAAACGGCATACAAGAATCAAACCCCAATTCCTTAAGTTAAAACATATCTGCCAATAACTTTCCGAAGCATCATACTTAAAGTCATATCAACACTTAGCTAAGATCTAAATGTCATCACTTAGTTAGATTCTACGTGCTATAGTCAATCCTTACTTCTATGAATAGGTATCATGTGTAATGTGTATGAAAATGTGAATGCAATGCAAATGCAACGGGAAACATTCTTTCTTTCATTTAGACATGCTCATAAAAATACTTGAACTTTCTTTCTTTCTTTTAAATCATGCTCATCATAAAACAAGAGAGTGTGTCAGCCTATTATACTGGGCATGACTCGGTTCTTATAACATGATCACCTTCAGGTCTATTATACCGGACCTGGCTTGGTTCTTACACTCTTCAGACCTATCATACCAGGCCTGAATCGATTCTTATAATTATGATCATCTTCAGACCTATTATACTGGGCCTGGATCGGTTCTTATAACTCTTCAGATCAATTAACCCCGGATCTGTAGCGGGTTAAGCTGGCCAGGAGGGACGGAAATTCTTTCAAAACAGAAACTTTATATAAAACATCAACAAAATCATGAGCATGAAACTTATGAGCATGTCAATGCAATTGCATGGGATGCAACATGGTAAAATGCACTTATAGCATCATAAACAACTTTCTTCATGGGCTGGAAAACGATCCAGCAGCATGTCCTGTATTGCCCGGCCTCAAAATCAACCTTTTTAGCCTATTTTCCAGAAACTAAAAATATGGACATGCACCACATGATCTTAACTACATTCTGTACAAATTTCACGCGATTCCGACAAGCGTGGGTATCTTAATAAAAATAACTCCCAACAAGGGTACAACAGAAATTCTGCTGCACTCTCAACTCCGTTTCTTACCTTGTCTCCATTCATAAACTCATTATGGGGCTCATTTAGTACCTGTAAATCTTTTCTATTTCTTTCGTGAACAATATCCAAATGCCCATTTACAAAAACAAGTCAAAATAAACACAACACAAGTCATACAAGCACCAAGGGTCAATCTGTCCTGTTTTCTGGAATGTTACACCAACTTTACCTTAATGGTTTACCACCAAGATCAATAGATAATGTCAATTTCTTTACATTAATACTTAGCTCTATGTCTTAGGTACTTCTTGTAAAAATTTCATATCAATCCAAGATGTTTAAGGCACTTAAATAATTTTTCTCCCCAAGGTGGTACAACCCGGAACTGGTTTGACCTCTTGATACTAAAAATTTATTTCTGACCAATCCACAAACGATTTTCCAGAAATTCCAACTCCACAACAAAATAGACATGATGAGCTACGACCATGCCAAAAATCAGCTCAATCTAACGTTTAGAAGGTCCTTAACTAAATCCATCAATTTAGCATAAAATCTGTCCAGGATTCTGTTTTCAACCGACATGCATAGAAGTATCCTTTCCTTCCTAATTTTCGTTCTTTAGCCTATAATCCAAGTTAATGGTCATTCAATAGACGTAACAAGGCTTCTCTGTACTAATTAAAGTCCTTTTTAGCATGCAAAAGTCGTTCATAAAGGCTGTTCATTCCTTCTAAACAAAACAGTCCTCTAGTCCAACAATTTCTCATGCTAAAACCACTAAAAATGCTAGGCTTCATACCAATCATGTTTTATTCAATACCAAACATAGGGCAGCCCCTAATCCATCACTTTTAACTCTTATTTCCAGTTTAACATGCTCTATATTGCAACATCAGAGAGGTCTATCATCCAACCCTTCAATACATACGAAAAGATAACAACTTAGGCATATTTTCACTAAAATTATGTCTTAAGCTTCTAGACATTCAAGTATGCACATAATCACATATATTGTAAGAGGTTAAAGTATACTTGCCTTGAAATGAAGCTTTAAAAGATAGATTAACTTCAAGGTAGCTTGAATCACTTGGGGTTCCCTCCACTTGAGCGATAACACACAGATTTTGGGTCAACACAAGGCCAACATTAAAAGAATACTAATGAACCACAAAATGCTTAGAAATTTACCTCAAGGCTTAGAATCAAGCCTAGGTTCTTCTAACTCTTCTTCTTAGATGAGATTGATGAACTAGAACTCCCACTTGAGCCCTCCTAACCCACGGCTTTTGGAAAAATTAACATGGGTTACCATTCAAGCTTACTATACTAAAATTTCATCAATGGAGATATAAAATAAGACATTACTTACTTGATTGAGATGCTTATGAGCTTAGGTTGATGAGACTTCTATTCCTCCCTTGACTCCTAAAGTTTTTGGCCTAGATGATGTGTTGGGGAAGGAGCACTTGAGATATCATTCTTGCTTGGAGTTATGTTTTAGGGTTTATAACTTGAAGTATTTGAGAAGATGGGTTTGAAAATCAAATGTGGTCTTGAAGGGCTATGGGGGACGATTCTAGGAGGGTTGGGAGAGGGAAATAAGACTTTATTAGGGTAGGCTAATTACTTGTTTGTCTTTTACAACTTTTGATAAGGAGTTAAGAAGGTAGCTAGCACACCACAATTAAGAAGGTGTTGGTGGTTGGTTGAAGAATCTTCTAGTCTCTTGGAGACTTATTATGGCCGAATTTTTTTTTATGTGTGTGTGGGGAGGGAAATTATTTTCTCACGTATCACACAACATGGGACATAATTAAATAAAAGGTGTTATGCTACATATTAAGAATCGGATAATTCACGGCGAATAAACGATACTTGAATTAGATATGTGAATATTCGACATTAACAAGCTTGGCAATATTAAGATAATCGATAGGAATAAAGTATGGAATATTTCACCGAAGGATGATAAGGCTTTTATAGATCGACGAGAGATAAGAGTACCTGCGAGTGTTCGGGATACGACATCGTATCTCGTGTGGAAAATTGTCTTAGCGATATCCTCCGCCTTGATCCTTAACTGCTGATAGCCTGACCTGAGGTCAATTTTGGTGAATACCTTCGCACCCTTCAGTTGGTCGAACAAGTCGTCCATCCTTGGTAGAGGGTGCTTGTTCTTGATCATGATCTTATTCAGCTTCTGGTAGTCATTACATAATCGCATGCTTCCATCTTTTGTCTTAACAAACAAGACCAGTGCTCCCCGAGGTGAAACACTAGTTCGTATAACCTTCCAGTGTATCAGCTCCTATAAATGCTCTTTCAGCTCTGCTGGTGCCATCCTATACAGTGCTTTAGATATTGGCTCAGCTTCTGCTATCAAGCTAATCTCAAATTCCACTTCCATGCTGGGTTTTGATCTGGGTAATTTATCAGGGAACATGTCCTTAAACACATTTACCACTGGGATATCGTCAATGGAGGTATCTCTCGTTCAACATCCATTGCACATAACAGAAATCCCTCATTCCCATTTCTCAGCACTTTATAAGCTTGAGTTACTATCAGGTAGATGTTCTGGGGCAACTTCTTCAGTTTATTGTTCCCTTGAAAAGTGAACTCTTCCTTAGTAGGGTCTTTAAACACCACCGGCTTCTGACGGCAGTCAAAGTGTGCATGGTATCTGGCCAGCCAATCAATTCCCAATATCATGTTGAGGTCACTCATTTGGATCGATATAAGTGCAATGAGGAAAATATGGTCTTCCATCTCTAGCTCGCAGTCCTTGTACCAATGGTGGGAGATAATAACTTGGTAACTTGCTTCTAAGACACGATAATGGGTGTTTGGACATTCAAGACAGTTCTTAAGGTTATTGACAAAGCTCTTGGCAACAAATGAGTGGTTCACGCACTGTCAAACAGTACCTTGGCTGGGACTTTATTCAATAAAATGGCACCTAACATGTTTAGGGGTTCAAGTATAATATGAAGATATCATCATTAAAACGCAATATTAAAAGTACATATCACCACGTCATTCAACCTCTGAACATTTATATAAGTCATCATATGCACTCAGGCATTGGTCAGTGGTCGACTCTTCTGCTGTGGGCCAGCTTTCCATGTCAATCTCCTCTGCTCTGGGCAATCCCTAACCAAGTGGCCCATCTTTTCATAGTTGAAGCATGCTCTCGTCTTTCACCAACAGTCGCCTTTGTGATGTCTGTTTCACGCTCGGCAGGTAGGAATAGAAGTCTGTGGGTTGCCTCGAGGATGTTGTGGTCGCTGCTATCCCATAGGACCTGTCTTTGGTACTTTGACCCATTTTCTGGGTTTACCAATAGTCTCCTCCCTAAACCTCTTGCCTCGGTTCTCCTCATCATGGCACTGCAAATCACTCTCCGCCTAGTAACATACATCCAGCAGCTCCTCAAAATCCCAAGCATTGGCATTCACCACTTCTCTGCAAATGTAAGTGTTTAGACCTCATTAAAACTTCACCATCTTTAGGCGCACGTTGCCCCTAGTAGATGACCCAAATCTCCCAAGGCGTTAAATTGATTCATGTAGTCCACCATTGACATGCCCAGCCCCTGTCTAAATGCCTTAAAAGCCCCTATCTTCAGCAAAGTCGCTGATGGCAGGACATAGACCTTCTTAAACTCCTCTATGAACCATGCCCAACTGATTGGTTGTGGAAAATCCATCACAATAGTAGTCCACCACTTGTCAGCTTCACCAATCAGGAATGATTAGATCATTATAGTCTTCATCTCGTAAGGCACATGTAGAAATAAAAAATTGTTTTCCACCTTGCTTAGCCACTTATCCACGCCATCTGGGTTAGAACCCCCATCAAAGGTAAAGAGGTGTGCCTGCTTCATCTTTCCACAGTAATATCTAGTCCTATACTACTGCTATGGTGTTGCCTAATTCATGGCCTGACCGATATGAATCAATGCGTCCACCAGTGCCTGCGGTAGGGCACTCTGGTTCTGGCTCTGCTTACCGTTTCCGTTACCATTAGGGTCTCTTCGTGAAGGAATCTTGCTGTAAACATTGCAATTTATTTTATTCAATAACATATACAATTAAGGGTTACTATGACCGCGTGCAAAGGGACATGCAAAAGTCATGATCAAAACTTAAATAGTGCAAACAATCAAAATTGCGTAGTCACAATATTGACTAAGTCTCCGTACCCGTCAACCGATCATCCTATAAGTCTACAATCATTTCAATAACATATACAATTAATGTTGAGAAATCACGGTTTGAGTGATTTGAAAACACATGATTTAAATATTACTTGTTCACGAAATACATGAAATAAGTGTTACTTGATATATGCACATGATAAAAATGCTTTACATTCTTATATATAATGTTGTCGTACTAACATGCCATGAAGCATTAAGTGATACATCATATGGCAAATATTTGTTGTCTTTATACTATTTTCAAGTGCCATAATTAACGAACTAAACTAGTTCATTAAGTGAAGTGTTTAAGGAAATGAACTAACTAGTTCATTAAATGAAGACATATTTGGGACATATTTGGAGAAAGCTATTTGGCAACAAATTTGGAATGGAAAGTTCCTTTTCCACACCTATATGCATGCTACATACTTACACATATTATGTATCGATATTTTTTTGCGACAAAGTACATACTCATATTCTGATGTTCCACAAACACGTCATATATGTTATAAATGTACGTAAACGACACACCACTATATAAACCTCATATTTATGAGTTTATACAGGTCTCATATAATATATTACAAGTCATATTGCCCTCAAAATTATAACGACGTGTCACGAGGTCATAAACCAAAAATTGTCGTATCGGGTGACTACCGAATCTTCACCGACATGTCACGTACTTGTCATATAAAGATAGCCAACCTATATATGCTAAAAATACAAAACAATTTCGTGGTCCACATGTCCAATTCAGCCCCAAATTCATTCCATGTTTACACACATCAATCACCCACAATTTAGCCCTAATTTGTGGAAAATTAGAACTCAAAGTTTATATCACATGAGGGCATTTTTTTCTAAGCCATTAGAGCTGAATATACATCTTATTTTATGTATATTATGTGTGACATAATATATATTACATGTCTAAGAAGTTTGAGATTAATCGGAGAAAAATCACATAATCGAGAAAAGTCAAAAATTCGGTTTTCTACACCTATACATACATGAGACAGTTTGTATATTTATGTAACATATATCCAGACAGATTTTACACATTCAAGACATGTTATAATGTTCTAGAAAAATACATTTATGGCTGATTGCAATTTACCATGTGTGTGAAGATTGTGCATCATTATGTGATAAATATTCAAAAGATAATTTCAGCCCTCTTGAAGCCTAAGTGGGGCTTGTTTGGTCCTTTAATTGGCGGAAGATAAGCCACACATGATTGGTGATATTGAAGAGGGCAAGACACACAAGCAAACATTTCAAATCAAACAAGTGCTGAAATTTATGCACATGGACAAAGCTTGACCGATTTTTTGCACCCTTATTTTCTTCAATTATCTTCCAAAATTGTGGGAGAATCATATCATGATTAAATGGTAACTAAAACCTTGATTTTGAACATGTGTTTAAGATTTATAAATGAATTTTCAGCTCATTTATGGAGTACCAAGGTGGATAAAAAATGGCCAATCATGAAGTGACAACTAGGCAAAGACAAGTCGTTCGCCCAATCGTATTATGCCAAGTAAGCAAGAGTGTGTCACCATTTATACAAAGCAATCTTCTAAGGGTATTCAAGACAATTTTCAAGGAAGACTACAACCCTAGGGGGGCGGCCAACCAACTATAAAAGGGAGCAAGATGATTCAAGCAAGGCTAAGCAAAGTTCATATTCTTACAAGTTCAAGCAAGACTATTCTCTTCTTCTCTTATTCTTTCCTCTTGATCTTAGCCTCAATCCTATCATTCTTATATTCCATATACTGTATAGGCTTTATTCATACCATCCACATACGTCGATCTCTTGTACAAGGTTGATCAAGGTGTGATCAAATTTTTATTTGTTCGGTGGTTGTGTTCATGTTGGTGTGTTTGTTCATTTGTTTGTAAAAAGGCTAGAATTGGTATTTGAATCCAGACACCCTTGTGTCAAGGTGCTATTTATGATTAGTGAATACCTAGGAAGTTGTACTCGAAGACTAGAGTACGTTGTTTTAACCGAACCAGTATAAAAATCTTGGTGTTATTTACTTTCAGCATTTTTTACTTTCAGTTTTCAGTTTTCTACACCGTTTTCATACTCACGAAACAAAACAAATTTCCAATAATCACAAAATTTTGCAGTAACATAGCCACATGTCCTAGCTTTCATTTGGGAAAAGTTTCATCATATTAGGATAAGTATAAGTCAGTCAAACGTTAATAGTCCAAAGACTAGTGTAATCTGATTCTCAAATTTACAAAGGTTTAGAACATCAACGTGGTTGCCATACTTACCAAGAGAATTTAGAAAATGAATATGGTTTAAATGTGAACAAGATTAGGAGTGATAGAGATGGCGAATTTAAAATAAGGACGTGATTGCATTTGGCGAAGAAAAATGTATTAAACTTGAGTTTTTACCACCCAAAACACTACAATTAAACAGAGTAGTAGATGAAAGAATAGGACATTACAAGAAATTGCAAGGACCATGCTATGTGAAAATAAGCCTAGATTTTTGTGGGCTGAAGCCTTAAATTGTGCATGTTATATAACTGACCGCTTATCGATTAGAAAGAAAATAAACAAAACTACTATGAAATTTTAAATGATCGCATGCCTAAGATTGATTATTTTCGTGTGTTTGGTTGCAAATTCTTTGCATTAAACATAAAAGATAATCTAGATAAATTTGAATCTAAATCTATTGAATGCTTGTTTATTGGATATTCTGTGAACTTTAAAGCGTATAGATGTTACGATCCTATCACTAGACAGATTTTAGAATCTATTCATGTGAAATTTAATGAATTTGGTGAACTTGAAATAAATAAAGAATATGATGATGATTTTGAACTAAATCCCGTATTAGATGATATATAAGAAAATATCGTACAAGATGAACATGACACATTAGAAATGCATGAAAACTTAGAAAATAATCAACCAAGATGGCATAGGGATCACCCACACGACCTCATCATAGGCGACACATCACAAGGTGTACGACCACGTAGAAAAATAAATCAATTCCATGCTATGATATCTGAAATAGAACCCAAAAATGTGTTTGATGCTTTGAATGATTCTTCTTAGATTGATGCTATGCATGTTGAACTAAATCAATTTACAAGACACGATGTGTGGAATTTAGTATCCTGACCACAAGATAAAATGATAATAGGCACAAAGTGAGTGTTTAGAAACAAATTGAATGAAAATGGTAAAGTCGTTAGAAACAAAGCTAGGCTTGTAGCACAAGGCTATAATCAAGAAGTGGGAATAGATTACGAAGAAACATTTGCACCCGTAGCACTCTTAGAATATATACCATTATTACTTGATACTGCTTGTATAAAGAATTTTAAATTTTATCAAATTGACTTAAAAAGTGCATTCTTAAATGGTTTTATAAAAGAAGAAGTCTATGTAAAACAACAACCCGACTTTGAGGGTATAAAATATCCTAATCATGTATATAAGTTAAAGAATGCACTATATGATTTAAGACAAACACATAGGGCTTGGTACGATCGTTTTGCTACCTTTCTTTTATAAAATGGAATTAAAAGAGGAACTATAAATAGTACTTTATTCTTGAAACAAGAAAAATAGGATTTACTTATTATTCAATTTGATGTTGATGATATTGTCTTTGGATCTAAATGTCATAAGTTAGTAGAAGAATTTGAAACGTACATGAAATCCGAATTTGAGATGTCTATGGTTGGTGAATTAAATTATTTTCTTGGCTTGCAGATTAAGCAAACTAATAAAGGCATACATATAAGTGAAGTTAAATATGTAAATGACATGATTAAGAAGTTTAACTTTGAAAACTTGAAACCATCCCTCACCCCTATAAGTGTAACAACTAAACTTGATAAAGATGAAAATGGAAAAGACTTTGATCATTGATTGTATAGGTCTATGATTGGTTCTTTGCTTTATCTTACTGCAAGTAGACCCGATATAATGTTTAGTGTTTGTATATGTGCTCATTTTCAAAGTAACCCTAAAGTGTCACACTATAATGCTGTAAAAAGGATATTTCGGTACATTAAGCACACTCCCACATTGTGAATTTGTATGATAAAAACTGTGAATTCAACTTGCATGTCTATATTGATTCAGATTATGGCGGATGTAAAATAGATAGAAAAAGTACAAGTGGTACATGTCAATTCATTGGCAATTCATTAATATCCTGGTTTTCGAAAAAGCAAGCTAGTGTCGCGTTGTCTACCACTGAAGCGAAATAAATGGCACTTAGTCTTTGGTGCACACAACTATTATGGCTAAAACAACATCTCCCAGATTTTGGAATAGTTGTACATCACATCCTTATATATTGTGATAATATGAGTGCTATTAACTTGTCTAAGAACCCTATTTTACATTCAAAGGAAAAACATATAGAGGTACGATATCACTTTCTTCGTAATCATGGAAACAGTGGTGATATCGATATAGAACATGTCCATACTGAAGCACAAGTAGCCAACATATTCACAAAAGCATTTAATCAAGCCATGTATGAAAATTTACGTTCGAAATTAGGAATGATTTCTGTTGATATGCTATAAAATGTTACTTTTTTCCATTCATACTTGTACCTTTGATGAGATTGACAAAATAATGGGGGAGAGAAAATCATGATTTAAAAGAGAGAGAAGCATGATTTAAGGGGGAGAGAGAGATAAAGTTAAATTCAAATTTTAAATTTGTACATAATTGTAGCGAGAGCAAACACATTTAAATCATAGATAAATGTTATTTTGAAAACCATCAAAAGGGAGAGATTTATGAGAAATTGGTGTTTGAGTGATTTGAAAATGCATGCTTTAAATGTTACGTGTTTACGAAATGCATGTAATAAGTTTTACTTGATATATGCACGTGATAAAAGTGCTTTGCATGTTTATATCTAATGTTTCCATACTAACATGCCATGAAGCATTAATGCTTACATCATATGGCAAACATTTGTTGTCTTTATGCTATTTTCAGGTGCCATAATTAATGAACTTATCCAGTTCATCAAGTGAAGTGCTTAAGAAAATGAACTAACTAGTTCATTAAATGAACTAACTAGTTCATTAAATGAAGATGGACATGTGTTAGTCAAAGCACAAGACATCAAGTTGAAATGGCAAACATACTTTCACAATCTTTTCAACGGCAGTAGTACCGACTACGAAGAACGAGAAAGCAGCACTAACCAACAACGATAACATAATAACTCTGACTATCAGAGTATCACACAAGGAGAGGTGATGAGAGCACTGAAGAAGATGGGAAGAGCTAAAGCGGTCAGCCCAGATAACATACCCATTGAGGCGTGGAAATATTTAGGAGAGGAAGGGGTTCAATGGCTAACTACTCTGTTCAACCATATTTACAAAATCGGAAAAATGCCAGATGAGTGGAGAAAGAGTGTCGTGGTCCCTCTATATAAGAACAAAGGAGACGCACAGTGTTGTGGGAACTATAGAGGGATTAAGTTGCTAAGCCATACCATGAAGTTATGGGAGAGAGTAATCGACACTAGAATTAGGAGGGAAACTTAAGTTACGGTGAACCAATTTGGTTTTATGCCAGGAAGGTCAACTACAGAAGCAATACACATTCTCAGAAGATTAATGGAGAAGTTTAGGGAGAAGAAGCGCGATGTACAAATGGTTTTCATCGATCTTGAATAAGCATATGATAGTATGCCACGTAGTCTGATCTGGGATAGTCTGGATGCAAGAGGGATCCCTATGAAGCATATAGACATAATTAAAGATATGTATGTTAGGACGAAAACAACAGTTCGTACGCCTGTGGGGAATATGGACTTCTTTTTGGTGGAGATAGGCCTCCATCAAGGGTCTGCGTTGAGCTCATTTCTTTTTGCAGTTGTCCTTGACGAGTTGTCAAAGCCGATACATAAGGCAGTTCCGTGGTGTATGCTTTTTGCGGACGATATTGTATTAGTCACAGAAAGTATACATGCACTGAGTATGAGACTAGAGCAGTGGAGAGGTGTTTTAGAGAGAAAAGGCTTAAAGACTGAGTATCTGCATTGCGACTTCAGGGGCGTAGCAGTACCCATCTTCTTACACACTTTCACTTTTCATCATTACCTACACCTAACTTTTCCCACCCATGACTCCACCAAAGTTTTCTTCTCTTTCCTCCCCTCCCTCTCACTCACATACTCATCTCCCCTTTTCCCTAAAGTCTTACACCTCTTTTTATTTTGTCTCCCTTCACATGCTACTACTCTACTTTCAAGAAAGACCATACATTCTTTATATTTTTCTTTTTCCATCTTCCACTTTAACAAATAAAAATTAATTAAACTTTTCCCCCACACTTCTACTTTCGGCTGCACACTAAAGGAAGGGATAAAAAAAATATTATTTTCTATTTTATTATTCATCCCACTTTCTTTTATTCTTTCACTTTCCCTACACCACTCCAATTGTTTTTCACTTTCCTCTTTCCTCTCCATCCATTTCATACGTAATTTTCCAAGAGGAGAATATAATATATTCATTATTACACTCCCAACTCATCTTCTTCCACCTTCTCTTCTCATTACCCAACAAAACAATTCTCTTTCCCCTCTCTATAATTCGGCTATGCATCACCTAGACAAGAAGAAGATTTATTCTTCATCTTAACCCACATATAACTCTTATACAAAGTATAAACAACCTTCCATCATCCAATCAATGATTCAAGAAAGTTTTAGCATCTAGAATCAAGCATTCAAGGTAAGAACTTTATGAAGTTTAAGTTTAATTCTTCATAAAATTAGCTTCATAAGTTATATACTAACTCTCCTTTTTGGCATCAAAACCGTATACACCAAGGAGAAGGAGGAGAAGTATGTTCTTCAAATCCAAGTGAAGGAATCACCATCGAAGAGTAAGAAAGTAAATCAAGGCAAGTATTCTTCCTAGATCCTACATGGTTTTACAAATACTAAGTATGTATGTTCATATCAAAGTTGGATCATCATGTAGTATGTTCAAGATTGCTTCTCAAGAAATTATAGATCTATGTTGAGTAATAGGTATTTACATATATACACTATATACATATACACGCGCGCTATATACATATATATACATTATATATAAACACGCATATATATACATATTATAAAATAGATACGTTGATATATATATATATATATATGTGTGTGCGTGTGTGTGTGTGTTTAAGTGTGTAGATCTATAGCCACAAGTGAGGCTAATCAATAAAATTTTCCGTTTTACAAAAAAAAAAGTATGTAGATCTATATATGTATATACAGATTTACATATATATGTATATATAGATATGTATGTATAGATGTGTAGATGCATATATACAAATACATGGTTTTGTATAAAAGTATATATATACATATATATACGGTTTTTGGATATATATATGTATGGATAGATGTATATATATACATATAAATATATCCAATTTTACATAAATATATATATATATATATATATATCTCAATGCTTTTAGGTTTAGATATATAGATATATATATATATATACGGCAAATATATATGTATATACAATATATATACAAATCGGCCTTAAGGCCATTTCAAGGTTAAAATATGATTTTATATGTTTCATGTGTATGTAAGTGTAATATATATTTTAAAGAGAGAAAATGAATAAGTTTTGGATATTATACAATATATCATAAAATGATTTATATATATACTCTATATATATATATATATGTATATATATATTCGGCCATTAGGCCTTAGTGACAAAAATGATTTCATTATATTTTTATACAAGTATATATATGTATATATGATGAATATGTTAAGATATGAAAATGAATAAGTTTTGGATATTATACAATATATCATAAAATGATTTATATATATACCATGTATATATATACATTCGGCCATTAGGCCTTAGTGACAAAAATGAATTATATTTTTATACAAGTATATATATGTATATATGATGAATATGTTAAGATATGAAAATGAATAAGTTTTGGATATTATACAATATATCATAAAATGATTTATATATATACCATGTATATATATACATTCGGCCTTTAGGCCTTAGTGACAAAATAAAATAAAATGATTTCATTATATTTTTACACAAATACATATGTATATATGATGAACATGTTAAGTTTTGATATGATATAATATATCACAAAATAATTATATACATGTATATAGTTACTACATGTATTTCGGCTATGAGCCTTTTTGAGACTAAAAATGACTTTCACATGTATTATGTACACATACAAGTATAATATATATGTTAAGATATAAAGCATATAAATTGTTTTACAAATATATATATATATACATATACATATAATACGCCAATAGGCCTTTTGTGATAAAATGACTTTATCATAATTATACATATGTCTATATGTATGATGGATACGTTAATTTATGAAAGTAGGTTAAGTATGTATTCTATGGAAAATGTTATAAAAAGGTATAAAAATATATGTAGTAAATATGTATATGTATATGTGCACAGCTACAAAGCATTTTATAATGTATGTGTATGATTTGCTACATGTTATGTATACTAATATGTGTAGGTTATGATAAGATGTAGTTATGATGTAAGTTATGAAATTCATGACGATATGTTAAGGTAATTAGGAAATAAATTTTTTAGGTATTTAAGTTATGAATTATGAAATACATGTATGGAATAGATGTTACGAAAGTATTGTTGGATGAAAATTGTGAAAAGTGGGCTGATTTGGGGATGCTATGGCCGAATGGCCATTCATGATGGTCAAAGTGGGATTTCCTTTAAGTTATGACATGTAGGATGAAAGTAAGTAAGCGATGTTGTTATAAGATGTAGAATGACCAAAGTACCCTCATATGATCGAGTCTCATGAATGCATGAAAACAAGATTTGCTAAGGTATGTTGTCACATCTCATGTTTTGAAAGTTCATATGCATGTGAATAATAAACACGAGACGATTGATTCCGTCGACACACGATATGTTATGTTATGTTATGTTCATGATTACGATCATGTTATGTTCGCCAGTGTGACATCGGTACCGGGGTGGTAGATGTCAGGGGCATATGATTACGTATGTGGCTGAGTGTAACACCGGGTCTAGGACACGGGATCTCTGTCATAGCGCGTCACCGTTGGTACATGTACATATGTTATGATGTTTATGTCGTACATGTATTATATGGGGAATCAATCGGTATGTCGTGTGTTATTATTCTTAAGAAAAGTGTTGTAGCCAATGATGAAAATGTTATGTCTTCATGTTATGAAAATGTCATGTCATGTAAGTTATGAATATGTCATTTTACGCAAGTTATGAAAATCACGTCAAGTTATGAAATGTCATGTTTATGAAAAGTCATGTTCACGAAAAGTCATTTTATGAAAATTCATGTTTTATGCATCACATCATGACCATGCTAGCATATGTTACCTTCATAAGATCCTTAAGTTACGGTATGATACCGTAAGAGATTCTTAAGTTATGATGTCATTGATTTTAGTATGAGTTATGAGTTAGAAGCTAAGTATGGACATGTTATGATGTTATGGACTAAGTACTATGATATGTAAGTATGTTATGTTGAGGAATTCTCCTTGTTTTATTCTCAAAGTTCATAATATGCCATACTAAGTTTACTTTCTAAAATGCAAATATGTTATCTATTTTTGATACAAATGTTTATTAGAATTGTCACTCTATTTCCATGTATGATCCACATGTCGTATCTAGAAAGACTACTTGCTGAGCGATTAAAAGACGATGGCTATCGCTCATACTTGCCTTTAATTATCATTTCCAGATAACAGGTTCATTTACAGATTTGTTGAGAACAGGCTAGAAGGATCACTGATAATGAAGAAACAGGTTGAGAGACTTGCTTCAAAGGCGTCAAGTCTTGATTTATGATGTAATTCAGAAAGTTTCAACATTATGTATATTTTGGTTGACAGAGATTATGATGTAGTACATTGCATGTCAATGATGATTTGTTTATGTTATGTTGCTTCCGCTTATCGATCTATTATTCATGTCGACATGTACATGTATAGCATCGACGCTTTGTACTCTATGGAGTAGAGTACGGCAGGTGCACTGAGTCAGAACCCTTGTTTCGGGTGGGGCGCTACAGTACCAACTGTAGCGCCCCGTTCGAAACCAGGGTTCCGGCTCAATGCACCCGCCGTACTCTACTCCATAGAGTACAAGGCATCGATACTATACATGTGCATGTCGACATGAATTGTAATCGATATAGCGGAAGCATCTTAAAATAAGCTCACGACACGCATAATATTATTACAAACCGTTCAAATCCACACATCCACAAATACAACTTCTCACGATAATCTTATTACATCACAATAAATAAAGCTCACACAACAAGTACATAGCTTCAGCCTACATCTTTGCTCACGGATACTCTATCTGGGGTTCCTCCTCAATGAACACGGCATCAGGGTCCCTGTTCTCTGAAATGTTAAGAGGCAAGTATGAGCGATAACCACCATCTTTTAATCGCTCAGCAAGTATTCTTTATAGATACTTCATGTGGATCATACATGGGGAGACAAGTAGTAATAAAATAACAATATATATAATTACATCTTCATTTACAAATGACAGCATTATATATAAGGGTAAAACAGAACATAAGATTTTGCATCATGCCTTATGGGTCATATCATTCTTCCTCAGCATATCCTTAGCCTACCTTCCATGCTTGAACACTAATCCATCTTATACTAAGGTCATAACTTACAACCATCACCTCTACGTACATATTCTTCCTTAGTCATCTTAAGGCATCATGATTGTATAAATATACTAATCACCACCTAAGGGCATGATCATGACATGATGCATAAAACGTGACTTTTCATAAAATGGCTTTTCGTAAACATGGCTTTTCATAAAATAACTTTTCGTAAACATGACTTTTCATAAACATGACATTTCATAAATTGACAAGATTTTCATAACTTGTGTAAATTGACATATTCATAACTTGCATAACATGACATTTTCATGACATGAAGACATAACATTTTCATCATTGGCTATAGCACTTTTCATAAGAATAATAACACACGACATACCAATCGATTTCCTATGTAGTACATATATGACATAAAACATCATAAACATATGTACATGTACTAACGGTGACGCGCTATGACGGAGATCCCGTGTCCCAGACCCGGTGTTACACTCGGCCATATACGTAATAATATGCCCCTGACATCTATCACCCCGATACCGATGTCATGCCGGCGAACATAACATAATCATAATCATGAACTTACATAACATATCGTGTGTCAATGAAATCGATCATCTCGTGTTTATTATTCACATGCATATGAACTTTTAAAACAGGATATGCGTAAAACAACTTTCAAACTTTATTTTCGTGCAACATGAGACTTGTTCGTATGAGGTGTTATGGTAAACTGCAGCTTATAACATCACTTACTTATTTTCATACTACATATCATAACTTAAAGAAAACACCACTTTGAACATCAAGTGGCCATTCGTCCATAGCAACCCAAAACAGTCCATTTTCTCATTTTTCATCCAACACTACTTTCTTAATTTGTATTTCCAAATACACCTCATATTCCAACACTTAAGGGATTCAACCTTAAAGTCCTAATTTCTTCAACTTCTCATTTACAAGTACCTCAACATATGTCATACTTTATTCATCACTACATCTTATACATGTATATGAACTTAATATGAAATTTGAATCATTTTTATTTCATAAAGGCCTTAGGGCCGAATATATGTGTGTATATATATATATAATGTATTTTATACTTTTATTACCTTAAGCCGTGTCTATATATATATATATATATATATAATTATATCCATATATACTTATTTAACATGTAACATCTCATTTTACAAAATACCTTATAAGGCCGAAAGTTAGGCCATATATTATATATATTTATATTTCATTTTTCCTTCTTTTCATGCATATGTTGTAAGTTGTAAGTTCTCATAAGTAACATATACTTATTTCTTTCCTTTCTTTTACTAAATCTTAAAATTATAATACTAGGAAAAATACATAATCATAAACATGATGAATAACATGAAGGGTGTACTTCTTGAGCCACATTCATCATCTAATACAGATCTTATAAATGGTTATGATGAAACTCAAATGAAGTACTAAAGTAGGCCACTTGGCCGTGTATGTGTGATGTATATGTGAAGATGATGATCATCAAACAACCATTTAGACCATGTATATAATTCATGCTTATGATGCATACATAAACATGTTAAAGACATGATCTTGGAACATATGAACACTAAAATACATAAAAATACAAACATTAAAAGAAAACATAATCAAAACACAAGAGTTGAATTCTTGGTACATCTTTCTTAAGGTTCTTCATTTCATATTATTTGTTCAAAGTTTGTAGTTATATATATATATAACCGTAGGTAGACACCTATATATGCATATATATATATATTAGCCGTGTATATATATGTTATATTTATATATATATAACCTTTTATATGTATATTTACATATATTTATATATTTATAACACTTACAATCATAGATCCTTCATATTCTTATGGCAAAACTTGAACATACTACATGATGATCCCTTTTTTTTTATAAACATAAGTATTGAATTTGAAATCCATGAAGGATCTAGGAAGAGTACTTGCCTTGGTTCACCTTTCTTACACTTAGATGATGGTTCCTTCACTTGGTTTGGAAGAGAGTTCTTCTTCCTTCCTTCCTTGATGTACACGGTTTTTAGGGGTTAAAAAGGAGGGTTAGTGAGCAACTTATGGAACTAATCATATAGAAGAATCAAACTTAAACTTCATAAAGTTCTTACCTTGATTGTCTTTGATTCTAGATGCTACAACCTTCTTGAATCCTTCTTAGTTGATGGAGTGTTTATGGTACTTGATTTGAGTGAGGTTGGTGTGAAGAAAGGAGAAGAAAATCTTCTCCTTATGGACAGTGAAGTTTTCGGCCTAGAGGGGAAGAAGGAGTGTGTTGGAGTGTTCTTGAGTTTTTCCTTGGAGATAGTATGAAATTGGTTGGTTGAAGATGCAATTATGTGAGAGGTTAAAGAAGAAATAATATTCTACTTTCTAAGGGGGTGTGGCCGGCCAAGCATGGGGAAAAATGGGGTGGGAGACAAACTTTTGACAAGTATGGGTTGAAGGGATGTGTTAAGGTAAGATTCTTGAGCATGCTATTATTTATTCTAAGTGTAAGACAAGTTGTCTTCTCTTTTCTTTTTCTTTTTCCTTTTCTTTTACTTTGTATGTATATAATTGTTTTTCTTTTATTTAATGTAGTATAAAATTGTTGTGTCATGTATTTCTTTTTGATTTAATTTATCCTAATAGTTGAAGTTGTTACCAACTAATTTAATTGGGTTTTTATTGTATAGACTCAAACGTTTGTGATATTTTTGTTAATGTATTTGATATACCAGTCTAGTTTTATGAATCTTACACCTACGAAATTATATTTACGGTATTTGAAGTCGTTACGACATAACGAATTTCCGGGTTGTAACATTCTCCCCCCTTATAAAAAATTTCGTCCTCGAAACTTACGTACCTCATACGAAAAGCTATGGATATTGCTTCTGCATTTGCTGTTCTGGCTCCCAAGTTGCTTCTCGTTCTGCATGATTACTCCATTGTACTTTCACGAAGGGAATTGTCCGTTTCCTCAGCACCTGTTCTTTACGGTCTATAATCCGTATGGGAACTTCTTCATACGTAACGTTATCTTTAATAGTTACGGGTTGCTGTTCCAGTATATGATCCGGATCGTGTACATATCGCCGTAACTGAGATACGTGAAACACATTATGTACCTGGGATAATGTAGGAGGTAAGGCCAACCGATATGCAACCGCTCCAACTTTCTCTAGTATCTCATAAGGGCCGATAAATCTAAGGCTCAGTTTTCCTTTAATCCCAAATCTAATCACGCCCTTGGTTGGTGAAACCAGCAAATATACTTTCTCGCCTACTTCAAATTCAATCGGTCGTCTTTTTGTGTCTGCCCAGCTTTTGCTACGGTCTTGAGCAGCTTTCAATCTATCACGTATTACCTTGATCTTTTCCAAAGTCTGCTCCACCAGTTCCGGACCCATAATAGTTCTTTCGCCCACTTCATCCCAATATAATGGAGATCGACACTTCCTTCCATACAATGCTTCAAAGGGTGCCATACCAATTGAACTGTGATAGCTGTTATTGTAGGAGAACTCAATTAATTTCACTGATTTGTCCCAACTAACCTTGAAATCCAAAGTGCAAGCGTGTAGCATATCTTCCAATGTTTGTATGGTACGTTCTGATTGTCCATCGGTCTGCGGATGAAATTCTGTACTCATCCGGAGTTCGGTACCCATGGCATTTTGGTAAGATCTCCAGAATCGCGAAGTAAACGTGGATCTCTATCGCACACGATACTGACAGGTGTTCCATGTAGGCTAACTATCTCATTCATATACATACTCACCAGCTTTTCTATGGATGTCTGGATTGACATGGATAAGAAATGTGCCGATTTAGTGAGACGATCCACGATTACCCAAATCGCATCATTACCATTGCGAGTCTTAGGAAGTCCAGTAACAAAATCTATCGTAATATGCTCCCATTTCCACTCCGGAATCTCTAATGGCTGTAATAGTCCTGCCGGCCTCTGATGTTCTGCTTTAACTTGTTGACAAGTATGACATCTCTCCACAAACTCCGCAATGTGACGCTTCATGCCGTTCCACCAATAATTTCTTTTAAGATCCTGGTACATCTTTGTTGCTCCCGGATGTATAGATAACCGTGAGTTGTGAGCTTCCGTCATGATCTCTCTTTTAATTCCATCAATGTTTGGCACACACAATCTCTCTTTGAACCAAAGACTGCCATCATTATGCAACTGAAAATCCTTCACCGATCGTTCTTCAAACTGCTTGACAATGATCATTAACTCAGAATCATTCTTTTGCGCCTCTTTAATCCTATCAATTAAAGTGGGAGTGATCATTAATTTAGCCAGAATATTTGCAGTTGAGTCAACCACATCCAATCCAAATTCGGCTATCTCTCTCTCTAGAGGCGTCTGCCTAGCATGACTTGACTTCCTACTCAATGCATCTGCCACTTTATTCGTCTTACCCGGATGATAATGGATAGCGAGATCATAGTCTTTCATCAACTCCAACAATCTTCGCTGCCTCATGTTTAGTTCTTTTTGGGTGAAAAGATATTTCAAGCTCTTGTGATCCGTGTGGATTTCGCATCTCTCTCCATATAAATATTGTCTCCATATTTTAAGCGCAAATACAACTGCCGCTAATTCCAGATCATGAGTAGAATAATTCTGTTCATAGGGTTTCAACTGTCTTGATGCATATGCGATTACTCATTCTTTCTGCATTAATACACAACCTAGTCCATTCTTCGAAGCGTCGCTATATACCACAAATCCCTCTCCTGAGATTGGTTGTGCTAATACCGGTGCCGATGTCAATTTCTTCTTAAGTTCGGTGAAGCTCTGTTCGCAATCAGAAGTCTAATCATATCGCGTCTTTTTCTGCGTCAATCGAGTTAATGGAACTGCAATCCGTGAGAATCCCTCAACAAACTTCCGATAATAACCTGCAAGTCCTAAGAAACTCCTGACCTCAGTCACATTTGTCGGCCTCGGCCATTTCATAATAGCCTCAATCTTTTTCGGGTCTACTGAGATACCATCCTTAGACACAACATGACCCAAAAATGCAACACTATAGAGCCAAAATTCGCACTTGATGAGTTTAGCATATAACTGCTTCTTTTTTAATACATTCAGTGTTATTCTTAGATGCTCTGCATGGGTCTCTTCATCCGGTGAGTATATTAGAATATCATCAATAAATACCACCACGAACTTATCCAACTGATCCCGAAATATTGTGTTCATCAAATCTATGAATGCTGCGGGTGCGTTGGTCAATCCAAATGGCATCACTAAGAACTCATAATGTCCATATCTTGTACGAAAAGCAGTCTTAGCGATATTTACAAATGTAGGATCTAGGAAGTATTTTAAAAAATACTAAGTATATAATTACATCTTTATAGATGCTTTCGTAACATCTATTCCATACATGTATTTCATAATTCATAACTTAAATACCTAAAAAATTTATTTCCTAATTACCTTAACATATCGTCACGAATTTCATAACTTACATCATAACTACATCTTATCATAACCTACACATATTAGTATACATAACATGTAGCAAATCATACACATACATTATAAAATGCTTTGTAGCTGTGCACATATACATATACATATTTAGTACATATATTTTTATACCTTTTTATAACATTTTCCATAGAATACATACTTAACCTACTTTCATAACTTAACGTATCCATCATACATATAGACATATGTATATTTATGATAAAGTCATTTTATCACAAAAGGCCTATTGGCCGATTTTTTTTTAACAATAAAAGAGATATTTTATTATGCCTCACTTATGGCGGAGGGAAACCATATTACAAAAGTTGAGCAAATGAATAATAATAGTACAATGAGCATACAATATCTAATCTCCAATCATATATGATATGCCTCATTAAAACCTTGCCAAGTAAAACCACCCTTGTGGATAAAACCTTGGCGAAGGAAAAAGCGTACATATTTATATGAAATGAGTGAAATTTTGAATATAACATGAGAGTATGTGTGATGTTTGTTGAACGCATCCGCTGAATGTTGTATAGTGTGGGTTGGTCCGTCCTGATGGGAGATCTCCGCCAGCGTTGTTGCATCAATAAGGCCATGCATAGAAACATAAGCGAGTTAGTACACATAGTAGTATGGTATGGTGCGTGAGATGGACGAGCACGTGAGTTGCAGCACAAGGAAGAGTTTAACATATTACCCAAGTTACCCATATCAAGGGATATGGGTAACTGGAAATTTGCAACTGATAAATGTAACTTGGTGTAAAAGACAGCATAGTGCAGAAAACAAAGCGTACCCATGTTGCCCATATCTTGCGATATGGGCAACTAATGCGAATGCTAGCCAAGTTCATTTCTAAGATGTGGCGTGTTCTCCGTTAGATAACATGCTCGATCCATTGATGGCAGAGATGCTACCGTGAGAAAAACAGTAAGCTTTTGCTGGAGTTGGCCATATTGAGCTAGATAATGCGCTGGCTGATTTGCTTCGCGAGGAATGTATGTGACTTCAACTGATGTCGACCTTAGTAGCTCTCGGAATATTGTCGCATGACCATCAATATTGTGTTGTACTGCTGAAACTACTCCATATGCATCTACTTCCACATCAATGGGCCCCCATTGTGTTGCAAAATATAAATAGCCAAGATATGCTGCTTGAAATTCTGCTGCAGCAGGTGTAGATAGCGATAAATGAAACGAAATAGCCCCAATGAATGTACCAGAACTGTCACGTAAAATTGCTCCAGCAGCTGCAGAAAATCTCCCATGGGTTGCATCTGTGTTTAACTTCAATCTACCCGACGGAGGTTCGATCCATTTGACGATGATGCATCTAGAAGGACGGAGCTTTGGAGATAAATCAAGATTAATTAAGGATTGGTCTGAGACTGCAAACTTCTTCCCACTTTGTGCAGATGCCCAATCATACAAGGCACGTCGAATATTCTCAACCACTGTTGTCTTTCGCCGAAGTTCATCACCATAGATTATAGATGTATATGATTTCCATATCTCCCATACAATTATAGATGGAGCCACAATGCGAAATATGCCTTTAAGTGTTTTGCCTTTGGTTGACATCCACCATTGTATTAAATGCTGTTGCAAACTTCTAACATTTGTTGATGGACCATCCAAATGAGCCGCATACATTTTCCATATCCCAGTGATGTCCGGGCAATGTAAGAATATATGATCCACTGTAATTTGTGATTGAAGACAGAAAGGACATTGCGTGGGGTGAATATACACAAACTTCTGTAGGTTTTCAGGAACAGGAATTGCACCTTTATACAGACGCCACAGAAACAAGCGGATGTGAGGAGGAATGTGCTTATGCCAAATGAATCTGTATGATATACGTAAGTTTCTTACGCCACGAATCTAATCATAAGCAGTTCGAATGGTCTGGTGATCAAGGTCCAGATTCTCATGACAGAATGTATGGATACGACATATCCGTTTCCATACCGGAGAATCTGTGATACGTATGTCATAAGAATTGCGATGAGCATATCGTGCATGCATAAAGTTACTCCATAGAGAGTTATTCTCTTGATATCTCCACCATATTCTGCAGGAGTATACTTTTTGTATATCTTGTAAAGTTCTCAGACCTAGTCCCCCCCCTCAGATGTTGGCCCAAACAGCTGAGTGCTTGAAATCCATGCATAACTTGTCCTTGTATCCGTGCTCCCCCAGAAAAATTTGATCATTGTTCTCATTATTGTGCGAATAATACTCTGTGGTAGTTGACATGCCGATAGGATGTGTAACGGAATGGCAGCAAGAACATGTTTGATTAAGATTAATCGGCCTGCTTGATTTAAGAACTTGTTTTGCCACATTGCTAACTTTGCCTGAATAGTGGAAAGAAGACTCGCAAAATGGGTAGCTCTTTCCTTACCTCGATGTAACTGAACTCCTAAGTATTTGATTGGCATAATGACTGCTGTCATGTGTAATGCCTGCTCCATGCGATTAATTTGTGTGCTAGAAAGGTAGGCTGACGGAAGAAAATGACTTTTCTGAAAGTTTACTGCTTGACCCAAAGCTGTCTGATACAATTCCAGAAATTTCCTGAATTTTCTTAGATTTCTCAGCCACCATTAAGAAACACCAATAGGTCATCAGCAAACGCTAGATGGGTAACTGCTTTAGGTCTGCCTGCTGAAAAGGGAGTGATTATTCCTTGTTCCACCATACTGTTAATGCCCCGTGAAAACACCCCAGATGCTAGGATGAATAGGATGGGTGACAAAGGGTCAACTTGCTTGACCCCTCTTGTTGGTTGGAAGAAGCCGAAAGGTATGCTGTTGATCAATATGGATAAATACGTGCCCTTTAAATGATTGAAGATAAGCTGAGTAAATCTTTCTGCAAAGCCAAATTTATGCAACAGTTTGGAAAGAAAGGTCCAATTAACCCTGTCAAACGCTTTCATCATGTCTAATTTTATGATAACATTGGATCCTCTAGATTTCATTAGCAGCAAGTGTATCATCTCACGAGCCAGAAGAATCTGTTCTGAGATATCTCTACCCTTCACAAACCCTGCCTGCTCAACTGTAATAATTTTCTGGAGAAGAGGTTGTAGTCGCGTTTCAATAATACAGGTTGATAACTTGGATATGAAGTTTGCTAGACTAATAGGCCGATAATCCGAAAATGAGCGTGGGGATTGAGTCTTTGGCAGCAAGATGATTAAGGTGCTCCCCATTGCCTTTGGGATAGGAATGCCCAGGAAAAATTCTTGCATTGCTTTGTGTACATCCTCTCGGATTATATCCCAACTGCTGCGGAAGAAATATCCATTATATCCATCTGGACCCGGTGCACTGTTTGGATCCAGTGACCAAACTGCTGCTTTCACCTCAGATTGTGTTGGTAAGGCCATGAGCATTTGGTTATCCATTGAAGATATGAGATGTGGAATATGGTCAAGAATAGAAGTGTCATCTGATATTGGCTCTGCTGTGAACAATTTTCTATAATACTCAATGGCCGCATGTTGTATTCCGGCTTGTGTGTCAATGGCCAACCCCGCCTCATTGCGTATTTGGTGAATTGTCGGACGGGAATGTCTGTCCTTTACTATATTGTGAAAAAACGTCGTGTTTGCATCCCCTTCAGCTATCCATTTCTGTCGTGCTTTTTGAGCCCAATATTGAAGTTGCTTGCATGCAGCGATCTTGTATTTCGCCTGAGTTTCATGATAATGCATGCGTGTCTCTGGTGTTGGATTTGCGTCATAGGCACGTTCACACCGAGTTAGCTGCTGTTCCAAATGAGATACTTGGTCAAAGATATTACCAAAAACATTTCTATTCCATGTTTGAAGATCTTTCTTCAGGTGTTGCAATTTGTTGTATAACCCTCGCATGCCTCCTATTGTGGGGTAAGACTCCCAAGACGATTTCACAAAGATATGAAAATCTTTATGCTCAACCCACATGTTTTGGAACCGGAAGGACTTAGGGCCACTGAATGATGTCTGTATTGAACGAAGTAGCAACGGTACATGATCAGATGTTAGTCTTGCAAGATGTTTCACCCGAAGATTTGGAAACAACGCATTGTAGGATTCTGAACATAACATACGATCTAATCGTCTCCGAACCATTCCTAATCCTCGGCCACTTGCCCAAGTATACATTGAGCCCTCATACGGCAAATCTATTAATTGACAATAAGAAACACAGTCACTGAATTCTTCCAATGAGGAAATCGAAGGTGTTGATAATCCATCATGTTCTGAAATAGATAGAAATGTGTTGAAATCCCCTCCAATTAACCACGGATCCGAATAATTATCATGATGGAACTGTAATGCATTCCATAGTCGACGGCGATCCGTGATAGTATGTAACCCATATACTGAAGTGTACCAAAAAACAATGTCTGTGCCAACTAACTGAAATTTGAAATGAGAGCATTGCTCATCATACACTGTAGAAAGAAGTTTGAGATATTGGCTTTCCCAAAAGACCCATATTTTACCCCGACACATGGATTCCGCATGTGAAAATTTTAGACGATGTTGTATTTGAGGCAAATGTACAGCATCTCTCTTTGGTTCAATGATGACTAATAAATGCAGCTTGTGAGTCTTTACTAATTTGCGAATGCGTACCATTAAGGCCGCAATTCCCCGTACATTCCAAACTAGACAATTCATTGGGAAGAAGAAGAAGAAGTGTGAAGAACGGGTCATCATGTCTGTAGGCAGTGCATATGAGGCCACCATTTCTTGTTTAGTACGACGTCTTCTTGTGATTGGATTAGGCTCCTCCAGCCCTTACAGCAGTTGATCTGTAGTTTTTGCAAAGGAGCCCTCTGTTTGTACATCACGGCCTTCATGGATGGGATTGGTGAGTTGCTGATGATCTAGTGGGGGAGCTGCTGAAAGTGGATTTTGTGGTGGATGCATACCAGGAGGCTCCGTGGCATGTGTGAATAATTCTGAATCTGACCTTGTGGCATCTAATACATCATCGTTATCCTCCATAATTTGGACCAAAGATATTCCTGTTCGTGATAAATCTTGTTTTTCTGACAGCGTTTGTAGTACGGCATTGTCATCTAAAGTTTCTGTGGCATCTTGTCGCTCCTCATCCTGACAGTCCTCGTCATGGTGGTTATCATCTGGTGCAACGTCATCATCATCCTTCCCTTCCACTGTCCCAGGCTGCATAGGAATGTTTTTCTTCGGTGTCCATCGCTTAGCTTTTTCTTTTGGTTTGATAGGGTTATGGGATGGTTCGTTGTGCTGTATTTCCTGCCCCTCCTTGTTTGGTTGTTTGCAGTTCTTGTCATCATGTCCCAATATACGGCAAGTAGTGCAGAATTGAGGGACATTCTCATATTCTACTGTTGGATAAATTTCATGATCTCCCCCTTGAATATGGAGGCGTGTGGGTAGGGGCTTAGAGATGTCTACTTCGATACATAGCCGTACCACCGATGGCCTCAAACCATTAGATGTTGCAGAATCCATTTTCAAGGGCAGACCTATCATATGAGTAATCTCCCACAGGGCAGATTTATTTTGCAAATATAGGGGAACACCACGGATGGAAACCCATATTGGAACAATTGGCTTATAAATCTTGGGATCAAAATCTGGCGTCCACTTTGTTACCCTCATAATATAGCCATTAACAGACCATGAACGACGTAAAAAGCATCGATGATAATCTTCCGGTTGTTGAAATGTCAGAATAACATGCTGATCATCTAGCAGGCCTAACTTAGGAGTTGTTTTAAATCCAATCCGTTCCATGCACGCAGATAATTGTTTCATGTTTGGCCTTCCATTCCAAAAAGAGGCAACCAACGTATATTTGTATGGAAATGAATATCAATCAACTTCATCTTTTGTGAATGAAATAGAAGGCATACCTTTATACCGAGTTATTGATCAGATTGATCAAGCCGGCTCCAGAGTAGTGGGAGCAACCGCCGCCGCAAAAGTTTTGGTGAAAATAGGTGGATCTGACATTATCGGATGAAAGAAAAATCGCAAGATGAATTATTGTGGACGTTCGGAGTCGCAGTGTCCAGTGAAACAGGCAATGCAGGTGAGAAGAGATCAGAGTATGCAGAGAATTGAGAAGAAAGATGGGATCTTGAGCCATGTTTAGCCGTCACAAGCGAAATCGCCGGAGCCGCCGCAGTCCATATCTTCATCTCCCTATTGGACGATTATATGTATATGTATATATATATATATATATATTTGTAAAACAATTTATATGCTTTATATCTTAACATCTATATTATACTTTTATGTGTACATAATACATGTGAAAGTCATTTTTAGTCTCAAAAAGGCTCATAGCCGAAATACATATAGTAACTATATACATGAATATAATTATTTTGTGATATATTATATCATATCAAAACTTAACATGTTCATCATATATACATATGTATTTGTGTAAAAATATAATGAAATCATTTTATTTTTTTGTCACTAAGGCCTAATGGCCGAATGTATATATATACATGGTATATATATAAATCATTTTATGATATATTGTATAATATCCAAAACTTATTCATTTTCATATCTTAACATATTCATCATATATACATATATATACTTGTATAAAAATATAATGAAATCATGAACTGAAGGGAGATGCGGCGCTATGGCGAAGAATATCGTCGGCAGTAGCCGCCGTCGCTCCCGTTGCTTCACTCTGTAGCCGGTGATCCCTTCCCCATCTGCCTAAACAACCCCTAAGCTGATCTCTTTTTCCCTTTTCAACACCAAACACAATGACGACTGCACCTACTTTTGCTGCAGTCGTTGCCGGAACAACAGTCCAGCCGATCTCCATCTCGCCGAAGACGGCGACTCGTTACAAAGGTATTCCAATGGTATCCTTCCTTGATTCAGAAATTGACGCGCTTGCTGCTCCTTTTTGCTATTCCTTGGTTGGTACTTTTTGGTATGGTCGTCCCCCATTAAAGATTATACGTGAGATTTTTGAGAAGATTGGGTTCCATCACGATCTTCGTATAACTTTGATTGATCAAACACATATCCTGCTGAATTTTCACAATGAGGCTGATTATTTGCGTTGTTTTTATCGTCGATCTTGGCATATTTCTGGTTGCCACATGAGGGTTACGAAGTGGACTGTTGATTTTGATCCATCCTCCGATGTCCCCATAGTACCGGTTTGGGTTGCCCTCCCTGCGCTTCCCGTCAATTTTCATCAACAGGAGGCTTTATTTGAAATTGTTCTCCCCATTGGTTTGCCAATCAAACTTGATGTCGCCACCTCTAAGGGCCTTCGGCCATCAGTAGCTCGGGTGTGCGTCGAGATCGATGTATCTCAGGACTTGCCGCAAAAGATATACCTACAAGCAAAAGGTCGTTTAATCTTGTAGACAATTGTTTATGAAGATTTGCCCTTGTTCTACACTGACTGCCACCGGCTTGGACATGCACTCGGTGATTGCTCTTCCAAAGGAGACTCTAATATTCTGCTGCCACCTCCTCCGCCTCCCCCCGCTGGTCCGCCCAGGACGCGTTGGACCCCAGTCAAGCGCAAACCATCTGAGCATCCTTCGGCGCCTGAAGGAACCACTCATGTTGAAAACCTTATGGATCAAACTACAAATGAAGAAATCCCGATGGATCAAAATGCACAACAACCTCCTTTACCTAAATTTGATCCAGTACGTGACCTAGATGATTTATGCGACTCTGATCACGGCTCAGGCAATACCATCTCGTTGCCTGCTGCTCCTCCTCCTGAACCTCTGTCACAGGATGAATTTTGTGATGTGGCGGATTACCCTGTGCCCGCTGATGCTGCGCAGCTTGATATTGGCCATGTGTCTGACAATGATTTTCCTGCTGACCCAATCGTCGAAGATATCTCTACGGTTTCTGCTGACGTGACCCGCCGCATGCAACTCATGCAGCAATCACCGGATGACGAGTTGCTACTTTCACGACTGCAGGACCCTGCTCAAGACGGTGTGTTTATTCCAGTGGTACCACGCCGCAAGCGTAGATCCCGCAAGGATCTTCCTCCTTTGCCGCCTTCAACCATCTTGACACGCAGTGCATCGCACATTATTCAGGGAAGTTCTTCTACCCTAACTCAATGAATATATTAATATGGAATATTCGAGGCATGCGTGCCTCTTTGCCCCGGTTACATAATTTGATTAGAGAACATAAATTACATCTCCTTGCTTTGATTGAACCTAAGCATGCCCCATCACAGATAATGGGATATGGCTTACGTCTAGGTTTCTCGCAGACTTTTGTTTCGCAGTCAGAACATATTTGGTTTTTTTGGCGGGATCATGAATTCCGTTTGCTTGCCATGCAGGACAAAGATCAGGTGGTTCATCTTACCTTGTAGTCGATATAATTGCAATATACTTTTGTCCTTTCATTGGTCTATGCGAAACATACACCTTCTCAGCGTCAAGTACTTTGGCAATCTATGTGTGACTTCCATACCACATTGCAATTGCCCTGGCTGGTGGGAGGTTATTTCAATACTTTCATATCTCTGGATGATCACAGTGGAAGATCCACTCCATCTCTGACAGCCTTACAGGATTTTAATGAGTGTATTGAAGACTGTTCTCTTATGGCCCCCCTACCACAGCACTAGGTTTACATGGGCGGAAGATAGGGGTCTTGGCCGCGTTCGACGACGTTTAGACTGGATTTTTGTCAACTCCACGTTTCAAGATCGGTTTGATGATTTGCAGTTAACCCATTTGCCTCGAGCAACTTCTGATCATACTCCACTCCTATTGCTATGTAAAATGGGTACCCCATCGTCTCGTCGTTCCTTTCGTTTTTTGGATGCGTGGCTCCTTCATTCAGACTTTCCAGCCTATGTGCAAAATGCTTGGCAATCATATCCAACAACGGGTGGAATGCATGGTTTTTATCAAAAATTATTTGCTTTAAAGAGAGATATACAACGATGGAATAAGGATGTCTTTGGAAATATTTTTAGCACTCTGAGGCATGCAGAAGATCTACTGAATCATGCAGAAAATCGATGGGATGCAACACCCACGGAGGATGCGCGGCAAGCCTACTATAAGGCGAAAGCGGATTACTTGCTTGCCTCAAAATATGAATTGCATTTCTGGAAACAGAAGTCAAGAGTTAAATGGTTGAATGACGGCGATGCTAATACTAGATATTTTCACTCACTTGTCAAAAGTAAACGCACCCAGCTTCGTCTACAGCAAATCCGAAATTCTAAGGGCCTACTGCTTACTAACCCAGATGATATCATGGCTTCTGCCGTTGAGTTCTATACTGCTTTATTTGCACGGGAGGCAACACACAATCATTCGGAGATTCTTTCGTACATTCCTTGTTTATTAGCTGAGCATGACAATCTCATGCTAACTCAGCTTCCGTCGGAGTAAGAGGTAAAAGCAGCTGTGTGGAGTTTAGATCCCCAAAGTGCTGCTGGGCCAGATGGTTTTCATGGTAATTTTTATCGTTCCTGCTGGACTGTTATACATTCGGATGTTCTTAAAGCTGTGCAGGAGTTTTTTCTTGGCGTTCCACAACCATCAGTCATGGCCAGTGCATTGATCACATTGATTCCGAAGATACAATCTCCACAAACATTTGGTGACTTTCGCCCCATTTGTCTTACGAACTTTTTGAGTAGAGTATGTACGCGCATTATTGCCATGCGCCTAGGGACACTCTTGCCGCGATTAATATCACCGGAACAGGCAGGATTTTTACCAGGACATGATATCTCGGCACAAGTATTATTGGTGCAGGAAATGATACATATGTTGGATAAAGGGGGATCTCAGTTATGCTTGAAATTGGATATGATGAAGGCGTTTGACAGGGTCAGCTGGGAATACCTGGAGCTCTTATTGCGTAAATTTGGTTTTTCGGATTTTTTCATACGCGTGGTTATTAATCATCTTAGTGCCACTCGATTATCAGTTTTAATCAATGGACAACCATCACCATCATTTAGACCATTTCGAGGTGTAAAGCAGGGAGACCCATTGTCTCCGCTGTTATTTATATTATCATCTGAAGGTTTTAGCAGGGGCTTAAAATACCTTGCTGCAGCAGGACAAATACAATCATTTCGGCTGGGGCGTATTCCCTTTTCTATCACTCATTTGGCATATGCTGATGATTTGCTTATTTTTCTTCGAGGCACACAGCGCAATCTTTCACATTTTCGAGCATTCTTGACTCAGTATGAAACAGCATCTGGCCAAAAGGTTAATTATCACAAAAGTAATTTCATACCATCCGCAAATGTGGCCGCACATCAGAAACGCATCTTTAAGGATATACTTGGTATGCGACTAGCTTCTCTTCCTTTTCGATATTTGGGTTCTTATCTCCACAAAGGTATTAATACAGCAGTGTATTGTACCTCCTTGTTACAACATATAGAGGACCGTTTGCAAGGGTGGCATACCCGACTCCTTTCACACGCTGGTCTTTTAATCCTGCTCCGATCAGTGATTGCTGCTCTTCCATTACATATTTTAGCAGCAGGTGGTTTACCAAAATCCGTCATCTGAATAATCAATCGAAAAGTGGCTTCTTTCTTTTGGGGCAACCGTCATCATTGGGTATCATGGTCTAAGATTACACAGCCTATTGACGAAGGTGGTCTGGGCCTTCGGGATCTTAGCCAGTTACAACAAGCATATCATTGCAGAATATGGTGCACATATCATAAAAAGAACACCTTGTGGAGTAGCTATATGCATCTGAAATATGGCAGAAGAGGTGATTTTCGACCAAGGCTTCCAGACTCGGCGATATGGAAGTTAATCTGTCGCATACATCCTACATGTATATCCCAGACAACTGGCTCCGATGCTTTCCTTTCGTGGATACCATCCTCAACAGGTGATTCACGCTTAAATCAGCATACGAGGTTTGTCAGACATCCATCTCCACACAGCTGTCATCAAAATTTATTTGGTCCAAACATCACTCACCATACACGAAACTTTTGTTATGGCGTATATTCAATTCTGCTTTTCCATTTGAGGACTGTATTGGCTGATACTCTGTGGTGCGCCCTACGCAGTGTCCTTTTTGCAAGCAAGATTCAGCCTCGGTTGCCCACATCTTTCTCCACTGTAATCGCATCCTCCCGATTTGGGTCTTTTTTGCTTCGGAGCTTCAGGGTTTGCTACCGATACGGACTACTCTACGGCAATACTTATTATCATGGTGGTATCGTTCCTCAACGTCGTCATTTTCTGGAGTTTTAAAAGTTGTTGTACCAGCTATCACAGTCACAAACATTTGGAAACACTATGCTCATCTCACTTATGGGGATTCAACATCCTTTTCGGCTTCCATGCTGCAAAATGCAATACATTTTGACATTAATGAATGGGCTCAGAAAATCCAGGGTTCCAAGCTCGCACCAGGACCAAATCTTTCCCTTTCCTGGATCCCACGCCTTCAGCCACCACGCCTCAGGCTTGTTAAATGGTAATGTCCGCCAACTGGTAGACACAAGTTGAATGTTGACGCAACAATTGGTGCTCGATATGTAGCGGGGGGAGCAATCTTGCGCAATCATAATGGTGCTTGTGTGGGTGCTATATCCTTTCGACTGCCACCGTGCACACCATTGATGGCAGAAATCCAGGCAACATTATTTGGTCTCTTGTATTTTCTTCCATTCTTCCGCTCACTTGTGATAGAATCCGATTGTGAGCAATTGGTGTTGCGACTACGAGGCACACAGCGCATTTTTGGCAATTATCATCTGCACCTTGTACACTCGTTCCTTCACTCATATGGATTGGAGATCACACACACGTATCGAGAAACCAATATGGCAGCTCATTATCTAGCTCAACACGCAATGCTATGCCCAGAGACAGGATAGTTTGGCAGTAATAATCTCCCAGCATTGGTATGTGCCTCACTACTTCTTGATCTCACATCAGCTAACCTGCGCGTAGGCTGACAAACATGTCTTCCTAATGGATTGGCGTATCTTGGTTTGTTCTGCCCGTATCATTACGATAACGGGCAGGCGCGGTATGATTTCTATTCCATTGCTATACTGCTACATTTTTTTCATTCGCAGCACTTACACTGTTCTCTTTTCCTCCACACGCTTTGCTTGGCGGATACATTACACTACACCTCTGGGTTGCTGCCACCATGATCGCTTTGCACAAGCCTTCCATCAGGATTGGCGCTTTTATGTACTCTCTGCCTGTGCTCGGTTGAGTACAGGCAGATTCGGTATGATTTCCTTTCTCTTGCACTGTTGGATGACGGAAGAAGTTTTTCAGACCTCTCACATTTTCCATGCTTATTTGACATATGTTTTATGCCAACACAATGATGGGTTCTTCTGGCTTCCCGTTGCAACTTTCCTGAAGGGTTTGCCAATTATTGCAATTGCTGCCGGTGCATTCGTTTGTGCTGGCAGGCGTGGTATGATCTTAATCTGCTTCTATTACAGCATTCCATTCACTACAATATCCCTGCTTTACTCAGCAACTCATTTCTTTTCTGCATGGCTGCGATCTTGGCTTGGCTCGGAGATACCACTTACTTGCATGACAGCTGCGCAGTCACCGGCTCAGTCTCGGACAAAGCTACTTCGCACGTTCTTCATTCTAGAGCATTGGTGCTACCGGCAGAATTTCTTTCTTTTTATTTTATTCGATAATGTATATCGACCCTCCATATATATAAATATGTATGCTTTTTCCTTCGCCAAGGTTTTATCCACAAGGGTGGTTTTACTTGGCAAGGCTTTAATGCGGCATATCACATATTATATGGATGTTGATAATCGCATACTGTTTATTTCTTGCCATCTTCCTTTTTTGTAATAAGGTTTTCCTCCGCCATAAGTGAGGGCTTATTTCAATAAAATTCGCTTTCACAAAAAAAATATAATGAAATCATTTTTGTCACTAAGGCCTAATGGCCGAATATATATATATATATATATATATATATATAGTATATATATAAATCATTTTATGATATATTGTATAATATCCAAAACTTATTCATTTTCCCTCTTTAAAATATATATTACACATACATACACATGAAACATATAAAATCATATTTTAACCTTGAAATGGCCTTAAGGCCGATTTGTATATATATTGTATATACATATATATTTGCCGTGTGTGTATATATATATATATATCTAAACCTAAAAACATTGAGATATATATATATATTTATGTAAAATCGGATATATTTATATGTATATATATATACATCTATCCATACATATATATATCCAAAAACCGTATATATATATATATATATATATATACTTCTTCATAAAAAATATATACTTTTATACAAAACCATGTATTTGTATATATGCATCTACACATCTATACATACATATCTATATATACATATATATGTAAATCTGTATATACATATATAGATCTACACACTTAAACATATATATATATATATCAATGTATCTATTTTATAATATGTATATATTGTGTTTATATATGATGTATATATATGTATATAGCGTGTGTGTATATGTATATAGTGTATATATGTAAATACCTATTACTCAACATAGATCTATAATTTCTTGAGAAGCAATCTTTAACATACTACATGATGATCCAACTTTGATATAAACATACATACTTAGTATTTGTAAAACCATGTAGGATCTAGGAAGAATACTTGCCTTGATTTACTTTCTTACTCTTCGATGGTGATTCCTTCACTTGGATTTGAAGAACATACTTCTCCTCCTTCTTCTTGGTGTATACGGTTTTGATGCCCAAAAAGGAGAGTTAGTCTATAACTTATGAAGCTAATTTTATGAAGAATTAAACTTAAACTTCATAAAGTTCTTACCTTGAATGCTTGATTCTAGATGCTAAAACTTTCTTGAATCATTGATTGGATGATGGAAGGTTGTTTATACTTTGTATAAGAGTTATATGTGGGTTAAGATGAAGAATAAATCTTCTTCTTATCTAGGTGATGCATAGCCGAATTATAGAGAGGGGAAAGAGAATTGTTATGTTGGGTAATGAGAAGAGAAGGTGGAAGAAGATGAGTTCGGAGTGTAATAATGAATATATTGTATTCTCCTCTTGGAAACTTACGTATGAAATGGATGGAGAGGAAAGAGGAAAGTGAAAAACAATTGGAGTGGTGTAGGGAAAGTGAAAGAATAAAAGAAAGTGGGATGAATAATGGAATAGAAAATAATATTTTTTTATCCCTTCCTTTAGTGTGCAGCCGAAAGTAGAAGTGTGGGGGAAAAGTTTAATTAATTTTTCTTTGTTAAAGTGGAAGATGGAAAAAGAAAAATATAAAGAATGTATGGTCTTTCTTGAAAGTAGAGTAGTAGCATGTGAAGGGAGACAAAATAAAAAGAGATGTAAGACTTTAGGGAAAAGGGGAGAGGAGTACGTGAGTGAGAGGGAGGGGAGGAAAGAGAAGAAAACTTTGGTGGAGTGATGGGTGGGAAAAGTTAGGTGTAGGTAATGATGAAAAGTAAAAGTATGTAAGAAGATGGGTAATAAAAGAAAAGGTAGTCTTGACTTTTGGGAAGTGGGGGGCGGTTTAGGGTTTTGGGGGAGGAGAAAAAAATTTGTCTTTTGTGCTATGTAGTATAGAGTAGAAGAAAATGTGATAAAAGTGTGTATTGGAATTATCGTATCGGGTATTTTTATTTGGTTTAATTTATATTTAATGACTTAGTTGTTACCGACTAATTTATTTGAATACCTTGTATGTCCGATACAGTCATTGTCTAGTCTCATCCAGTCTCGTTATATCCGTTAACTTATCTTAAGGTTATTTTTATGTGTGTTTCTAACCCCAATATTTAATGTCGATGTCTTTATTAATTCTAAATTTGAAATTCCACTGCAATTTCATCAACATCACATTTGCGTTCTATTTTCATCATTTCCACTAGCCCGGGGTCTCGGGTCGTAACATTCTTCCTCTCTTATAAAAAGTTTCGTCCTCGAAACTTAGGGGTTGTATCGATTTTGTTCTTAATGATTTAAATACTTAATTTCTAGCATCATTTCTTAATCGTCTTTGATTTAACTTAATATTTGCCAACCTATGAGAAAAATTTTTCTAAATTCACAATTTTTGTATACCTCCTGTTAATCCGCTTAGGTATTCTACAACTTCATATCTCTGCGCGTTACAGTAACTTTTATACTTACCGAATTTTAAGTCACTAACCCTAATCCGGTTAAATCATATTAACTTAATTCTAGTCATGCATATTCCAATTCAACTTACACATAATAATTCCAATCAGATAGTCTGACGACTTTCTAAATTCATAATTTAGCTCCCAATGTGGTCTAACTCATTATATCCTCATATCTATTTATATAATCGTACTCTTATCACTATGAATTTACATCCCTAATACGACTAACATCTTTGACCTACTCTGAAAATTTCTAATTTCATCGTCTTATTCATGCGCGTACTATTTGTGCCATATATTTGCCAAACTCTAATCATCGTAATTCTTATAAATCACTGCTTATAGTTCTACTACATATCCTATCTTAATCATCCTAAGAAATTCTATCACTATCTCCAAATGTTATCCCAATTAGAGCTAAACCTGAAATTGTGGAGATTACAGTTTATAACTACTATGTTACTAACTAGAAAATAGCATTGAGGTATTCTAGTGACTTGACCTGTACAAATGTCGGAAAGCCTAAATGACCTACTTATACTTTCTAGTTTTCTTGTATCTGTCTAATACCGTTCTATTTCTCTTATACTAAGGCTGTCGCTTTCATCTAAGATCGTTTCTTACGTCTATGATCATTTCTTAAATTCTAAGATCATTGCTTAAGTTCATGTCGTTGTTTACTTGTGCCCGCGGTAAATTGGAAGCCCTTTTTTTGTGATGCATATCCTAAGGAAAATAGTCTAATTATTACGACTCTAGATTAACTTACTTAATTTTAAAGACACAGGATCATTCCGAACATTTTCGCTAAACCATTCTAAGGGAACTATTCTAAGGTTATTGCTCTCATTCTAAAATCTTCTTCTTAGACTCTAAAATCTTAACTTAGGTTCTACTATAATAACCTAATACATGTCGTTGTTTATCTTATGTGTCCGCAGTGGATCTAGAGCCATGCTCTGATACCAACTGTAGCGCCCCGCTCGAAACCAGGGTTCCGGCTCAGTGCACCCGCCGTACTCTACTCCATAGAGTACAAAGCGTCGATACTATACATGTACATGTCGACATGAATAATGGATCGATAAGTGGAAGCAACATAACATAAACAAATCATCATCGACATGCAATGTACTACATCATAATCTCTGTCAACCAAAATATACATAATGTTGAAACTTTCTGAATTACATCATAAATCAAGACTTGACGCCTTTGAAGAAAGTCTCTCAACCTGTTTCTTCATTATCAGTGATCCTTCTAGCCTGTTCTCAACAAATCTGTAAATTAACCTGTTATCTGGAAATGATAATTAAAGGCAAGTATGAGCGATAGTCATCGTCTTTTAATCGCTCAGCAAGTAGTCTTTCTAGATACGACATGTGGATCATACATGGAAATAGAGTGACAATTCTAATAAACATTTGTATCAAAAATAGATAACATATTTGCATTTTAGAAAGTAATCTTAGTATGGCATATTATGAACTTTGAGAATAAAACAAAGAGAATTCCTCAACATAACATACTTACATATCATAGTACTTAGTCCATAACATCATAACATGTCCATACTTAGCTTCTAACTCATAACTCATACTAAAATCAATGACATCATAACTTAAGAATCTCTTACGGTATCATATCGTAACTTAAGGATCTTGTGAAGGTAACATATGCTAGCATGGTCATGACGTGATGCATAAAACATGAATTTTCATAAAATGACTTTTCGTGAACATGACTTTTCATAAATATGACATTTCATAACTTGACGTGATTTTCATAACTTGCGTAAAATGACATACTCATAACTTACATGACATGACATTTTCATAACATGAAGACATAACATTTTCATCATTGGCTATAGCACTTTTCTTAAGAATAATAACACACGACATACCGATTGATTCCCCATATAATACATGTACGACATAAACATCATAACATATGTACATGTACCAACGGTGACGCGCTATGACAGAGATCCCGTGTCCCAGACCCGGTGTTACACTCAGCCACATACGTAATCATATGCCCCTGACATCTACCACCCCGGTACCGATGTCACACTGGCGAACATAACATGACCGTAATCATGAACATAACATAACATAACATATCGTGTGTCGACGGAATCAATCGTCTCGTGTTTATTATTCACATGCATATGAACTTTCAAAACATGAGATGTGACAACATACCTTAGCAAATCTTGTTTTCATGCATTCATGAGACTCGGTCATATGAGGGTACTTTGGTCATTCTACATCTTATAACAACGTCGCTTACTTACTTTCATCCTACATGTCATAACTTAAAGGAAATCCCACTTTGACCATCATGAATGGCCATTCGGCCATAGCATCCCCAAATCAGCCCACTTTTCACAATTTTCATCCAACAATACTTTCGTAACATCTATTCCATACATGTATTTCATAATTCATAACTTAAATACCTAAAACATTTATTTCCTAATTACCTTAACATATCGTCACGAATTTCATAACTTACATCATAACCTACACATATTAGTATACATAATATGTAGCAAATCATACACATACATTATAAAATGCTTTGTAGCTGTGCAGATATACATATACATATTTACTACATATATTTTTATACCTTTTTTATAACATTTTCCATAGAATACATACTTAACCTACTTTCATAACTTAACGTATCCATCATACATATAGACATATGTATAATTATGATAAAGTCATTTTATCACAAAAGGCCTATTGGCCGATTATATGTATATGTGTATATATATATATTTGTAAAACAATTTATATGCTTTATATCTTAACATATATATTATACTTGTATGTGTACATAATACATGTGAAAGTTATTTTTAGTCTCAAAAAGGCTCGTAGCCGAAATACATGTAGCAACTATATACATGTATATAATTATTTTGTGATATATTATATCATATCAAAACTTAACATGTTCATCATATATACATATGTATTTTTGTAAAATAGACCTTAAAATAATTTGTCATACTACATCCATACTTAACTCCTAATCCATACTTATACCATCTTTGCCTACCTTGCATGTACTACCTTTTCATACTTAACACTACCTTGTCCATTGTAGTGCTGTCATATACTTAAAGAATTCTTAATCATAGCTCTAAGGTAACATGGTCATGACGTGATGCATAAAACATGACTTTTCATAAAATGACTTTTCATAAACATGACTTTTCGTAATCATGACTTTTCATAAACGTGACATTTCATAACTTGACATGATTTTCATAACTTGCATAAAATGACATATTCATAACTTGCATGACATGACATTTTCATAACATAAAGACATAACATTTTCATCATTGGCTATAGCACTTTTCTTAAGAATAATAACACACGACATACCGATTGATTCCCCATATAATACATGTACGACATAAACATCATAACATATGTACATGTACCAACGGTGACGCGCTATGACAGAGATCCCGTGTCCCAGACCTGGTGTCACACTCAGCCACATACGTAATCATATGCCCCTGACATCTACCATCCTGGTACCAATGTCACACTGGCGAACATAACATGATCGTAATCATGAACATAACATAACATAACATATCGTGTGTCGATGGAATCAATCGTCTCGTGTTTATTATTCACATGCGTATTAATTTACAAAACATGAGATGTGACAACATAACTTTGCAAATCTTGTTTTCATGCAACGTGAGACTCGGTCAAATAAGGGTATCTTATCATACTACCACTAGTAACATTACTTACATACTTACAGTCTAATTATCATAACTTAAAGAAATACCATAACCCTCCTTCCATAATATCAAGTCCACACATAGACTTCATAAATCATAACTTAAGTACTTAGGGCATAAACTTCCTATTTCCGTCAACATATCATCTAGGGATTTCATAACTTATATCTTAACTTACACATATTCATATCTAACACATAGAATACAATTAACATGAAATAAAATCATTTGTCATAACATCATATTCAACATGCATATGATTCGATGTATATACAATATATACTTTAGTACATATGATTGTTTTTAAGTGTGTATAGACACAATAAAATATATATTATCATATTTCATAAATAGATACATAAATCATAATAAGGTCATTCTTATCATACTCTTAACATATATATTATACTTATCTATACAAGCATAAAATAAAATCATTTTATCATACTAGGCCTAGTGGTCAAAATATGTATATGGTTTATACATATATAAAATCATTTTATAATATAATATACAATGCTCAAAACTTATTTATTTTCATATCTTCATATATATAATATATATACTGCATAATAAATAAATAAATCATTTTACCTTAATTGGCCTATGGCCGAATGCATATATATACCATGCATACATAAATAATTTGTCTTATGTAACCTTAAAATAGAACGCAAATGTGTTGTTAGATAGACCTTAAAATAGAACGCAAATGTGATGTTGATGAACTACATCATAATGTATGTTAAGATATAAAGCATATAAATTGTTTTACAAATATATATATATACATATACATATAATCGGCCAATAGGCCTTTTGTGATAAAATGACTTTATCATAATTATACATATGTCTATATGTATGATGGATACGTTAAGTTATGAAAGTAGGTTAAGTATGTATTCTATGGAAAATGTTATAAAAAGGTATAAAAATATATGTAGTAAATATGTATATGTATATGTGCACAGCTACAAAGCATTTTATAATGTATGTGTATGATTTGCTACATGTTATGTATACTAATATGTGTGGGTTATGATAAGATGTAGTTATGATGTAAGTTATGAAATTCGTGACGATATGTTAAGGTAATTAGGAAATAAATGTTTTAGGTATTTAAGTTATGAATTATGAAATACATGTATGGAATAGATGTTACGAAAGTATTGTTGGATGAAAATTGTGAAAAGTGGGCTGATTTGGGGATGCTATGGCCGAATGGCCATTCATGATGGTCAAAGTGGGATTTCCTTTAATTTATGACATGTAGGATGAAAGTAAGTAAGCGACGTTGTTATAAGATGTAGAATGACCAAAGTACCCTCATATGACCGAGTCTCATGAATGCATGAAAACAAGATTTGCTAAAGTATGTTGTCACATCTCATGTTTTGAAAGTTCATATGCATCTGAATAATAAACACGAGACGATTGATTCCGTCGACACACGATATGTTATGTTATGTTATGTTCATGATTACGGTCATGTTATGTTCGCCAGTGTGACATCGGTACCGGGGTGGTAGATGTCAGGGGCATATGATTACGTATGTTGCTGAGTGTAACACCGGGTCTGGGACACGGGATCTCTGTCATAGCGCGTCACCGTTGGTACATGTACATATGTTATGATGTTTATGTCGTACATGTATTATATGGGGAATCAATCGGTATGTCCTGTGTTATTATTCTTAAGAAAAGTGCTATAGCCAATGATGAAAATGTTATGTCTTCATGTTATGAAAATGTCATGTCATGTAAGTTATGAGTATGTCATTTTACGCAAGTTATGAAAATCACGTCAAGTTATGAAATGTCATATTTATGAAAAGTCATGTTCACGAAAAGTCATTTTATGAAAATTCATGTTTTATGCATCACGTCATGACCATGCTAGCATATGTTACCTTCACAAGATCCTTAAGTTACGATATGATACCGTAAGAGATTCTTAAGTTATGATGTCATTGATTTTAGTATGAGTTATGAGTTAGAAGCTAAGTATGGACATGTTATGATGTTATGGACTAAGTACTATGATATGTAAGTATGTTATGTTGAGGAATTCTCTTTGTTTTATTCTCAAAGTTCATAATATGCCATACTAAGATGACTTTCTAAAATGCAAATATGTTATCTATTTTTGATACAAATGTTTATTAGAATTGTCACTCTATTTCCATGTATGATCCACATGTCGTATCTAGAAAGACTACTTGCTGAGCGATTAAAAGACGATGACTATCGCTCATACTTGCCTTTAATTATCATTTCCAGATAACAGGTTCATTTACAGATTTGTTGAGAACAGGCTAGAAGGATCACTGATAATGAAGAAACATGTTGAGAGACTTGCTTCAAAGGCGTCAAGTCTTGATTTATGATGTAATTCAGAAAGTTTCAACATTATGTATATTTTGGTTGACAGAGATTATGATGTAGTACATTGCATGTCGATGGTGACTTGTTTATGTTATGTTGCTTCCGCTTATCGATCCATTATTCATGTCGACATGTACATGTATAGTATCGACGCTTTGTACTCTATGGAGTAGAGTACAGCGGGTGCACTGAGCCGGAACCCTGGTTTCGGGCGGGGCGCCACAGTTGGTATCGGAGAATGGCTCTAGATCCACTGCGGACACATAAGATAAACAACGACATGTATTAGGTTATGATAGTAGAACCTAAGTTAAGATTTTAGAGTCTAAGAAGAAGATTTTAGAATGAGAGCAATAACCTTAGAATAGTTCCCTTAGAATGGTTTAGCGAAAATGTTCGGAATGATCCTGTGTCTTTAAAATTAAGTAAGTTAATCTAGAGTCGTAATAATTAGACTATTCTCCTTAGGATATGCATCACAAAAAAAGGGCTTCCAATTTACCGCGGGCACATAAGTAAACAACGACATGAACTTAAGCATTGATCTTAGAATTTAAGAAATGATCATAGACGTAAGAAACGATCTTAGATGAAAGCGACAGCCTTAGTATAAGAGAAATAGAACGGTATTAGACAGATACAAGAAAACTAGAAAGTATAAGTAGGTCATTTAGGCTTTCCGACATTTGTACAGGTCAAGGCACTAGAATACCTCAATGCTATTTTCTAGTTAGTAACATAGTAGTTATAAACTGTAATCTCCACAATTTCAGGTTTAGCTCTAATTGGGATAACATTTGGAGATAGTGATAGAATTTCTTAGGATGATTAAGATAGGATATGTAGTAGAACTATAAGCAGTGATTTATAAGAATTACGATGATTAGAGTTTGGCAAATATATGGCACAAATAGTACGCGCATGAATAAGACGATGAAATTAGAAATTTTCAGAGTAGGTCAAAGATGTTAGTCGTATTAGGGATGTAAATTCATAGTGATAAGAGTTTTTTTTATTGAAAGGATCTTTTATTATTGTAAACCCTCACTTATGGCGGAGGAAAACCTTATTACATCAAAAGTAAAAATGATGATAGTAGCAGTAGATGATTATCAACATCCATATTATATATGATATGCCGCATTAAAACCTTGCCAAGTAAAACCACCCTTGTGGATAAAACCTTGACGAAGGAAAAAGCGTACATATTTATATAAATGGACTGTTGATAGACGCTACAGTGTGAAAAAATTATATAGAAATCCAAAATTACATAGGCGTAACCAAATAAATATACGTGTGAACATGTGATCCTGATGAAAGGCTCTTTGCCCGGTAGAAATCACGTTAAAGGGCAGGAACATATGTGTGATCCATATCCAATGCAGAAATCGCAACACCACATTCCGCCGATGACGCATTTGATGCAGTAGAGGTGGAAGGTAAAAGAACTCCATAACTCCATGTAGAAGCCCATGAAAAGGCAGTAGTTGCATTGATACCGTCCATGCATCATGAAAACATAAGAGTGTGTTAAACAAATTAGAATGATGTGATAGAAGGCACTCAGACAAATGAATGTAACGCATACCAAATCTGCCTGTACTAATCCAAGTACAGGCAGAGAAAAGAGAAAAAAGCCAATCCATATGGAATGCAAGCGATGCAGCAGCGTAATTATAAAATATATGAGATCGCCCGAATATCGAAAAGATATGTAAGTGCGGGTAGCTGAAATAAATAAGTAAGCAGAAATCATGAAGTGCAGAAATGTGGATCTCACCGAGTCTGCCTGTACCCTTCAGAGTACAGGCAGCGAGATTGTCAAAATGCCAATCCGTTCGGAAGATTTGATAGAATTGAGATTCCCCCAATGATCGAACCAACAAACTAGAACTCGATGTGTGCCATGCATCATAGAAAAGAACCATTATGTTAGGTTTGGACAGATGACATACCATGTGAAACAAGAAGCAGAGAAACATACCGAGTCTGCCTGTACTCAAGAGAATACAGGCAGATGATATTACAGTGTGCCAATCTATATGAAAGACCTGAAGCTCAATGAGTGCGTATGTTTGCTGACGTGAGATCCAAATTGACGGAAGCACGTACCATGGGCGGCAGACTATCAATAGCAAAATAGCATGTTCCGGGCGATGTCATTGCGTGTTGGGCCAGATAGTGAGCCGCCATGTTAGCCTCACGATATATATGTTTGATTTCCAACCGATAAAGATTAACCAATGTTTGCAGTAGCCGGAGATGAAAGTTTCCATAGACAGTCTGCGGTTGACGTAGTCGCAATGACATTTGCGCATAGTCAGTCTCGATGACAAGTGTTCGATATAATGGAAGAAAATAGAGTAAGGCAAATAGAGTAGTCTGAATTTCTGCCATCAATGGTGTGCATGGAGGCAAACGAAAGGACAATGCGCGAACACACATGCCAGCGTGATCGCGCATGATAGCTCTGCCTGCAGCATAGTGACGTCCCACTGCTGCTGTAGCGCCCAGTACTCGGCTACCCCTCGTACGGTGCACCTGCCGTACCTTCCCTTTCGGAAAAGTACAAAGCGTCGATACTTAACTCGTAAAACCCATGAATAAACATGGATTACAAAGTCACGATCTTAACAGGAAGATAAAAATACGGCAGATTTTGAACCTTAATCCGAAAGCGTCAAATCGCGAATACATAGCAAAATTATACAAACTGAACCGGTAGCAAACTACCCCGCGAAATTTTACAAACATTATCCGAAAAGAGTCCGAAAGTTGCTAAGTCCCAAAATGTCCCAAAGGTTCATCAAAAGCTTCCATCATCATTCTTTTAACAGCGACCTTAATCACCTATGGGTATGGTACCCTCGGCTCATCATCAATCCACTCGACTTCATTACCTGGCTCTGGGGAAAAATAAATGGGTGAGCGACAGAGTCGCCAGCAAGTATACAACAACACCGTACAATAAAGAGAAAACGACATACAAGAATCAAACCCCAATTCCTTAAGTTAAAACATACCTGCCAATACCTTTCCAAAGCATCATACTTAAAGTCATATCAACACTTAGCTAAGATCTAAACGTCATCACTTAGTTAGATTCTACGTGCTATAGCCAAACCTTACTTCTATGAAAAGGTATCATGCATAATGTGTATGGAAATGTGAATGCAATGCAAATGTAACAGGAAACATTCTTTCTTTCATTTAGACATGCTCATAACAATACTTGAACTTTCTTTCTTTCTTTTAAATCATGCTCATCATAAAACAAGAGAGTGTGTCAGCCTATTATACCGGGCATGACTCGGTTCTTATAACATGATCACCTTCAGGTCTATTATACCGGACCTGGCTCGGTTCTTATATTCTTCAGACCTATTATACCGGGCCTGGATCGGTTCTTACATTCCATCAGACCTATTATACCGGGCCTGGATCGGTTCTTATACTTTGTCAGATCAATTAACCCCGGATCTGTAGCGGGTTAAGCTGGCCAGAAGGAACGAAATTCTTTCAAAACAGAAACTTTATATAAAACATCGTTAAAATCATGAGCATGGAACATATGAGCATGTCAGTGCAAGTGCATGAGATGCAACATGGTAAAATGCACTTATAACATCATAAACAACTTTCTTCATGGGCTGGAAAACGATCCAGCAGCATGTCCTGTATTGTCCGGCCTTAAAATCAACCTTTTGAGCCTATTTTCCAAAAACTAAAAATATGGACATGCACCACATGATCTTAACTACATCCTGTACAAATTTCATGCGATTTCAACAAGCGTAGGTGCCTCAATAAAAATAATTCCCAACAAGGGTATAACAGAAATTCTGCTGCACTCTCAACTCCATTCCTTTCCTTGTCTCCATCCATAAACTCATTATGGGGCTCACTTAGCACCTGAAAATCTTTCCTATTTCCTTTATGAACAATATTCAAATGCCCATTCACCACAAGTCAAAATAAATACGATACAATTCATACAAGCACAAAGGGTCAATCTGTCCTGTTTTCCAGAATGTTACACCAACTTTCCCTCAATGGTTTACCATCAAGATCAATAGATAAAATCAATTTATTTACATGAATACTTAGCTATATATCTTAAGTACTTCCTGTAAAAAGTTCAGGTCAATCCAAGATGTTTAAGGTACTTAATTAATTTTTTCTCCCTAAGGTGGTACGACCAGAAACTGTTTTGACCCCTTGATACTAAAAATTCATTTCTGACCAATCCACAAATGATTTTCCAGAAATTCCAACGCCACAATAAACTAGACATAATAAGCTACGACCACACCAAAAATAAGCTCAATCCAACGTTTAGAAGGTCCTTAACTAAGTCCATCACTTTGGCATAAAATCTATCCAGAATTCTGTTTTCAGCCAACATGCATAGAAATATCCTTTCCTTCCTAATTTTGTTCTTTAGCCTATAATCCAAGTTAATGGTCATTCAATAGACATAATAAGGCTTCCCTATACTAATTCAAGTCTCTTTTTAGCATGCAAAAGTCGTTCATATGGGCTGTTCATTCTTCCAAACAAAACAATCCCCTAGTCCAACAATTTCAAAACATAAGAAAAGGTAACAACTTAGGCATATTTTCACTAAAGTCATGTCTTAGGCTTCTAGACATTCAAGTATGCACATAATCACATATATTGTAAGGGGTTAAAGTATACTTGCCTCTTCAAGCTAAAGCTCTTGTCTTTGCTTGGTTATGAAGTGAGATGTGATGAGATCCTTCACCTTCTTCACCTTAAGCATACGGTTTTAAAGGAGTGAAATGAAAAGATTAGTTCTTTATTCAATAGAGGAACTAGGTTATCTTTAAGGCTAGAGCATCTTACCAAAATGATCTTGGAATGGAGGTTCAAGCACTTCAATATAACACCACCTAGAAAAGTTGAAGGCTTTCACCTATTTCAACCATGAAACCCACGGTTTTGGCATGGAGAAGGAGAGTTCATGTGAGCTTCATTCTTTACCAAAATGAGAATTGTCTTAAGGGAATTTGGAATAAGACTTACCTAGATGTCTTCTTGAGTCTTGAAGTTGAAGTTAAACTCCCATCCTTCAAGATGTTGGGGGCGAAACCTTGGTGAGGGGAATGGAAATTGTCTAAGTGTTTTGCTCTTGCATGATGAGAAGATAGATGTGTCTAGAATGGTTTGATTTAAAACATGTTAGGGACTTAGGAGAGGGGGGACGGTTTTGGAGGGATTTTTGTGAGGGTTAGGGCTTTCTTGAATGTTAATCAAGGTTAAGTTAGTATAACCTTGGTTACTTTATTCAAACTATAGTTACTTTTGTGCTAACCCAAGTTACTTTATTAAATCATGGTTACATTAACCTTGGTTTAGAGAAAAGTAACCATGGTAGGATTTAAAAATCCTCCATGTCTAGACACTAAGGGGGACGGTTTTGGTTGGGGTCTTTATGACCTCAACCATACTACTTCCTTCTTTAATGAGTTGTCTCAACTTGTTCCTTAATTGCATGTCTATTTTATTTTCTATTTATTCTTTGCATAATAAATTCTTGTCTTATTATTTTAACTAATAAAATTGGCTAGAGATTTCTAGAACATCTCCATGTATAGGCCGAAATTTTGGGCCTCTTAGGCATCTTGAGATTCCTTGTAATTTTAATTCATATACCATATTGTTGTCTATATTTTATTGTATTCCAAGATTAGCATATGTATGTATACAAATACGTACACGCCTATGTGTACCATGTGTTTATACCTTCCCTACATATGTCGCACATACATATATATATCTTGGTATGGTTTATATCATTCTATATTTCATGGACTATCTCAAGAGCATTTAAGTAAAAAGAGTTACGTGGACTTAAGTAACACGCTCTAAAAGAAATTGTCGCTTTCATTCCATCTCATATTCATAGTTTTCACGTACCTGATTGTTGGGGTACAACAGCTGCATCCACATTAAGTTTAAATCTACCTGTTGGCGGAGTGAGCCATCGGATCACCTTGATACGTGGAGGTCGAATATATGGGATCCATGAAAGATTAAGAGATGGACCTGCAGCTAGTTTTGATCCATGTAATGTGTGAAGCCACATGGCAATGTCAAAATGGATTGTTGCTCGAAATGCCGATGTAGAAAAGGATGTCGTGTCCCCATACACTAAATTAGCATAATTGCGCCAGATATTGTGCACCAAAATACCCGGAACCACAATTTTCAATACACCACATAGTGAAGAATAGGATGAACGGTACCACCACAATAAAAGATACTGGCGCAGATTCATTGTTGTGGGGGAAAGTCCATGCAACTCTGTCGCAAAGAAAGTCCACAGCTGCTGAATTGGTTGACAGTGTAGGAATACATGATCAATCGTTGCCGAATGCTGTTTACAAAATGGGCATTGCGTAGGACGTGCGGTAGAATAATGGCCAATATAGTCTTCAAATGGGAGAGCCGAGTGAAAGATACGCCAAAGTAGGATTCTCGTGGCTGGGGAGTGATGTTTAAACCAAATAAACTTAGACGAAAGTAATGTAGGCGTGGACGTCCGACAAATGTCATAGGCAGATTTGAGTGTAAATTCGCCTAAGGGTGTGGGCTTCCACGTAAGATGAGAATCGATGCCAGTCGTCTGCGAAATACAAGTGTCATGAATACGACAAATGAGTTTCCAAACCGGCGAATCTGGCAGTCTTGGACGATAATCACCTCTCCGGCCATACTTGGCATGCATATACTGACTCCATAATGTATCACGCATTTGATATATCCACCAAATCCTGCAGTGATATGCTTGTTGAAGCATATTTAGATCACGAAGTCCTAAGCCGCCTTCCTCAACAGGGAAAGCCATCTTCGACCATGCCACCCAATGATGACGTTTGCCCCAATAAAAAGATGACATTTTCCTATGAATCATTTTAATGACAAACTTTGGTAAGCCTCCCGCTGCAAGAATATGAAGAGGGAGTGCCAAAATTACTGACCGTAACAAAACCAAACGTCCTGCAGCGGAAAGGAGACGTGAATGCCAACCCTGTAAGCGCTCATCTATATGACTTAATAGAGTAGAACAGTATCGAGTGACTAATCCCTTTGTGGAGATAAGAGCCAAGATATCGAAATGGGAGAGAAGAGAGCCGCATGCCCAATATATCTTGGAATGAACGACATCGGCGAGGGGGAATCTGTGCCGAGGGGATTAGACTGCTTTTCTGAAAGTTGACCTTTTGACCCGAAGCAGCTTCATATGCAGTTAAAAACGTGTAAAATCGGCGTAAATTACGCTGTGTTCCCTTCAGAAAGATAAGTAAGTCATCCGCATACGCCAAGTGTGTTATTGCGAAAGGGACGCGGCCCAGACTAAATGGCAGTATATGTCCCGCAGCCACCAAAGAGTTTAAACCTCTGCTGAATCCCTCCAATGTCAAAATAAATAGCAGTGGAGACAACGGATCACCCTGTTTAACTCCTCTCCCTGGCCAGAATGTAGCCGATGGCTCCCCATTTATCAATACCGACAATGTAGTAGCACGGAGATGATTAATGATAATCTGAATGAAAAAATCCGAAAAACCAAACTGACGCAACAACCGCTCTAAATAATCTCAGCTGACCCGATCAAAAGCCTTCATCATATCTAACTTCAGGCATATGTGAGACCCACCACTATCCAACATATGTACCATTTCCCGTGCCAATAGAACTTGAGTGGAAATATCTTGTCCCGGAAGGAAACCTGTCTGTTCCGGAGAGATCAATTTCGGAAGTAGCGTCCCTAAACGTGTGGCAACTATACGGGTACAAACTTTACTCAAAAAGTTTGTAAGACAAATGGGTCGAAAATCACTGAATGTCGTAGGTGATTGAGTCTTGGGTATCAAAGTAATTAATGCACTAGCCATAACAGTCGGCTGGGGGATGCCTAGGAAAAATTCCTGCACGGCTTTAACAACATCAGAATGTATGACAGACCAACATGAACGATAAAAACTACCGTGAAATCCATCTGGTCCTGCGGCGCTCTGAGGGTCCAAGTGCCACACAGCCTCCTTCACCTCCATCTCCATAGGAAGCTGCGTCAGCATGGCACTTTCAAATTCGGTTACCAGTCAATGAATATGAGAAAGTATAGCAGAGTGATTTTCCGTGGGCGCTGCAGCAAATAAATCCCTATAAAAAGAGACCGCTGCAGCCATAATCTTTGTTTTTTCCGTCAAGGTCTCCCCCTTTGTATTTCAAACTTTCTGAATGCGTAAATGCGTTCTCTTCCCCTTGACAATGGAATGGAAGTATTGTGTGTTGGCGTCACCTTCCTTGAGCCATTTTATCTGGGCTTTTTGTTTCCAGAATTGCAATTCATAATTCGAGGCTTGCAGATATACTGCTTTGGACCGATGATAATCCTCCGTGTCTCCGCTGTCGGACATGCCTCTCAGGCAGCCTCGGCGTGAGTAAGCTGAGCCTCTGCATGCTTCAGATTGTTGAAAATATTGCCAAAAATATCCTTATTCCACTGCTGTATATCTCTTTTGAAGGCAAACAGCTTTTTATAGAAACCATGAATTCCACCAGTAGTAGGGTATGACAACCATGCCTGCTGCATATAAGAATGAAAGTCGGAGTGATGAAGCCAGGCATCCAAAAATCGAAAGGATCGTCTGGTAGTTAAGGCACCGTGTCTACACTGTAATAATAAAGGCATGTGGTCCGATGTAACCCTCGGCAAATGCGATAACTGGATATCATGAAAGCCATCTAGGAAAGCTGAATTTATGAAAACCCAGTCCAAACGACGACATACTCGTCCAAGCCCTCTGCCATCTGCCCAAGCAAACCTAGAACCGTGATGTGGAGGCGTCATTAAGGAGCATGTTTCAATACATTCATTAAAGTCATGTAGTGCTGCGAGCGATGGGGTGGAATGTCCTCTATGATCCTCGATGGTTCTGAAAGTATTAAAATCACCCCCACCACACAGGGCAATTGAGATGATTCAGCGAAGTCACATAATGAATGCCATAGGGGACGACGCTGAATAGAGGTATGCTTCGCATATACAACAGAGAAAACAAATGTCCATTGCAGAGAGAATGACTGCATAGTAAAATGGACCACTTGATCTTGATCCTGAGTAGTCACAATACGAAATTCAGTGTCACGCCAGAAAAACCACATACGTTCCGAATGTGAAGCATAAAAATGTGAAAAACCTAGTCGTAAGGCAAACCCATCAATTCGTGAAGGAGCATGCATGGTTTCAATTAAAGCAAGTAAATGTAAACGGTGTTCTTGAATCATTTGTTTTAACCTAGGTAACGAGGCACGCATGCCTCGGACATTCCATATTAATATATTCATTGAGTAAGAGAGGAGGTACTTCCCTGTATGATGTGCGATGCACTGCGCGTCAAGATTGTGGATGGCGGAAGAGGAGGTAAATCCTTGCGCGATCTGCGCTTACGACGTGGAACAACCGGGATGAATTCAGTCTCAGCATCCTGCTCTTCTAAGCGTGATAGTAATATTCCTTCATCTGGCGATGGGGGTAGTAGATGCATTCGTCGTGCCACATCCTCCGGGACGGTTGGAATATCATCAACGTGATCCTCCTGCGGCAAATTTGTATCTGAAGAATGACCCGTTTCAATGGGATTGATATCAGATGGAAGATGATGGCCTGCAGCATCACAAAATTTGTCGACCCCCTGGGCAGGTATCGTATCAGACAAAGGTTGAGCCATATCCTGTTGGGGTTCCATCACAGGCGGGCATTGGTCATCATGGGCAGAAGGCTCAGCAATTACATCAGGTTGTGACGGGAGCGGGTCCGTCATTCACTTCTTGATTGGGGTCCAACGTTGCCGTGGTGGACGAGCCGGCGGAGGTGGAGGCGGCGGTGGGGGAGCAGTGCCAGTTTCCTTAAGCGGACATGCAGCTGATGCATGACCTAATCTGCGGCAGGATGTGCAGAATAAAGGTAGATCCTCATAGACTATAGATTGTAAGATCAGTCTACCCTTTGCCTGCAAATATATTTTCTGGGGCAAATCCTGTGATACGTCAACCTCAACACAGACCCGAGCCACTGATGGGCGCAGGCCATCAGTAGTCGCAACATCCAGCTTCAAAGGTGTCCCAATTGGCCGAACGACTTCAAATAGGGCTGCACGATGGTGCAAGTGAATAGGTAATGATGGAAGTGCAACCCAGACTGGAACAATAGGAACGTCAGTGCTTGGATCGAAATCTACTGTCCACTTTGTAATCCTCATATGACATCCAGAGATATGCCATGAACGACGATAAAAGCAGCGCAAATAATCCGCTTCATTGCGGAAATTCAAAAGGATATGAGATTGATCAATCAATGTAATGCGTAAATCCTGATGAAAGCCAATGTTCTCAAAGACCTCACGTATAATTTTTAGAGGTGGCCTGCCGTACCAAAATGTGCCAACCAAAGAATACTTGTAGGGTTCGGCCAATGCATCAATTTCAGCGTCAAGAAACGAGATCAACGAGAGTCCTTTGTATCGAGATACTGTTTTTGGCGCAATATCAATATTGCCGGAATTTCCAGCGCCGGCGACAACCGCAGCAAAACTCGGTGCGGCTGCCATGATACTAACGATGTAAATGGGGACGGGCTGATAAAAACCAAACTACAAATGCAATGGTAACGGTCAAAGATAATGGCAATGAATAGGGGATAATCGGATAGAACAAGCAGAAGGAGGAGGATGTGGCCTAACTCATTATATCCTCATATCTATTTATACAATCGTACTCTTATTCATAGTGATAAGAGTACGATTATATAAATAGATATGAGGATATAATGAGTTAGGCCACATTGGGAGCTAAATTATGAATTTAGAAAGTCATCGGACTATCTGATTGGAATTAGTATGTGTAAGTTGAATTGGAATAGGCATGACTAGAATTAAGTTGATATGATTTAACCGGATTAGGGTTAGTGACTTAAAATTCGATAAGTATAAAAGTTACTGTAACACGCAGAGATATGAAGTTGTAGAATACCTAAGCGGATTAACAGGAGGTATACAAAAATTGTGAATTTAGAAAAATTTTTATCACAAGTTGGCAAATATTAAGTTGAATCAAAGGCGATTAAGAAATGACGCTAGAAATTAAGTATTTAAATCATTAAGAACAAAATCGATACAACCCCTAAGTTTCGAGGACGAAACTTTTTATAAGGGGGAAGAATGTTACGACCCGAGACCCCGGGCTAGTGGAAATGATGAAAATAGAACGCAAATGTGATGTTGATGAAATTGCAGTGGAATTTTAAATTTAGAATTAATAAAGACATCGACATTAAATATTGGGGTTAGAAACACACATAAAAATAACCTTAAGATAAGTTAACTGATATAACGAGACTGGATGAGACTAGACAATGACTGTATCGGACATACAAGGTATTTAAATAAATTAGTCGGTAACAACTAAGTCATTAAATATAAATTAAACCAAATAAAAATACCCGATACGATAATTTTAATACACACTTTTATCACATTTTCTTCTACTCTATACTACATAGCACAAAAGACAAATTTTTCTCCTCTCCCAAAACCCTAAACCGCCCCTCCCCCCCACTTCCCAAAAGTCAAGACTACTTTTTCTTTTATTACCCATCTTCTTACACACTTTTACTTTTCATCATTACCTACACCTAACTTTTCCCACCCATCACTCCACCAAAGTTTTCTTCTCTTTCCTCCCCTCCCTCTCACTCACGTACTCCTCTCCCCTTTTCCCTAAAGTCTTACACCTCTTTTTATTTTGTCTCCCTTCACATGCTACTACTCTACTTTCAAGAAAAACCATACATTCTTTATATTTTTCTTTTTCCATCTTCCACTTTAACAAAGAAAAATTAATTAAACTTTTTCCTCACACTTCTACTTTCGGCTGCACACTAAAGGAAGGGATAAAAAAATATTATTTTCTATTCCATTATTCATCCCACTTTCTTTTATTCTTTCACTTTCCCTACACCACTCCAATTGTTTTTCACTTTCCTCTTTCCTCTCCATCCATTTCATACGTAAGTTTCCAAGAGGAGAATACAATATATTCATTATTACACTCCCAACTCATCTTCTTCCACCTTCTCTTCTCATTACCCAACAAAACAATTCTCTTTCCCCTCTCTATAATTCGGCTATGCATCACCTAGACAAGAAGAAGATTTATTCTTCATCTTAACCCACATATAACTCTTATACAAAGTATAAACAACCTTCCATCATCCAATCAATGATTCAAGAAATTTTAGCATCTAGAATCAAGCATTCAAGGTAAGAACTTTATGAAGTTTAAGTTTAATTCTTCATAAAATTAGCTTCATAAGTTATACACTAACTCTCCTTTTTGGGCATCAAAACCGTATACACCAAGGAAAAGGAGGAGAAGTATGTTCTTCAAATCCAAGTGAAGGAATCACCATCGAAGAGTAAGAAAGTAATTCAAGGCAAGTATTCTTCCGAGATCCTACATGGTTTTACAAATACTAAGTATGTATGTTCATATCAAAGTTGGATCATCATGTAGTATGTTCAAGATTGCTTCTCAAGAAATTATAGATCTATGTTGAGTAATAGGTATTTACATATATACACTATATACATATACACGCATGCTATATACATATATATACATCATATATAAGCACGCATATATATACATATTATAAAATAGATACGTTGATATATATATATATATATATATATATATATGTTTAAGTGTGTAGATCTATATATGTATATACAGATTTACATATATATGTATATATAGATATGTATGTATAGTTGTGTAGATGCATATATACAAATACATGGTTTTGTATAAAAGTATATATATATATATATATATATATATACGGTTTTTGGATATATATATGTATGGATAGATGTATATATATACATATAAATATATCCGATTTTACAATATAGAAGATCGATGATGTGCTCTGATGACACGGTTCTGCGGCGGCAGTAGCCGCCGCCGCATTCGTTCCACCACCGTAGCTTCATCGCACTGTTGCCGTTTACTGCGATCACCATTCCATTCTCGCCTCCCACACATTGCTTCATCAAAGCTCCACTCTTTTATTTCTTTTCATCGGAATAGACATGGCGGCTGCGCCTTCTTTTGCCGCAGTTGTGGCCGGAAGCGCAGCACCGCCGATCTCCATTTCTCCAAAGGTAGCAACGCGTCACAAAGGTATCCCCTTGGTTTCTTTTCTTGATTCGGAAATAGATGCCCTTGCTGCTCCTTTTCGGTATTCTCTTGTTGGAACGTTTTTGTATGGCCGTCCCCCGTTAAAGGTTATCCGTGATGTTTTTGAGAAGATTGGTTTTCATCATGAACTTCGGATTACGCTCATTGATCAATCCCATATCTTGCTGAATTTTCACAATGAAGCGGATTATTTACGCTGTTTCTATCGTCGTTCTTGTCATATTTCTGATTGTCATATGAGGGTTACGAAATGGACAGTTGATTTTGACCCTACGTCCCATGCTCCAATTGTGCCGGTTTGGGTTGCCCTTCCTGCGCTACCAGTACACTTACATCAGCAGGAGGCCCTTTTTCAAATTGTTCGCGCCATTGGGTTGCCGATTAAGCTTGATATTGCAACATCGAAGGGACTTCGACCTTCAGTAGCTAGAGTGTGCATTGAACTTGATGTCTCTCAGGACTTGCCCCAAAAAATATACCTGCAGGCAAAGGGGCGTTTGATATTGCAAAACATAGTTTATGAAGACCTCCCGTTGTTCTGCAAAGACTGCCGCCAGCTGGGGCATGCATCTGGTAATTGCTCTTCCACCGCCGCATTTACTATCCCACCGCCGTCGCCGTAACCGCCTCCTACTTCTCGACCAGCCAAGACATGTTGGACACCTGTGAAACGTAAGCCCATTGCGCCTCCCTCAGCCCAGGATGGTGTCGCAGAGGTGGACACTCTCATAGATCCCTCCAATGATGATGTCCCGGTAGATGATAATGGGCACCAGCCCTCTGTGCCTGGAGTTGATTCAGCTCAACCGTACCAACTCCTTGTGGCGCTGATCCCATGCCAACTTTGATGACTTCGCTGCCGGCTGCTCCTCCTTCTGAACCTCCTTCGCATGAAGAATTCTGTGATGCGGCGGATTTCCCTGCCACTGAGGACACTGCTCAATTTGATATTGGGCATGTTTCCGACAATGATCTGCCTGCCGACTCGGTAGTTCAACAAATTTCCATGGTATCTGCTGACGAGGCTCATCGCATGCAGCTCATGCATACTTCTCCGGATGATGAGTTGTTGCTCTCGCGACTTCAAGACCCTAATTCGGACGGCCCGTTTATTCCCGTGGTACCGCGTCGTAAGCGCAGATCCCGCAAGGATCTTCCTCCTCTACCACCATCCACAATCTTGACACGTAGTGCTTCGCAAATTATCCAGGGAAGTGTTTCTACCTTAACTCAATGAATATCTTAATATGGAATATTCGGGGCATGCGTGCCTCTTTACCAAGGTTACGTAATTTGATCCAAGAACATAAGTTGCATCTTCTAGCTTTGATTGAGCCAAAGCATACCCCATCGCAAATACCGAGATATGGGTTACGTTTAGGTTTCTCACAGAATTTTGTTTCACAGTCAGAACGAATTTGGTTCTTTTGGAGGGATCATGAATTTAGTATGCTTGCTGTGCAGGATAAGGACCAGGTGATACATTTCACAATGCAGTCGTTATCGATGCAGTATACTTTTGTCCTGTCGTTGGTTTATGCGCATCACACACCTCCTCAACGTCGGTTTCTTTGGCAATCGATGCGTGACTTTCATGTTACATCGCAATTGCCTTGGATAGTGGGGGAGATTTTAATACCTTCAGATCTTTGGATGACCATAGTGGGCGATCCTCTCCGTCTCTGTCAGCACTACAAGATTTTAATGAGTGTATTTAGGATTGTTCTCTTATGGCTCCTTCGTATCATGGTACTAGATTTACATGGGCAGATGGTAGGGGTCTTGGCCGTGTCCGACGCCGCCTAGACTGGGTTTTTATTAACTCTTTGATTCATGACCGGTTTGAGGATCTAAAGTTATCTCATCTACCCCGAGTAACTTCTGATCACACTCCACTTCTTTTGCAATGCCGGATAAGTTCTACAATGCCTCATCGTGCTTTTCGTTTTTTGGATGCGTGGCTCTTGCATTCGGAATTTCCAGCTTATGTCCACCACGCCTGGCAATCATATCCAACAACAGGGGGCATGCGTGGTTTTTACAACAAATTATTTGCTTTAAAAAAAGACATCCAGCGTTGGAATAAAGATGTCTTTGGAAATATCTTCAACAATCTTAAGCATGTAGAAAATTTATTATCTCAGGCTGAAGCTCGTTGGGATGATGAACCCTCACAGGAAACACGTCAAGCGTTTCATAAGGCAAAAGCAGATTATTTGATTGCGTCAAACTATGAATTACATTTCTGGCAGCAGAAGGCACGAGTCAAATGGTTGAAGGATGGAGATGCAAACACTCAATACTTTCATTCACTTGTCAAAGGTAAGCGCACACAGCTGCGTATACAGCAAATAAGGAATTCTGAGGGCCTTTTGCTCACAAATCAGGACGATATCATGGCTTCTGCGGTTGAGTTTTATACTGCTCTTTTTGCACGGGAGACAACACACAATCATTCGGCAATTCTTTCACATATTCCTTGTTTATTAACAACTCAGGATAATCTCATGTTAACTGGTCTTCCGACAGAATTAGAGGTAAAAGCAGCAGTGTGGAGTTTAGATCCTCATAACGCCTCCGGGCCAGACGGTTTTCATGGTCATTTTTATCGCTCATGCTGGAATGTGATACATTCGGATGTCTTTAAAGCGGCACAAGAATTTTTTCTGGGCGTACCGCAGCCATCCGTCATGGCTAGAGCATTGATCACATTGATCCCAAAGTTTAGCTCCCCGCAAACATTTGGAGATTTTCGGCCCATTTGTCTTACTAATTTCTTGAGTAAAGTTTGTACGAGAATTATTGCTACACGATTAGGAATGCTGCTACCACGTTTAATATCGCCGGAGCAAACAGGATTTTTGCCAGGGCATGATATTTCATCACAAGTGTTGCTAGCCCAGGAAATGATTCATATGTTAGATAAAGGAGGTTCTCAGTTGTGCCTGAAGTTGGATATGATGAAGGCTTTTGACAGGGTTAGCTGGGAATATTTGGAGCTATTATTGCGTAAATTCAGTTTTTCAGACTTCTCTATACGACTGGTTATTAATCATCTTAGTGCCACTCGGGTATCAGTCTTAATCAATCGCCAGCCATCTTCTTCATTTTGCCCATTACGAGGAGTCAAGCAGGGGGGACCCTTTGTCTCCGCTACTCTTTGTACTATCATCGGAAGGTTTTAGCCGAGGAATGAAATCCCTCTCAGCAGCCGGACGACTTCAGTCATTTCGGCTAGGGCGTATCCCATTGACTATTACTCATCTGGCATATGCGGATGATCTGCTTGTTTTTCTTAAAGGTACACGTCGCAATCTTACACATTTCCGGACTTTCTTGACCCAGTATGAAATGGCTTCTGGGCAAAAAGTGAATTATCATAAAAGTAATTTCATCTCATCCGCAAGTGTGACTGTGTCTCAACGACGAAGTTTTAAAGATATACTTGATATGCGCCTCTCTTCACTTCCTTTTCGCTATTTGGGTTCATATCTTCACAAAGGTATCAATCGAGCAGTATATTGTACTTCCTTGCTCCAACATATTGATGGCCGCTTGCAAGGTTGGCACACACGACTCCTATCGCATTCTGGTCGCTTAGTCCTCCTCAAATCAGTGATAGCTGCCCTCCCGTTGCATGTTTTAGCAGCGGGCGGATTACCAAAATCTGTCATCCATATAATCAATCGCAAAATGGCTTCTTTCTTTTGGGGTGACCGACATCATTGGGTTTCTTGTCTCGGATTACACAGCCATTTGATGAAGGCGGTCTGGGCCTTTGGGATCTTACTCAGTTACAACGCGCATATCACTGCCGTATATGGTGGGCATACCATAAAAAAGATACTTTGTGGAGTACTTACATGCATCTAAAATACGGCAGACGTGGTGATTTCAGGCCTCGGCTTTTTGATTCTGCGACATGGAAGTTGATTTGCCACATTCATCCTCATTGTATATCCCACACGACCGGCACAGCCACCACCCTCTCATGGACACCATCCACAACAGGTGAATTCACTCTTAAATCAGCCTATGCGACATGTCGGACCTCCATTTCTACGCAGTTATCTTCAAAGTTTATATGGTCCAAGCATCACTCACCATATACAAGACTTTTACTCTGGCGTATCTTCCATTCCGCTCTGCCTTTTGAGGACTGCATTAGCCGCTACTCAATGGTTCGTCCTACTCAGTGTCCTTTTTGCAGACATGCTTCATCCACACTAGTCCACGTCTTTCTCCGCTGTAATTGCATTCTTCCAATTTGGATGTTTTTTGCTACTGAACTACATGGTTTGCTTCCGGTTCAGACATCGCTTCGGCCATACTTGTTGTCTTGGTGGTATCGGGCCAACACATCAACTTTATCAGGCATTTTAAAAATTGTTGTCCCGGCGATCATTGTCACAAACATCTGGAAGCAATATGCTCAGCTCATCTATGGGGATTCTTCATCCTTTTCGCTGTCTAGGCTGCATAATGCCATACATTTTGACATTAATGTCTGGGTTTAGTCTATACAAGGCTCTAAACTGGTAATAGGCCCAACTCTTTCGCTTTCCTGGATCCCACGCCTTCGACCACCCCGACTTCGACTTATTAAGTGGCAATGTCCGCCATCTGGCAGATATAAATTGAATGTTGATGGCGCGGTTGGTGCTAGATATGCGGCGGGTGGCGCAATTTTACGCACTTCTACTGGTGCTTGTGTGGGTGCCATTTCCTTTAGGTTACCACAGTGCACACCTTTGCTAGCAGAAATCCAGGCAACATTATTTGGTCTCTTGTACTTTTTACCACTTTTCCGCTCACTGCTGGTAGAAACCGATTGTGAACACTTGGTCATGAGACTTCGAGCCACACAACGCATACATGGCAATTTTCATCTGCACCTATTGCATTCGCTCCTACATTCGGCTGGATTGGATATCACGCATACATACCGAGAAGCAAATATGGCAGCCCACTCATTAGCTCAGCATGCAATGCTTCACCCAGAGACAGGATATTTCGGCACTAATAATCTACCCTCGATAGTGCGTGCCACAGTTCTCCTTGATCTCACATCACCTCACCTACGCGTAGGCTGATAATATGTCTTCCTCATGGATTGGCGTGTACTATTTTTAGCTGCCCGTATCGTCACAGTTACGGGCAGGCGCGGTACGTTTCCTAACCCATTATTCTACTGCTCTGCTTTACTCATTAGTGGCACTTATGCTTTCTTATTATACTTCACACGCTTCGCTTGGTGGATACTTTCAACGGCTTCTCTGGGTTGCTGCCATCATGTCTACTCGGCACAAGCCTTCCATCTGGATTGGCGATACTTTATGTTATCTGCCTGTGCTCGATTGAGTACAGGCAGACTCGTTGCCACACTATTGCAGGGCTGTGCGTTTCTTTCACTGGCTGCCGGCGCATTCATTTGTGCTGGCAGGCGCGGTATGATCCTCCTTCGTTCCTTTTATAGCGTTCCATTCTTTACATTATCTCTGTTATACTCAGCGCATCATTTCCGTTCTACATGGTTGCGACATCGAATGGCTTCGGAGACAACACTGGCTTGTTGGATAGGGACACACAAGGCCTTTCGTGGACTCAACCGGCGCCAATATCATGCATCCCCAACTGCAGCAGCAACATATTTGTACTCTAGCATAGACTACATACGTATCAATGAAGGCCGTATAAATATGTACGCTTTTTCCTTCGCCAGGGTTTTATCCACAATGGTGGTTTTTCCTGGCAAGGTTTTAATGCGGCATATCATATACGACTGGAGATGTGTTATCATTACCTCTTTATTGTATTTCTTCACATACTTTGATGATTGTAATAAGGTTTTCCTCCGCCATAAGTGAGGATTTCTTCTCATTAATAAAATCTCTGTTTTCAAAAAAAATATCAGATTTTACATAAATATATATATATATATATATATCTCAATTTTTTTAGGTTTAGATATATATATATATATACACGGAAAATATATATGTATATACAATATATATACAAATCGGCCTTAAGGCCATTTCAAGGTTAAAATATGATTTTATATGTTTCATGTGTATGTATGTGTGTAAATATACATATAAAAGGTTATATATATATATATATAAATATAACATATATATATGTGCTGCCACAGGAATTTGGACATTGTTAAGGGGCCCTATCACTCTTCTTCGGCGGCAGTTCAGGCATACATATATGTTATCATGTCGAGTGCTTGATCATGAACAGGGGATGCTACTCACTCAGAGGACAAAAGATGCCATATCATTGTATTTACTTTGTCTCATATTTGATATCTGTGATAGTCGTATAAATATGTACGCTTTTTCCTTCGCCAAGGTTTTATCCACAAGGGTGGTCTTACTTGGCAAGGTTTTAATGCGGCATATCGTATATGACTGGAGATATATCATCATTACCTTTCTAATTCATAGGTTTGCATACTCGAACGCTTTGTATCACGGTTTTCCTCCGCCATAAGTGAGGTTTTTCTCTAATAAAATCTTTCTTTCAAAAAAAAATATAGGTGTCTACCTATGGTTATGTATGTATATATATATATATATATATATATATATATATATATATATATATTTTCTATAGTAGTAATATATTGATAAAAAGACTTTTCCACAAACTGGGTTGTCTGCACGGCTTTTTTATATGTGGGCATTTTGCTGGTAATTTCTGTGGATTGGGGTTTGAAAACTTTATTGGTTTTTTGGGTTATTGAAGTAGTTGGCTGATGTTTTGATATTGCTGATGAAGTCTCTGCTATTTCTGTAGATTTTGGAATATTGAATTTTTCAAGCAATGCTTGAAATTCAGAACTATTGGATAGGCTTTCAATAATGGATATTGGTGTTTTATTTGGAGATATTTGGGATATTGGAACTGCGGCTATTGGGGTTTTTTGAAGAAGTTCTTCCTCTTCTTCAACTTTATCTGCCCACGTTTTTCGTGGGATATTATTGTCATTATCCGCCGGTAGCTTTCCTTTTCTTTGGACTTCCTCGGCATTATGTCTGTTTTGGAGGAATTCTCTGGTCAGAAAGTCTGGAACAAAATTTGTATCTCCTTTTATATATTCAATATCAAAATCATAAATACTTAATAAAGCTTGCCATCTAGCAAATATTTGTTTTGAAGCTAAATTTTTAACATCTTTTTGCAAAATTTCTTTCGCAGATTTGCAATCAATACGTAAAAGAAATTTTTTATTTAATAAATCACTATATATATATATAACTATAAACTTTGAACAAATAATATGAAATGAAGAACCTTAAGAAAGATGTACCAAGAATTCAACTCTTGTGTTTTGATTATGTTTTCTTTTATGATGATCATACATATACATCACACATACACGGCCTAATGGAAAATATATAAACATACATATATATACATGTATATTATATATACAAGTATCCTTGATGATACTTGTATAAAAATATAATGAAATCATTTTTGTGATGATCATACATATACATCACACATACCGTGTACATCAAGCATACTTGTATAAAAATATAATGAAATCATTTTTGTCACTAGGGCCTAATGGCCGAATGTATATATATATACATGGTATATATATAAATCATTTTATGATATATTGTATAATATCCAAAACTTATTCATTTTCATATCTTAACATATTCATCATATACCTACCGCATGTCCTATCTGCACCAGATCTTGCAGAACAGCCTGCTGAAAATCTTCCTGACCCTGCTGCTGTGGGGGTGGAGGCACCAGTGTAAAGTGGAACCGGTCCTGTCTGCGGGGGTATCTGTGGTGGTGGAGGAGGGGGTAACTGTGCAGGTCTGTCAGCGCGCGGTCTACCTCTAGGTCGTGGAGACATCCTATTGAAGGTAGTATCATTAGTAATAATTTACAAAAGAGATCAATTTGTCTTCAGCAGGCTGTTCTGCAAGTGATTAGTATATTTATACAATCATGATGATGCGAAGGTAGTGCTTATGGTACTTGATTTGAGTGTTTATGGTACTTGATTTGAGTGAGGTTGGTGTGAAGAAAGGAGAAGAAAATCTTCTCCTTATGGAGAGTGAAGTTTTCGGCCTAGAGGGGAAGAAGGAGGGTGTTGGAGTGTTCTTGAGTTTTTCCTTGGAGATAGTATGAAATTGGTTGGTTGAAGATGCAATTATGTGAGAGGTTAAAGAAGAAATAATATTCTACTTTCTAAGGGGGTGTGGCCGGCCAAGCATGGGGAAAATAGAACGTAAATGTGATGTTGATGAAATTACAGTGGAATTTTAAATTTAGAATTAATAAAGACATCGACATTAAATATTGGGGTTAGAAACACACATAAAAATAACCTTAAGATAAGTTAACGGATATAACATCACTGAAGAAGGGTAGCGAAGGATTCCTTGTGTATGCTCTTGGCAAGGATTCCGAGACCCCATCAATTGACAGTATTCCAGTAGTCAAGGAGTTCACAAATGTATTTCCAGATGATCTGCCAGGTTTGCCTCCGGACAGGGAATGTGTGATGTATATGTATGATCATCAAGGATACTTGTATATATAATATATATGTATATATATGTATGTTTATATATTTTCCATTAGGCCGTGTATGTGTGATGTATATGTATGATCATCATAAAAGAAAACATAATCAAAACACAAGAGTTGAATTCTTGGTACATCTTTCTTAAGGTTCTTCATTTCATATTATTTGTTCAAAGTTTATAGTTATATATATATATATACATAAATACATACATAACCGTAGGTAGACACCTATATATGTATATATATATTAGCCGTGTATATATATGTTATATTTATATATATATATAACCTTTTATATGTATATTTAAACACATACATACACATGAAACATATAAAATCATATTTTAACCTTGAAATGGCCTTAAGGCCGATTTGTATATATATTGTATATACATATATATTTCTCGTGTGTATATATATATATATATATATATATATCTAAACCTAAAAACATTGAGGATCTATCTATATATAACATATAGGACGGCTCCGGCGATCACGGGCTCTCCATCGCGATCGTGTTTCCTTCGGCAAGCGTAGCCGCCGCTGCCTCCGTTCAACTCCACCGACGAACTGTTATCACCGGATGATTACTCCGCAATTCTTACTGCCCTCAATCCCGTTTTTTGATTAATCCTCGTATGCCCGTGCCTTGCAATGTCCACCGATCAACAGCCTTCTTTTGCAGCTATCGTCACCGGAGCCTCATCTTCACAAGCGATTAATATTGCGCCAAAAACAGCCTCCCGCTATAAAGGTATTCCTTTAATCTCTTTTTTGGATTCAGAAATTGAAGAACTTGATGTGCCATTCAAATACTCTTTAGTGGGTACATTTTGGTATGGTCGACCACCTTTGAAGGTTATCAGAGATGTATTTGAAAAAATAGGATTCCATCATGATCTTTGCATCACCCTCATTGACGCAACACATATTTTGTTAAATTTTCAGAATGAGGCAGATTACCTGCGCTGCTTTTATCGTCGCTCATGGCATATCTCTGGCTGTCATATGCGTATAACTAAATGGACAGTTGATTTTGATCCCTCCACTGATGTGCCCATTGTACCGATTTGGATTGCGCTCCCTGGACTTCCCATCCATCTACACCGAAAGGAGGCTTTGTTTGAAATTGTTAAGCCAATTGGAAGCCCCATTAAACTGGATGTAGCAACCAAAAAATGGCCTACGACCCTCGGTGGCTCGTGTATGTGTCGAAGTTGATGTTTCTCAGGAATTGCCTCAAAAGATTTATCTCCAGGCAAAAGGACGATTTATACTGCAATCCATTATATATGAAGATTTGCCATTATTTTGCACATCCTGTCGACGGTTAGGTCATGCCGTCTCGTCCTGCTCTCCACAAGCTGCTGCATCGATCCTACCACCACCACCACCGCCTCCACGTAGACCACCAGCCCAACAGTGGACTCTGGTGAAGAAGAAACCCGAGGCGCTAGCTGCTCCTTCCGTGCTCCAACCTACGGCAGACGCGTCAGACCCTCAGGATCAGCCCATCCAAGATGAACCTGCTATGATACATTTCGCTACTGACGAGCCGACTGAACCACTCCAGACGAGTCATGATAGTGGTGATATTGGACATTCGTCTGACAATGAGTTGCCGGTAACAGATAATTTTGACATACCTACAGTCCCAGAAGAGGTTGCTCGTCGCATGCAACGACTACCGCCCTCGCCTGACACAGACACTTAAATATCGCGGCTACAGGAGTCCACAGAGGAGTTTATTCCAGTTGTTCCACGTAGAAAGCGTCGTGCAAAGAAAGATATTCCCCCATTTCCGCCATCTACAATTCTTACACGTAGTGCTTCACATGCAGTTCAGGGAAGTGACTCTAATCTCTCTTAATGAATATTATGATATGGAATATTAGAGGCATCAGCACCTCTCTGACTAGATTACATCAGTTAATACGTGATCATCGCTTACATTTACTTTCTTTGATATAACCTAAACATCCAGCTTCTACTATTTCTCGTTATGCTTTGAACTTTGGGTTTACAGGATATTTTTCTTCACAATCTGAACAAATTTGGTTTTTCTGGCGTGACTCAGATTATCAGTTGATGACAGTTCAAGATGATTTTCTGGCGTGACTCAGATTATCAGTTGATGACAGTCGTATAAATATGTACGCTTTTTCCTTCGCTAAGGTTTTATCCACAAGGGTGGTTTTACTTAGCAAGGTTTTAATGCGGCATATCATATACAACTGGAGATATGACATTATTAGTTCTTTATTTCATTTGTTCTCGTACGATGACTTATTTCTGTAATATGGTTTTCCTCCGCCATAAGTGAGGTTTATTCTTAATAAAATGACTCTTTATAATAAAAAAAACCTAAAAACATTGAGATATATATATATATATTTATGTAAAATCGGATATATTTATATGTATATATATACATCTATCCATACATATATATATCCAAAAACCGTATATATATATATATACTTTTATACAAAACCATGTATTTGTATATATGTATCTACACATCTATACATACATATCTATATATACATATATATGTAAATCTGTATATACATATATAGATCTACATGGTACTCGTTTCTGAGGTCAGGAGTTTCTTAGGACTTGCAGGTTATTATCGGAAGTTTGTTGAGGGATTCTCACGGATTGCTGTTCCATTAACTCGATTGACGCAGAAAAAGACGTGATATGATTGGACTTCTGATTGCGAACAGAGCTTCACCGAACTTAAGAAGAAATTGACATCGGCACCGGTATTAGCACAACCAATCTCAAGAGAGGGATTCGTGGTATATAGCGACGCTTCGAAGAATGGACTAGGTTGTGTATTAATGCAGAAAGAACGAGTAATCGCATATGCGTCAAGACAGTTGAAACCCTATGAACAGAATTATCCTACACATGATCTGGAATTAGCGGCAGTTGTATTTGCGCTTAAAATATGGCACTTTTCATAAGAATAATAACACACGACATACCAATCGATTTCCCATGTAGTACATATACGACATAAAACATCATAAACATATGTACATGTACTAAAACATTTTCATCATTGGCTATAGCACTTTTCTTAAGAATAATAACACACGACATACCGATTGATTCCCCATATAATACATGTACGACATAAACATCATAACATATGTACATGTACCAACGGTGACGCGCTATGACAGAGATCCCGTGTCCCAGACCCGGTGTTACACTCAGCCACATACGTAATCATATGCCCCTGACATCTACCACCCCGGTACCGATGTCACACTGGCGAACATAACATGATCGTAATCATGAACATAACATAACATAACATATCGTGTGTCGACGGAATCAATCGTCTCGTGTTTATTATTCACATGCATATGAACTTTCAAAACATGAGATGTGACAACATACCTTAGCAAATCTTGTTTTCATGCATTCATGAGACTCGGTCATATGAGGGTACTTTGGTCATTCTACATCTTATAACAACATCGCTTACTTACTTTCATCCTACATGTCATAACTTAAAGGAAATCCCACTTTGACCATCATGAATGGCCATTCGGCCATAGCATCCCCAAATCAGCCCACTTTTCACAATTTTCATCCAACAATACTTTCGTAACATCTATTCCATACATGTATTTCATAATTCATAACTTAAATACCTAAAACATTTATTTCCTAATTACCTTAACATATCGTCACGAATTTCATAACTACATCTTATCATAACCTACACATATTAGTATACATAACATGTAGCAAATCATACACATACATTATAAAATGCTTTGTAGCTGTGCACATATACATATTTACTACATATATTTTTATACCTTTTTATAACATTTTCCATAGAATACATACTTAACCTACTTTCATAACTTAACGTATCCATCATACATATAGACATATGTATAATTATGATAAAGTCATTTTATCACAAAAGGCCTATTGGCCGATTATATGTATATGTATATATATATATATATATATATATTTGTAAAACAATTTATATGCTTTATATCTTAACATATATATTATACTTGTTGTACCCCAACAAACATGTACATGGAACTATGAATAAGTGACTGAATGAAAGCGATAATTTCTTTAAGCGCGTGTTACTTAAGCTAGCTTAACCCTATTTACTTCTGAGATGATACTAAATAAGGGGATTCAAGAAAGTGATACGTGAAATATATATAGTTATAAGAACTATACACATTAAAAAATATTTACGTTGGTGTATAAGGGTGTGAAACATATATGTATGCGTGTGCATACTAAGGTACATACATATATACGTCTAAGATACACACGTATGGACCCATATATATACATATAGGTTATCATGTATACGTGTATACATATATATGCGTGTATAAAGAAGCATATGTATATATATACACTAGTACCTAATGTACACATAGGCGTGGTTACTTACGTATACATGAACATTTATACAAGTTTAAGAGATTTGCACATTGTACCTCTTACGACATACATATATATGATAATCATAGAATAGAATAAAATAAATAAAACAATAGAATATATGAAATAACAAAATACCCCCCAAACACCCAAGAATTTCGGCTAAGACCATGGAGAATCTAGAATTCTCTACATTATTCCAAATAATGCTTAAATAAATAGTTATATAATAATTATAAAAAAACAAAATAATCAACATGCATGCAAAGAAATAATAAAAAAAAATGTTGCATGCAAGACAAGCATGCAAAAGGAGGGAGAAAAAGCTTGAAGCTACCTAGCCTAGGTTCCCCTTCTCTCCTCCCTCCATGCAATCGGTTATGCCCCTTCCCCATGCCCCCTTGATTTTTAAATAACACAAGAAACATCTCACTCCAAACCCATCTTGAGACTCCTCTTCAACAAGCCAACACTTGAGGAGCTTCCTTCCCTCTACACTTTAAATTTCGGCCACACCCCCTTGGAGCCAAGAAATCAATTCAAGTTTCATCTTCAAGCCCCAAGAACTCATCTAGGTAAGTTGAATGTTGAATCTTCTAAGTAAGTCCTATATTTCAAAGGATGAAGCTTACATTGGTATCCTTCTTTTCTTGCTAAAAACGTGACCTTCAAGTGGTCACTAGGTGAAGATCCTTCAAGCTATTAAGAGAAGCCAACTTCTTGGTGGGTTGGATTCATTTCAACCTCCATTCAAGACTCATCTTGGTAAGCAAATCTAGCCTCAATTTAGCTACATTCTTCACTTAACATAATAGCTAACATACCTTCTTTTTCTCCTCCAAAAACCGTGGGGTATGATGAAGTGGAGGGAGACTTCACTTCATTTCATCCAAGATTCAAGCTAGAGGGAGGTTTCTAGCATAAAAGAGGCAAGTTTACAATGATCTCTCATGATTTATGTAAAGAGTTTGTGACTTGAATGCTTAGAAATTCTTAAGATTTAATCTTTAGTTGAATGTCCTAAGTTTGAGATTATATCTTATAGATTTCTTAAGAACCTTGCTTTGCATGTGGCTTATTCTCTCAAAGATGGAGTCTTTTATGACATGCATCTAGTTACAAGGCTGTTTTGAGATGATTTAAGGTTTAAGTAGTGATTAGTAATATATCTTGCAAGAACAAGATGAAAGGGTGGACCTTTGACTTGAACCAATGACAAAATCTCAAACTACTGGAGCTAGGCAGAACAGGATGGCATCTTCAACGGCCTGAGAACCAACCTTACAGACCTTCAATGATGCTAATTTTCGGTACCAAGCTAGCCTTATGAGTGTAGCACAAGTGAGAGTTGGAATTTTGTCAAAATAAGTTATAGATTATTTTTAATAAAATATTTAGTAGAACTGCTCCAGCAGAAAATTCTGGAGCAGGGCAGAATTGACACTATGTTTAACGAATTTAAAAAGGGTCTTTTGAACCTTCAATAAATCTGGTTTTTGGCATAGATCTAGCCCCATGTGTATAGAAGAGCTGAGAGTTGGAATTTTGGTAAAATAATTTATGGTTTAATTTTCATAAAATAAATGGTGAGACTGCTCAGGCTGTAAATTCTGGAACATGACTGAATGATGTAACGTTTTGCATGGCATAAAAAGAGATCTTGAGGATGTTCAAAACGGCTAATTTTCGGTGTGATGATACCATTATGTGTATAGGAAATGTGCAAGTTGGAATTTTGGAAAAAGGAGTTGTAGAATATTTTTAATAAAAGATTTGGTAAAGCTGCTCAGACTGAAAAGCCTGGAACTCAGCAGAACTGCATCTCTTTTTGACTGACATGAAAAAGGACCTTGTAGTGGCTCAATAAATCTGATTTTTGGCAGGATGCTAATACCAGGTGTGCTGTGAATACCCCAGCTGGAATCATGGTAAAACAAGTTGTGGATTAATTTTAATGATTTAATTGGTAACACTGCCCAATGAGAAGTGCTGGGTCAGAGCAGAAATTAAGAAACAAGTTAGTGGACTCAAAAACAAATCTTAGGGACATGAAAATGAGTTAATTTTCGGTAGGATGCTATTATTACAAGTTTATGATATGTATGAGTTGGAATTATGTTAAAATAAGTTAAGAATTAATTTTAAGAAATTACGCGGTAAAACCGCTCCAGCAGAAAATTCTGGAGCTAGGCAGAATTGACCATTGACTTCAACGAATTCAAAGAGGACTTTTTGGACCTTCAATAACTCTTATTTTTGGCAAAAACCTAGCCCCATGAGTATAGTAGAGATGCCAGCTGGAATTTTGGTAAAAGGAGCTATGGTTTATTTTTAATAAATATTTTGGTAAGACTGGTCAGACCTGAAAACGGGAATTGAGCAGAATAGTGACTTCTTTTCACTGACTTGAAAAGAGACCTTGTGAATAACCAATAAAGCTGGTTTTTGGCATGATAATAACTCTATGAGTCTAGAAGACATGCCAGTTGGAATTTCAGCAAAACAAGTTCTAGATTATTTTTAATGAATTATTTGGTAAAACTGCTCGATAGAAATTACTGGAACCACCCTGAAATTTGTAACAACTTTCCAGGCTTAGAAAAGGGACTTAGAGACATGCAAATGGGCTGAATTTCGGTATGATACTAGTCCCATATGTTTATGACGTATACGAGTTGGAATTTCTGGAAACTGCATTACGGATTTGCCACAATTGAATTTTTAGTAAAATCTGTCAGCTCAGCCTCAGCAATTAAGATGGATCGTAAAGTAAGTAAGTAAGCCCTTTATGGTTATTTAAAATAATTCCCAATTCTACGACTTGTATCTATGATTTCACCTAACGTACTTGTGACGAAAGAGTTGCGGAAATGGACCAAAATGGTTAGCCTAACCGTCCTTTGTAAATGAAGTAAAAGACTTGGAAATATTTTCCAAACTCATGTACGTTGACATGTTATAAGAATTGTATACGATTATTCATGTCATGGCTTGCATATCATATCACGGCATGTATCATGCATGAGCATGAAACTGATTTTCATGGATTTTATGATGCAAGCAAGTTTTACAAGTGATTATCTTTTCATTATGCATGAAAAGTTTTTACGGTCCCATGTTTTAAAGAAAGCTTCATGATTCCTTTGCCGGCCAAGCATGCTACTAACCCGACTCCAGACCCGGGGTTAATTGGTCTGATGATATGATATCTGTTCTGGACCCGCTCAGATCCGGGGTTAATTGATCTGATATCTGTTCTGGACCCGCTCAGATCCGGGGTTAATTGATCTGATATCTGTTCTGGACCCGCTCAGATCCGGGGTTAATTGATCTGATATCTGTTCTGGACCCGCTCAGATCCGGGGTTAATTGATCTGATATCTGTTCTGGACCCGCTCAGATCCGGGGTTAATTGATCTGACACTCTATTTTTATGACATGTTATTGTATGGGACCAAAATGATGTTTTGACATGGCATGACATGACATCATGCATTGCATATTGCATAACTCACGATCATGAAGACATGTTGCATGTTACAGTTAATGTTTATAAGTTACTATTGGTATAGCGTTACCTAAAAACATGCTTAAGCTGACCTCATGCAAGCTCAGGATTTAAGATCAGGTATGAATTACGATTATTCGAGGTTTTTGGGGTAATACATTCATGTTATGACTCTTTATGTATTTCATGGTCGTTTATTCGTTAAGCAAGCTCAGGATTTAAGATCAGGTACGAATTACGATTATGTGGGGTTTCTGGGGGTAATACATTCATGTTATGACCCTTTATGTATTTCATGGTCGTTTATTGTATTCTTGCTGGGTGATTTTTATCACTCACACTTTATTTTTCCCCCAGATAATGCCAAGATAAATTGGATCGAAGATGAGCCGCGGGTACCATATCCATAGTCGAGGAGATATGAAGAGGGCTAAGCTTAAGGACTTTTGTGCTGCCAAGACGAATTGTATTATGATTATGTCTACACTCTCTGGATTGTCGGTTATGTTATTTTGTGGTACTGCTACTTTGGGGACTTAGTTATTTCGTAATGCATGTTTAATTTGGAAAGTTTTAATTCTGCCAAAATTTTCTTGTCATGTTAAACGTTAACATGGGAATCCATGACTTATAATATGGATTTTCGTATGTTACGCATGACGCTTTGTACTCTCCTTAGTGAAGTACGGTGGGTGCACCGTATCCGGACGAGGCCCGGGTGCGGGGCGCTACAGGTGGTATCAGAGCCCAGGCTCTAGATTACGGGCAGAACGTAGGACTAAGTTATGATCTTAGCAATCTAAGTTTGATCGTAGACCTAAGTCATTATTTTAGATGAGTGGCGACCTTAGAATAGGACCACTTAGACCGGGTTTAGGATGTGATTTAATAACTAATCCTAAACTATGAAAGCTAGGTCAATGACGTAAGACGTGCTTTTTATCTCCTTTACTTAAGTTTTCGATTTACGTCCTTAGTCAAATTCAATTGATTTTAATTCCGATATTCTAAATAGACATTAAAACCATAAGTACAGATGGCATCACAGACTAACGAACAAGCATTGTCATTTTCACCCCCGGGCAGCGCTGGGTTTTATTACCGGCAGCTAGTAAGAGCACATATCCCAGAATTTGGCGGAGAATCTAGTCCCGAGGAAGCGGAAAAATGGCTTGATGAAGTCGAAAGTACCTTCTTGCTGATACGAGTACCTGAGAAGGTAAAGACACCAATTGTCCGGCCATTTTTGATTGGCAAGGCCAGCCGGTGGTGGAGAACTTGTATCCAGCCATTGCCCCGACCGGTGACTTGGACAAGGTTTCTAGAGGAGTTTTGTGAGTTTTTCCTCTCTACAGAACTAATCATTGCGAGGGTTGAGGAATTTGACACCTTAAGACAAGAACCAGGTATCACTGTCTCCGAGTATGCTCGTCGGTTCACTACATTGGGGCGCTATGTTCCCTCGATCATGGGAGACGGAGAGAACAAGGTAATTAGATTCATGTGAGGTCTAGACTTCCGGATCAAGATCCGGCTAGCTAATGCATACTCTAGCACTTTCGAAGAATTACTGGAGGACTGTTACAGAGCGGAACACGATATTGAACTAATGGAAGGACAAAATAAAGGACTTAAGGAACGAAACGGGAGGTGGCGACCACGTCCACTGAGAGATAATAAAGAGATAACCAAGAACGCTAACCTGGGTGAAAGAGTGTCTGAATCAGCAATGCCTGAGACCTCAAATCGTAACAGGTACTCCCGACTGCTTAATTTAAATCTGAAGTACCTATGTTTTATTATGTTTTTTAGCCAGGTATAAACGGTCATTAGAGCAATGCGATAAGGTAACTCAAATAAAGTGTAAAAAACTAGGATAAGTATCAAATTGCTCGTAAAGATTGGATTATTACCATAATAGTCGGAGCTCAAGAAGGTGTCCATGGAGGATAAATACCATTTGCCTAGGATCAAGGATTTGTTGACCACTTTGGGAAAACATAGAGTCTGTAAGGAACAAGAACACCACGAAACGACATAAATTCCCAGGAAGGACTTCGACCCTAGGCTCGATTATTACGGATTCGGCGTGTCGACGAAACGGATGAGTCAAGTAGGACTTGGCGAGAGATTGGGGCTTCACCATTCTATAAGAGTCTGATCTCAGAGTAAGGTACGAGTCATCACATATGTAATCTTAGGGAAGAAATTTCTAACACCGATGGAACCGCTTTTATGGCCAACAGAAGGATGTTTATCGAAAGAAAGCGTATGGATCACAATCAGGACTTAAGGACTTCTGTCATGAAAAGAAGGAAACGCCAATAGTACATAATCATGATAGGTCAATTACATCATACTAGCCCTGAAGGAATATCGTTGTCAGAATTTAACTCACTAAGACAAGGGCCAGGCCTTTCCATACTCATTCATTACTTTGAGACAGTATGTTCCTTTGATTATAAGAGATGAAAGGTTTAGACTACCAGATCCAATTATGTTAAGTTAAATCGTATTCAAGGACTTTCGGCGAATTATTGGAGGGTCGCTATGGAGCAGAATGTGATGTAAGGGGATGAAAGAATGAAAGAAACGATTTAACAAGCAAACAAAGTAGAAGGTGGAAACCGTAACCATATAAGGCTAGTCTATGAGGATGACAAAGAAACAACCAAGGTATGCCTAATAAGTGTAAGATACCTATGTTCTCTGCTCTATTTCCTATTAACCAAGTAAGAGTGATTATGATAGTTCCTTGGGTTATGACTAGTAGACCACAAGCAAGTAGGTAAGGTTGCTAGTGATAACATTACTAAGTATGACACTGTGTATGAGGTCCTCGTCATGACGCGTCACTATTAGCACTTGTACCCGTTTTATTGAACTATGCAGGGAAGTGGGTCATGACTAAGAAAACCATGTCTTAAGAGAACGGGCCACCTTAGGATGATTGAAATGTTATAAAGGGAACATGAGTTCCAAAGGAGAACCCACAACTTCTAGTTCGATGCTATGAGATGATCGCAAAAAGGGGTAAGAGTTAGTACGTAATAAGGCAAACAGCAAGACAGATGGATACGGGACATACTTTATGAAGATCTTGGTATGTGTACCTTATGGGGATCACCCCAGGTGTCTTTGGAAGCTATGTCGTAAATAGGATGACCGTTACATGATCACTAAAAGGACGTTTATGGAAAAGAGCGAATGGTCTATACCTCAGAGTTAATGATCCCTGCCTAGTTGATCATTTCTTATGTAAAAGGAAGTTATAAGCCTGCTACGGTCAAGATTACACGAAATGGATATCATTATCAAGTACACAGTATCGAGGTTGCGAGTGCTTGATGGGATAGGTTACGACAACACCTTTCGAGAATTAGAACAAGTTTTGATGAGACCTCTAGGATGAAAGGAACAAAGCTGTTCTGAGGAAACTAAACATACGCTTTATGCGATCTTATTTACTTAAAGAAGAAGCCACATGGGAAACGGAAGACAACGTGAGGAGTTGATGCCTCATCATTTTGACTAGTTCTGAAGTTTCGAGGACGAAACTTATGATAAGGGGGGGAGGATGTTGTACCCCAACAAACATGTACATGGAACTATGAATAAGTGACTGAATGAAAGCGATAATTTCTTTAAGCGCGTGTTACTTAAGCTAGCTTAACCCTATTTACTTCTGAGATGATACTAAATAAGGGGATTCAAGAAAGTGATACGTGAAATATATATAGTTATAAGAACTATACACATTAAAAATATTTACGTTGGTGTATAAGGGTGTGAAACATATATGTATGCGTGTGCATACTAAGGTACATACATATATACGTCTAAGATACACACGTATGGACCCATATATATACATATAGGTTATCATGTATACGTGTATACATATATATGCGTGTATAAAGAAGCATATGTATATATATACACTAGTACCTAATGTACACATAGGCGTGGTTACTTACGTATACATGAACATTTATACAAGTTTAAGAGATTTGCACATTGTACCTCTTACGACATACATATATATGATAATCATAGAATAGAATAAAATAAATAAAACAATAGAATATATGAAATAACAAAATACCCCCCAAACACCCAAGAATTTCGGCTAAGACCATGGAGAATCTAGAATTCTCTACATTATTCCAAATAATGCTTAAATAAATAGTTATATAATAATTATAAAAAAACAAAATAATCAACATGCATGCAAAGAAATAATAAAAAAAAATGTTGCATGCAAGACAAGCATGCAAAAGGAGGGAGAAAAAGCTTGAAGCTACCTAGCCTAGGTTCCCCTTCTCTCCTCCCTCCATGCAATCGGTTATGCCCCTTCCCCATGCCCCCTTGATTTTTAAATAACACAAGAAACATCTCACTCCAAACCCATCTTGAGACTCCTCTTCAACAAGCCAACACTTGAGGAGCTTCCTTCCCTCTACACTTTAAATTTCGGCCACACCCCCTTGGAGCCAAGAAATCAATTCAAGTTTCATCTTCAAGCCCCAAGAACTCATCTAGGTAAGTTGAATGTTGAATCTTCTAAGTAAGTCCTATATTTCAAAGGATGAAGCTTACATTGGTATCCTTCTTTTCTTGCTAAAAACGTGACCTTCAAGTGGTCACTAGGTGAAGATCCTTCAAGCTATTAAGAGAAGCCAACTTCTTGGTGGGTTGGATTCATTTCAACCTCCATTCAAGACTCATCTTGGTAAGCAAATCTAGCCTCAATTTAGCTACATTCTTCACTTAACATAATAGCTAACATACCTTCTTTTTCTCCTCCAAAAACCGTGGGGTATGATGAAGTGGAGGGAGACTTCACTTCATTTCATCCAAGATTCAAGCTAGAGGGAGGTTTCTAGCATAAAAGAGGCAAGTTTACAATGATCTCTCATGATTTATGTAAAGAGTTTGTGACTTGAATGCTTAGAAATTCTTAAGATTTAATCTTTAGTTGAATGTCCTAAGTTTGAGATTATATCTTATAGATTTCTTAAGAACCTTGCTTTGCATGTGGCTTATTCTCTCAAAGATGGAGTCTTTTATGACATGCATCTAGTTACAAGGCTGTTTTGAGATGATTTAAGGTTTAAGTAGTGATTAGTAATATATCTTGCAAGAACAAGATGAAAGGGTGGACCTTTGACTTGAACCAATGACAAAATCTCAAACTACTGGAGCTAGGCAGAACAGGATGGCATCTTCAACGGCCTGAGAACCAACCTTACAGACCTTCAATGATGCTAATTTTCGATACCAAGCTAGCCTTGTGAGTGTAGCACAAGTGAGAGTTGGAATTTTGTCAAAATAAGTTATAGATTATTTTTAATAAAATATTTAGTAGAACTGCTCCAGCAGAAAATTCTGGAGCAGGGCAGAATTGACACTATGTTTAACGAATTTAAAAAGGGTCTTTTGAACCTTCAATAAATCTGGTTTTTGGCATAGATCTAGCCCCATGTGTATAGAAGAGCTGAGAGTTGGAATTTTGGTAAAATAATTTATGGTTTAATTTTCATAAAATAAATGGTGAGACTTCTTAGGCTGTAAATTCTGGAACATGACTGAATGATGTAACGTTTTGCATGGCATAAAAAGAGATCTTGAGGATGTTCAAAAAGGCTAATTTTCGGTGTGATGATACCATTATGTGTATAGGAAATGTGCAAGTTAGAATTTTGGAAAAAGGAGTTGTAGAATATTTTTAATAAAAGATTTGGTAAAGCTGCTCAGACTGAAAAGCCTGGAACTCAGCAGAACTGCATCTCTTTTTGACTGACATGAAAAAGGACCTTGTAGTGGCTCAATAAATCTGATTTTTGGCAGGATGCTAATACCAGGTGTGCTGTGAATACCCCAGCTGGAATCATAGTAAAACAAGTTGTGGATTAATTTTAATGATTTAATTGGTAACACTGCCCAATGAGAAGTGCTGGGTCAGAGCAGAAATTAAGTAACAAGTTAGTGGACTCAAAAACAAATCTTAGGGACATGAAAATGAGTTAATTTTCGGTAGGATGCTATTATTACAAGTTTATGATATGTATGAGTTGGAATTATGTTAAAATAAGTTAAGAATTAATTTTAAGAAATTACGCGGTAAAACCGCTCCAGCAGAAAATTCTGGAGCTAGGCAGAATTGACCATTGACTTCAACGAATTCAAAGAGGACTTTTTGGACCTTCAATAACTCTTATTTTTGGCAAAAACCTAGCCCCATGAGTATAGTAGAGATGCCAGCTGGAATTTTGGTAAAAGGAGCTATGGTTTATTTTTAATAAATATTTTGGTAAGACTGGTCAGACCTGAAAACGGGAATTGAGCAGAATAGTGACTTCTTTTCACTGACTTGAAAAGGGACCTTGTGAATAACCAATAAAGCTGGTTTTTGGCATGATAATAACTCTATGAGTCTAGAAGACATACCAGTTGGAATTTCAGCAAAACAAGTTCTAGATTATTTTTAATGAATTATTTGGTAAAACTGCTCGATAGAAATTACTGGAACCACCCTGAAATTTGTAACAACTTTCCAGGCTTAGAAAAGGGAACTTAGAGACATGCAAATGGGCTGAATTTCGGTATGATACTAGTCCCATATGTTTATGACGTATACGAGTTGGAATTTCTGGAAACTGCATTACGGATTTGCCACAATTGAATTTTTAGTAAAATCTGTCAGCTCAGCCTCAGCAATTAAGATGGATCGTAAAGTAAGTAAGTAAGCCCTTTATGGTTATTTAAAATAATTCCCAATTCTACGACTTGTATCTATGATTTCACCTAACGTACTTGTGACGAAAGAGTTGCGGAAATGGACCAAAATGGTTAGCCTAACCGTCCTTTGTAAATGAAGTAAAAGACTTGGAAATATTTTCCAAACTCATGTACGTTGACATGTTATAAGAATTGTATACGATTATTCATGTCATGGCTTGCATATCATATCACGGCATGTATCATGCATGAGCATGAAACTGATTTTCATGGATTTTATGATGCAAGCAAGTTTTACAAGTGATTATCTTTTCATTATGCATGAAAAGTTTTTACGGTCCCATGTTTTAAAGAAAGCTTCATGATTCCTTTGCCGGCCAAGCATGCTACTAACCCGACTCCAGACCCGGGGTTAATTGGTCTGATGATATGATATCTGTTCTGGACCCGCTCAGATCCGGGGTTAATTGATCTGATATCTGTTCTGGACCCGCTCAGATCCGGGGTTAATTGATCTGATATCTGTTCTGGACCCGCTCAGATCCGGGGTTAATTGATCTGATATCTGTTCTGGACCCGCTCAGATCCGGGGTTAATTGATCTGATATCTGTTCTGGACCCGCTCAGATCCGGGGTTAATTGATCTGACACTCTATTTTTATGACATGTTATTGTATGGGACCAAAATGATGTTTTGACATGGCATGACATGACATCATGCATTGCATATTGCATAACTCACGATCATGAAGACATGTTGCATGTTACAGTTAATGTTTATAAGTTACTATTGGTATAGCGTTACCTAAAAACATGCTTAAGCTGACCTCATGCAAGCTCAGGATTTAAGATCAGGTATGAATTACGATTATTCGAGGTTTTTGGGGTAATACATTCATGTTATGACTCTTTATGTATTTCATGGTCGTTTATTCGTTAAGCAAGCTCAGGATTTAAGATCAGGTACGAATTACGATTATGTGGGGTTTCTGGGGGTAATACATTCATGTTATGACCCTTTATGTATTTCATGGTCGTTTATTGTATTCTTGCTGGGTGATTTTTATCACTCACACTTTATTTTTCCCCCAGATAATGCCAAGATAAATTGGATCGAAGATGAGCCGCGGGTACCATATCCATAGTCGAGGAGATATGAAGAGGGCTAAGCTTAAGGACTTTTGTGCTGCCAAGACGAATTGTATTATGATTATGTCTACACTCTCTGGATTGTCGGTTATGTTATTTTGTGGTACTGCTACTTTGGGGACTTAGTTATTTCGTAATGCATGTTTAATTTGGAAAGTTTTAATTCTGCCAAAATTTTCTTGTCATGTTAAACGTTAACATGGGAATCCATGACTTATAATATGGATTTTCGTATGTTACACATGACGCTTTGTACTCTCCTTAGTGAAGTACGGCAGGTGCACCGTATCCGGACGAGGCCCGGGTGCGGGGCGCTACAATACTTGTATGTGTACATAATACATGTGAAAGTCATTTTTAGTCTCAAAAAGGCTCATAGCCGAAATACATGTAGTAACTATATACATGTATATAATTATTATGTGATATATTATATCATATCAAAACTTAACATGTTCATCATATATACATATGTATTTGTATAAAAATATAATGAAATCATTTTATTTTTTTTGTCACTAAGGCCAAATGGTCGAATGCATATATATACATGGTATATATATAAATCATTTTATGATATATTGTATAATATCCAAAACTTATTCATTTTCATATCTTAACGTATTCATCATATATACATATATATACTTGTATAAAAATATAATGAAATCATTTTTGTCACTAAGGCCTAATGGCCGAATGTATATATATACATGGTATATATATAAATCATTTTATGATATATTGTATAATATCCAAAACTTATTCATTTTCATATCTTAACATATTCATCATATATACACATATATACTTGTATAAAAATATAATGAAATCATTTTTGTCACTAAGGCCTAATGGCCGAATATATATATATATATATATATATATATATATATATATATATATATATTATAAAACGGATATGTTATGAATGAGAAAAGGAGCCCTCACTTATGGCGGAGGAAAACCTTATTACAATCCTCAGAGTATGTGAGTAAATAAAATAAAGAGGTAATGATGACATATCTCCAGTCGTATATGATATGCCGCATTAAAACCTTGCCAGGAAAAACCACCCTTGTGGATAAAACCCTGGCGAAGGGAAAAGCGTACATATTTATACGGCCGTCATTGATATGTATATAGTCTATGCTAAAGTACACATAAGTTTTCGCTACTAATGGGAATACATGATGTTGGCGCCAGTTGAATCCGTGGAAATGCTTGTGTGACACTATCCAGAAAGCCATTGTTGCCGCCGAAGCCATTCGATGTTGCAACCATGTAGAAAGAAAAAGAAGCACTGAGTATAACAGGGAACACATGATGTTGGTGCTGAGTGTAAAAGGGAGGAGGATCATACCGCGCCTGCCAACACAAATGAATGTGCCGGCAGTCAGTGAGTGAAGCGCACAACCCTGCAAATGCGTGAACAATGTAGACCGGCAAGGCGTCCATAGAACCACTCCATTAAACACCAGAGGTAGTATAGTGAGTATACTCATGAGCCCGAGTGAGACATCCACATGAGGGTAGAAATCGCATGTCCAAGAAACAGAAATATGTAAAGGCAATAGAGCATATTCTAAGGTGCAGCTGTATAAAAGAAGTAAAATCATACCGAGCCTGCCTGTACTCATTCGAGCACAGGCAGAGTACATAAAGCATCGCCAATCCCAATGGAAGGCTTGTGCCGAGCAGACATGATGGCAGCATCCCAGAGATGCCATAGAATGTATCCCCCAAACGAAGCGTGTGAAGTATAAGAACAAAGCATAAGTGCCATGAATAAGAAAAGCAGAACCGCAAAATAATGGGTTAGGAAGCATACCGCGCCTGCCCGTACCTGTGACGATACGGGCAGATAATAATAGAATACGCCAATCCATGAGGAAGACATTATCCGCCAACGCGTAGATTAGGAGATGCGAGATCAAGAAGAACTGTGGCACGCACGATTGAGGGTAGAGTAGTAGGGCTGAAATGACCTGTCTCTGGGTGGAGCATGGCATGTTGAGCTAATGAGTGTGCTGCCATATTTGCTTCGCGGTATGTATGCGTTATTTCCACTCCAGCCGAATATAAGAGCGAATGAAGGAGGTGTAGATGAAAATTGCCATGTATGCTTTGCAGGGCTCGAAGTCTCGTGACCAAGTGCTCACAATCAGTTTCAACCACCAGTGAGCGGAAAAATGGTAAAAAGTACAAGAGGCCAAAAAGTGTTGCTTGAATTTCTGCCATCAGAGGTGAGCTTTGGGGTAATCTAAAAGAGACGGCACCCACACAAGCTCCCGTAGAAGTTCGTAAAATCGCGCTGCCCGCCGCATATCTAGCACCAACTGCCCCATCAACATTCAATTTATATCTGCCCGATGGCGGACATTGCCATTTAACTAGTCGAATTCGCGGTGGGCGAAGACGTGGAATCCAGGAGAGCGAAAGAGGTGGGCCATTTACTAGCTTTGAACCTTGTATTGATTGAACCCAGAGATTAATATCAAAATGTATGGCACTACGCATCCTGGATGGCGAGAAGGAGGAAGAATCCCCATAGGTGAGCTGAGCGTATTGCTTCCATATATTGGTTACAATGATTGCCGGGATAACAACTTTTAAAACGCCGGATAAGGTGGAGGTGTTAGCCCGAAACCACCATGATAACAGATATGGTCGAAGCGATGTTCGAGGCGGAAGCAAACCATGTAATTCAGTAGCGAAAAACATCCAAATTTGAAGAATGCAGCTACAGCGGAGAAAGACGTGGACTAGCGTGGCCGAGTCCTGTTGAGGATGGTGTCACATGAGAGGGTGGTGTGATATGCAGAAAAAATTCTCTCCTTGGGGCGATCGACGGCTGAGGCTGGCGGCGTAGCCGCCACCCCCTCTCACTGCACCTCCGGCCTCGCCTTTCTCCTCTCATCCTTCTTCTCCGCATTGCTTTCTCCCTTCGCAGTAAAGTTGAGTTCTTTTTGGTTTTCATGCATGCAAGCGGCGGTTTTTTGCCATGGATCATCAGCGCACGTACGCCTCAGTCCTCCATGCATCATCATCGACATCTCTCCCTCCACGTGAGATCACACGATTCAAAGGAGTTCCTGCTATCAAATTTACACACGAGGAGGTAAAAAATCTATCCGCCCCATTTCAACATTGTCTTGTAGGCACATTTTGGTATGGTAGACCACGATTAGAAGCCATCCGCAAATGCTTCGACAAGATAGGTTTCTCTGCAGCAGTTAAAATCACCTTGCTTGATCCCACCCATATATTGCTACATTTTGACGCAGAAGTAGACTATTATCGTTGTTTCTCGCGTCGCACATGGACTGTCCTAGGTTATCATATGAGGGTTACTAAATGGACATATGATTTTGATCCAAAAGTTGATGTTCCCATTGTCCCAATTTGGATTTCATTACCGGGATTGCCTATTTATCTGCATAGTCATGACGCACTACGTGAGATTGCACGAATGGTAGGGACACCACTGCGACCTGATACTGCCACATCTAATTTATTGCGGCCATCGGTAGCTAGGATCTGTGTTGAGATAGATGTATCCCAAGAACTGCCGAAAAAATTATATATTCAAAGTGCGGATCATCAGTTTTTTCAACCGGTGGAATATGAAAATTTGCCTTCATACTGTACTACTTGCAGAACCTTAGGCCATGCTGCCAGCTCTTGCAAAAAAGATAATGCCACTGATACAGAAACTACTGATTTACCCCAAGCCCAGCTGACTACAAAGCACACATCACGTCCACAGTGTTGGACTCCAAAAAAAGGAATCCCGCTGAGATTTGATTTAAATCCTCCGTTGATCCCTTCCCCAACAGTTCAAGAGGATGTAATACCCACTGTAGCTCATGATGACACTGCTGAAATAGTCCCAGACGTATATCCACATGCTGTTCCACATGTGGATCCATATGCTGATCCACATGTTGAACTAGTCCCAGAGGCTTCGCATACTGCTTCACATGATGACAAGGGACAGTACTCAGATTTGCTACCACAGCCACAAAATCATATCCCAATTACTGATAAACAGGATATTACACGCCTTATTTCAACGTCGGTGGAACCTTTACCAAGAGATGCCTATCCGGCTTCACCAAACTCTGGTCATGCAACAGACACGGATGATTATATATCTCAACCGTTAGCAAGTGCTGCTGATCTTAGGACTGCGGCTGAGAATATCACAGCAAGATTGCACCAAGAGACTGATCCACCACAATTGGAACGAAATTTAGATAACACAGTGGTTGGAGGCATCATTGAAGGAACACAAAAAAGACATCGTACGAAGAAAAAGGATGTGGTCAGACCACCCCCTTCAGCCATGGTTACAAGATCTTCCACAAACTTGGAGCCTTTGTCTCCAAAATGAACTGCATAATATGGAATGTAAGGGGTTTGCGCACCTCCTATAATCGTGTGCAGTCTTTGGTGCGATAGCACTACATTCATTTACTTATTCTCATTGAGCCCAAGCTGCCGGAATCAAAGTTGGAATTATATAGGCTCAAACTTGGTTTTACCAAAGCAGCAATGTCTTTAGATGGGAAAATCTGGGCCTTCTGGATCTCAGCATTACTGTTATTTTCAGAGATTAAACAAGGGTACAGAAACATTTCGCTACATTTTCAATGGATACCAAGTAACACATCCTTTTGGTGGACAGCGGTGTATGGTCCACACACGATGTCCGCACGTAGGCAACTATGGTATGACTTGTAAAATATTTCAGATAACCTGCAGGAACCGTGGATTGTAGGGGGTGATTTTAATACCTTTGCTTCCTTGGATGAGCATAGAGGATTATCGGTACCAACTTTTCGTCAAATAACAGACTTTGCAACATGGATCAACACGGCTGGTTTGGTAGACATTCAATATCATGGGTCCAAATACACATGGTCGGATGGAAGAGGCCTAGGGAAGGTAAGCAGAAGATTGGATAGACTACTATGTACGTCCTCGTTTCATGATGCATTTGGCACAGTTCAGATTCAGCATTTAAACCGTGCCACCTCAGATCACGCTCCACTGTTACTCACATGCCGCGATCAGCAGACCATAGGCCCACGTTCATTTCGTTTCTTGGATGTTTGGTTGACTCACCCGGATTTTATGCAGTTTATGCAGCATAATTGGACCTCTTATCCAACAACTGGAGGTATGCGGGGTTTATATACTAAACTACGCCTCTTAAAAGCTGATCTGAGGCAGTGGAACAAAAACGTTTTTGGCAATGTCTTCGATGCTGTAGTGGATGCAGAGGTCAAGGTAGTTGCGGCAGAAAAAGACTATGACAACCATCCTACAGATCATCATAGAGCACAATATCATCTGGCAAAGGCTGTGTTGCAATCAGCGCAAAAG
>AP025041.1:26425151-26552542 GCA_036186865.1 Eustoma russellianum
TACCTCAGAAGCCCCACTGTCTCTTGGAGCAAACGATGAAATCCCTCACCTCGGAAGCCTCTACGCCCCTGCCCCAAGGAGCATATATGGAAAATACAAATCAGGAGTCCAACGGCCTCTTAATTTAGGTGAAATCTTACGCAGTGATCCACACTAGGTGTTTCCCCACAAACCCGGTCTTCCGCTTAGCAACAGGTGAACACCCAACCCGAGACAACTGGAATCGAACTCTTGATCTCTTGGAGCAAATCCTAACCCGAGAGAACTGGATTACACCCCAGAAGCCGCCTTCACAACTCTATATTGCTCGTCATATAATGTACAGTGATTTTTCTAACGTCGAACTTAACCGTCAAGAGATCCAGACTAAGTTTAGAGTGCCAACATAATTTTACAAGTCCGTACATTTTTAAATTTTTTTATGGGAAGCCTATTTGTTTGCTATTGATGCCTAAATATGAGAAGAAAATAGGGTTAATTATCTTTAGCTTTTGATATTTGGGGTAACCTTCAAAACCTTAAAGATACACCCTTTATCTTATTTGATATTTGACAACTCATCTTTATCTTCCTCTATTACAATAGTAATTGTCTATTTTATCTCCATCTTTTTTGTGTCAACTCTTCTAAACCATACCCCGCCGCTTGCCGCCAGCTACCACCCCGCCTCCGTCACTAGCAACACCCATCATATGTTTCTCCAAATACTTTGTCCACCACCTAAACTCCTTCTAACACAGCACACATTTCCACCACCACCTCTTCCTGCCTGAGAAATCCAAGAAACACGGTTATGTCACTTGGTGTGCAAAGCAGCAGATTGGAAACAGCAGCCTTTAATCGGCAGAGCAGTCCCCCACTTTTTTCCCTAGGCCACAAACAGCCTACCCCGCTACCTCTTCATCCTATTCCCTCCCCTTTGTTTTTTTCCTCAACCACACCCGCTTCTCAGTTCTCCTCTTTATGCACCTCCACGTTCTCCTCATTTCCTCCATCTTGCGTGACACTCCCTCTCCTTGTTTCAACCCCATGTTATTCCATTTCTCTATTAGTGTATATCTAGTCATCGTTATCTCATCGTTATCCATATATTCTTGTAATTATCTACTGCTATATGTGTAATTATTTTGGCATGATTATAGGGGTATGATTGGCACGATTATAGGAGATGATAGGATACACCAAGTGTATATATATATATGTATACTATACCAAGACAAGAATCTCAATGAATACATTTTTACCATAAACACTTTTATGGTATCAGAGCCAAAATAAAGGCAGCAGGCGCCGTACACAGCCATGGCCGAAGCCTCGCATGATCTCGCCGCCAATACCGCCGGTGACAAGGCTACCCTACACCTCGTTTATTCGGTAGCCAATATTCAAAATAAGATACGCACTCTCGATGGAGTAAAAGTCACCTATTCTTCGTGGGTGAAGCTTTTTCAACTACATGCTTGAGGATACAATGTGCTACGGCACATCGACGGTATCGCACCTCCACTCAAAACCGATCCGAGTTACGACTCATGGTCCAAAATTGACGCAATTGTTCTCTACTAGATCTATGGTACCCTGTCTGACGACTTGCTAGTGCATGTACTTGAAGCCGACACTACCGCCCAACATGCGTGGGATTGTACAAGGCCATCTTCCACAACAAGAAAAATTCTCGTGCCACCCTTGAACATGATTTCACCACCCTCACTTTGAGTTCATGTTCTTCGATGGAGGAATACTGCCAGAAATTGATAGATTTAGCTGATCGATTGACTGATTTTGATCATCTTGTTACCAAATCGCGTTTGGTTTTACAGTTGGTTTGTGGTCTCCCCTGCCCCCCGAATTCGGCATTGTTGCTTCTTTTATCAATCAATCTAGTGTCACCTGGGATCATGCTCGTGATATGATTCAACTGGAACAACACCGTCAGTTTGCCCAACAACACCAACCTCTGGCGGCGTTTGTTGCTTCACGCGATGCGCCCCCAACAGCGCCACCAACCTCGCCCGCGTCCACAACAACTGGCCCTCCTTTCTTTGACCATTCTGCCGGCCATCCGCAGCGTGGCCGAGGTCGAGGACGCAATTCGTACCGTGGTGGCCGAGGCCGAGGCCGCCACCCACCATTTAATCATCCGCGGTCAACTTACCCCCCAGTTTACGGGCCTCCTGCTTGGTGGAATGCTCCACCTCCCTCATCATATCCGTCTCAACCAGCATGGCCACTGACATGGCAAGGTCCGCATCACAGCCGCCGTCACAGCCGCCCCCCAGGTCTCTATCCTACGGCCTTGTTGCTCCAGCAGTGCCGCCATTACAAGCCAATCCATATCAGCAGGATGTGAACCCTCTTTCCCCTACTAATTTGGGCACGACATTCAGCACGCTCTCTCTACAGCCGGATTCTTCCTACGACACCCAACATACGACCATTTACATATGTTTGGGTACGCCTGTTATCCCAATATGGCTGCCACCCAGCCTCACAAGCTTCACCCTAGATCGATCTGGTGCATCTTTCTTGGCTATCCGTCTAGGTTTTGGGGTTATCGCTGTTTCGACCCTTCCATAGGAAAAGTCTACATCGCTCGTCATGTCACTTTTGATGATACCACATTTCCTTATGCCGACCCCCTTCCTTCAATCATATATAATTTTCTCGACACCGAAACCCCCCCTCCCACTACCTTTTCATATACTTTCCCCCGCCTTCCGCGCCTACTGCACCTTCTCCACCCCCCAACCATCCCTTACTGCTCCCGCCACCACCACCCCCTACAAACCATCATCCCATGACCACCCGTGCCAAATCCGAAATATCCAAACCTAATCCCAATTATGGCCTTCACACCACTACTACTCCTGTATCACCCTTACCCATCTCCCACCTCAAAGCCCTGGTTGACCCTAATTGGCAACGTGTCATACTCACAGAATATCAAGCATTACTAGCTAATGATACTTGGGAGTTGGTCCCCTCGACCAACCGGTCATCCAGTTATTCGATGTATGTGGTTGTTTCGCCACAAATTTAAGCCAGATGGGAGTCTTGATCGCTATAAGGCCTGTTTAGTTGTTAATGGAAAATCTCAGACCGTGGGCCTCGACTGTACAGATACCTTCAGCCTGGTTGTTAAATCGGCCACTATTTGGACTGTCTTATCACTCGCCCTATCACATGGCTGGCCCATTCATCAGCTAGACGTCAAAAACGCCTTTCTCCATGTCACACTACAGGAGACAGTTTACATGCACCAGCCACTGGGTTTGTAGATTCCACTCATCCACACTATGTGTCTCGCCTTTGCAAGTCACTCTATGACCTCAAGCAGACACCTCGGGCTTGGTTCACCCGTTTTTCTACTTTCATCACCACTCATGGATTCAGGGGGAGCTTATGCGACACGACATTATTTATTTATCGCCATGGTACTGATATGGCATACCTCTTACTTTATGAGGACGACATCATTCTGACGGCCTCGTCCTCGACCTTACTCGCTCATGTGATCCATCTCATATCTGCAGAGTTTACTATGACGGACCTTGGCTCTCTACATCACTTTCTTGGTATTACTGTCACACGCGATGCTCAGAGGTTGCTTCTCTCTCAGGCTCAGTGTGCTCGTGACATCCTGTATCGTGCCAATATGTCAGATTGCAAACTATGACTTACTCCAGTAGATACATCTTCTAAATTATCTATATCCGACGGCGCCCTACTTTTAGATGGTATGTAGTACCGCAGTCTCGCTGGTGCTCTCCAGTATCTCACTTTCATATGCCATATATCTTATGCAGTTCAGCAGGTTTGCCTATTCATGCATGCTCCATGCGAACCTCACTTTGCGCTTCTCAAATGCATACTCTGATACATTAAAGGGACTATTCACTACAGCCTCTGTATGACTCCCTCATCATGTGATTCGCTGATTGCCTAGTTCGATGCCGATTGAGACGGATGTCTGGATACTCGTAGCTCTACTTCTGGCTATTGCGTGTTCCTTGGTAATAATCTCTTGTCTTGGTCATCAAAGCGTCAACCCATCTAGCGCACCTCTCCCGAGCCCTATCATCGGGAACAGTGCACCCGCCGTATCTTGTTAAGGAGAATACAAGGCGTCGAATCAACTTCTTACATGTCAGAAATGACGTAGAAATTTTTTGCAAAAGCGTTAAGAATAAATCAAACTAACGAGTCAAAATAAACATCAATATCAAAATGAATAAGTTTCCGGTTGGCGAGACCCAACATTGTCTACACTTTCCAAAGGATCTAAAATAAAAAGAACACTAAAAATGTCTATGACAACCCCCAATGGAATAAACAGAAAATCAGCAAGATCCTCTCGTGCCCTAGATGCAGCTATCAACCGGCCCACTCCGCTATGTCCGTCGCGTCCTCAACAAAGATATGGTCGTAGTCCTCATCCAGCTCACCTGGAAAAGTAGCGGTGAGTGACAAAAATCACCCAGTAGATGTCCGCCTCAAACTAATACAAAATGTGCATACCGAAATGATATAACTACATAGCGCATAAATAAGATATAACATGAGCATAAAATAAGATAAGTGTGGTAAGTAAAACACTCCACATAAAAGTGCACAACTACGTGACGCGTGCCTTCACCCACGTGTCACACGCAACAAGAATCATGTCATGCAATATGATCATATACCTATATGCAATGCATAATCCTAGGATTGACTGGATGTCTGTAGTCCTTACACTATAATCCACCCCGAATAATGCCTATGGCCCGTACAACATGACCCACCATAACCGAGTGTTTGTAGTCCATACACCACAACCCACTCCACTTGAGCGTCTAAGACCCGTACATCTCAACCCACTTCAAATGTAATGCACGTGCTATGAATGCAATAACAAAGTCGTCTGGGGCCCTTACGCCCATCTTCACCATCTCCGGCACTCAATATTTGGTTTCATAAACTTTTCGAATAATAGAAAGTTATTAATTATCACCACCTGTATTTTTCCTTAGCTTGTATAAATTTTCTAAATTTGTTTTACTATTTTTCTTTATTTTTCTCTTATTTATTACTAATTATTTTTAATTACTTAGTTTAACAAAATTTAGAAATTATGCGAAAATAATTTAATTTTAACCTTTTATATTTTTTGGAATTTATTTAGAATTTTTTGGTATTATTTTTTTATAATTTAAATTATTTATTTACTAATTTCTAAATTCTAGAAATAGTTAAATTAATTAATTAAATAAATTCTGCCTTTTTTTAGGCCTAGTCACATACGGCCCTAAACCTTTCTTATGGTCGGCGCCCAGCCTTATATATTTTTTTCCAGTGAGGTTAATGGGCCGCCTTCGATTCGGCCCGCTGGCCATCTGGCCTGGCCCGTTGGCCGGCCTATTAACCTGCTGACTTCCTTTTTTTATTTAAACATGTAATTGGTCCTGGTCCTGCTGCCGCCAGCCAGCAGGCCCGTTAAGGGTCTTGTCTGATCTGTGCGCGTTGGCAGGCCCGCCCTTTTGCCATCTTTATTTTTTTATAAATCGTGATTTTTTTTCTAGGGAGGCGCATGCAGTGCCGCGTGCAGCTCCTCCAGCAGCGAGTGAGGCACACACATGGCCTCTCTGGCCCGTTTTTCGATGCCAATCCAAATTTTTCCCTATTTCCAACCTATGGGAACCTATTCTAAGGCCAAAACAAAATTGTAAAATGGTTTAACATTAAGATCTATGTCATTTCGATTCTGATTTCAACCCCTTCTTATCAAATCAAGGCATATAAACCCCCAACAAACCCACACACATCTAAAGATCATGCTTTTTCCTTAAATCAAGTATCATGTCTTTATATAAACAAATAAAAACAACAAAAACACATAAACATATACATTAAGGCAATGCTTGAATCGTACCCATTTGAGAGGGAAAAGGCACCTACTTTGAAGAAACGATTAATTCAAATAATATAAGTAGAAGGTGTAAATTTTGGGGAAGAATGACTAGTTCCTTCCTTCTCCTTCCTCTTCTCTCTTTTCTTCTCTTTTCCTTCCTTGCTTGTGCATGTTTTTCTTTCTTTTTTCTTTGCTGCCTTCTGGCCGATTGCAAAAATGAGGAGGGAGAGGGGTGAATGTCGTTCACAATGAGGGGGAGAGAAGAAAAAGATTAGAGAGAGAAATTGAGAGAATTAAGGAGTAGATTATTTTAAATTTTAAATTCCAAATATAACAAAAATTATCCATTACCCTTATTCATTATTTACTTTTTTTAAAAAATTCCTGGTTATAACATCCTATCCCCCTACAAGAAGTTTCGTCCTCGAAACTTGACGTACATTAATCGAAGAGGTAAGGGTAGCGGTCTCGCATAAGCTCCTCAAGCTCTGAAGTCGCCTCACGCTCCATATGATTGGTCCAATGAACTTTAACATAAGGGATGGCTCGGTGTCTCAATACCTGGTCTTTGCGATCTACGATCCTGATAGGAGTCTCCTCATATGTCGTATCCGGTTGAATCCTCAACGGTGGTGCATCTAGAACATGGCTCGGATCCGGAACATATCTCCTCATCTAAGAAACATGAAATACATTGTGTACCTGAGCCAAGGCAGGGGGTAACGCCATTCGGTAAGCCAAGGTACCGACCCTCTCGAGTACCTCACATGGAACAATGTAGCAAGGCCTCATCTTACATTTCAAACCAAATCATGTAACCCCCCTTCATGGGCGACACCTTCAAGTAGACCTTCTCGCCCACAGCGAACTCTAGAGGACGTTTCTTTGAATCAGCCCAACTCTTGCTCCTTTCTTGAGCAACTTTGAGTCTGTCACGAATCATCTTTACTTTCTCCTTGGTTTGCTCAACCAACTTAGGACCAGTAATAGAACGCTCACCAACATCATTCTAATGAACGGGAGACCTGCACTTACGCTCATAGAGCGCCTCACAGGGTGCCATACCAATGGCACTGTGGTGACCATTGTTGTAGGAGAACTCAATTAATTTGATCAAACCATTCCAGTTCCCCTTGAAGTCCAATGTGCACGCTCTCAACATGTCCTCTAAAGTCTGAATGGTCCTCTCAGACTGCCCATCAGTCCGCAGATAGAAGGCAGTGCTTAGCCATAGCTCCGCCCCCAACCTTCTCTGGCAAGCTGACCAAAACCTAGAGGTGAATCTCGGATCACGGTCTGAGACGATACTGACAGAACCCCCATGAAGACTGACAATATCATCAATTTACAGCGTCACCAATCTCTCCAAGTTCACATCACTTGGAACACGTAGAAAGTGAGCAGACTTCGTCAATCGGTCAACAATCACCCAGATCATGTCGCTGTTGTTTCTTTGTTTTGGGGAGCCCTACAACAAAATCCATCGTCACATGCTCCCACTTCCACTCCGGTATCTCCAACGGCAACATTAAACCTCCCGACCTCTGATGCTCTGCGTTAACCTGCTGACAAACGAGGCAGCTTTCAATGAACTCAGTGAAGGCCCTCTTCATACCACTCCACCAGTAGTGCTTTTTCAAATCATTATACATCTTCGTAGCACCTGGATGAATCGACAACTTCGAGTTGTGTGCCTCCTTCAACAACTTCTCAATATCAGGCACGCACAACCTTCTTTGGTACCAAGTACTGCCATCATCATGAATCTAAAATCCCTCAACCAGACTGATCAACATCTTCTCTCGGATATCTCTAAGCGCCACATCCTCCTTCTGCGCCTTAATCTGCTCAATCAGAGATGGTGTAATAATCAAGTCCACCAAAACTTTAGTTGTGGAATCAACAATGTCAAGATCAAACTCTTCCATCTCTTTCTCCAATGGCGTCTGTCTGGTGTGATTAGACTTTCTACTCAAGGTGTCTGCAACTCGGTCTGCCTTCCCTAGATGATAACTGATGGTCAGGTCATAGTCATTCAGTAGCTCAAGTCATCTTCTTTGATGCATGTTCAACTCTTTCTGTGTGAATAAATACTTCAAGCTCTTATGATCTGTGAAGACTTCGCACTTTACATCGTATAGATAAAGGCGCCAGATCTTTAGCACAAACACCACCGCTGCTAACTCCAGATCATGAGTCGGGTAATTTTGCTCATATTGCTTCAAATGTCTCGAAGTGTATGTGATAACCTATCTCCCTACATTAACACGCACCATGCAGTGAAAATGTTAGGCTAGAGTCTATATGTACATAATGGTAAATTGAAATTCATATACATATACCTAGCTCATTCTTCGAGGCGTCGCTGTAGATGACAAACGCTTCAGTGCCAGAGGGTTGTGCCAATACTGGTGCAGTCGTCAACCTCCGGTTTAACTCTACGAGGCTTTTCTCACACTCGGAGGTCTATACAAACTTGGACTTTTTCTGAGTCAGTCGACTCAGAGGTGCTGCGATACTCGAAAATCCCTCTACGAATTTGCGATAATAACCAGCAAGGCCAAGAAAACTACGTATCTCAGTGACATTAGTAGGTCGGAGCCATTCTGTAATCACATGTATCTTCTTCGGGTCAATGAAAATGCCCTCCTCAGAAATCACGTGGGCCAAGAAAGTCACACTCTTCAACCAGAATTCACACTTGCTGAACTTTACATACATCTTCTTCTTCCTAAGAATCTCCAATACCTCTCGCAACTGTTCAGCATGTGTCTCCTCATCGGGTGAATGCATTAAGATGTCGTTGATGAACACTACCACGAATCGATCCAACTGCTCCCTGAATACTGTATTCATCAAATCCATAAAGACCGCAGGTGTATTCGTTAGTCCAAAGGGCATTACAAGAAACTCATAGTGCCCATATCGAGTGCGGAACACCGTCTTTGCTATATCCTCCGCCTTAATTCTCAACTGATGGTAGCCTGATCAGAGGCCAATCTTTGAGAACACTCTGGCATCCTGCACGCAATTTTGTTTTACACAAGTTGATATACGCAATAAACCGAATTCACAGCGATTAAAGGAGAACATTACCTTCAACTGATCAAATAGGCCGTCGATCCTCGGTAGTGGGTATTTATTTTTTATCGTGAGCTTAATAGTCGATGCATAGCCTCATACTAACTTTTTTTCTTCACAAATAATACTGGTGCCCCCAGGGCGAGACACTAGGCCTGATGAACTTCTAGTCCAGAAACTCCTGCAACTGCTCCTTGAGCTTCTTTAACTCTGCTGGTGCCATTCTGTATGGTGCCTTTGAGATCGGTTCGGTTCCAGGTATAAGATCGATCTCGAGCTCTACTTCTCTACTCGGTGGTAAACCTGGTAGCTCATCAGGAAAGATGTCCTTAAATTCTCGTACTACTGGAATATCTTCAATCGATGGAGTCCCCGTATTGGCATTCAAAGCATCCACAAGAAAACCCTCATCTCCTTTCTTCAATGCTCGAGAAGCCTGTGATGCGGTCATATAGATCTTTCTGGATGGTTTTTTCAACTTGACATCCCCTTGTAAGATGGTTTCTTGATTATTTTGCGTCTACATACTGACCTACCTCTGACGACAGTCGATAGTAGCATGATATCTTGCCAAGAAATCTATGCCCAGGATAACGTCGAAATCTTGCATCTGGATCGAAATTAGAGTTACAGAGAACTCCAGCTCATTAATCTCCAAGTGGCATTCCTTGCACTGATAATGAGATACAAGCACCTGGTCGCCAGTGGCTCGAACACGATAAGGGATCTCAAGCCATTCTGGTGGAATACTCAGGTTCTTGACGAATCTCCTGACAACAAACGAGTGGCTGACACCACTATCAAATAGAACGTAGGCTGTGACTTGGTTAATTAATATCTTGCCTAACATGTTCAGGGTTATACATACTGCACAAATCATCAAAACAAAAAGAAATACTTGATTAAAATTTTAAAATTGAAATCGCTTAAATTAAAAGTACCTGTAACTATGTCTCTGACCTCCTCTACCTTAGCGTCCGTCATGACAGGTACACGAGCATTGGTCCTCCCTTTTCCTTTCTACTACGTCTGACTCTGTGGTGGAGGAGGTGATTGTGCCGATGTAGGTCATTCTCTAGCGTAATGTCCCTGTTTGCCACAGTTGTAGCAAATCTTCTGAGCCCTCCAACACTGACCTGTATGTGAACGGTCACACTGTGCACATACCAAAGGTGGCGGTCCAACTTCCCTGAGTGGTTGCGCTGCCGTCGCGGTGGGACCCTCAATCGCTAAAGGCCAAGTCGCCGATCCCAGTCCCTGCTGTGGTGGTCTGAAAGATCACCTAGTCTAGTGTGGCGTGGAATCTTCAGCCATCCCCCGGATCTCCCGGAACGGAACTCCTCCCGCAGCCTCTTAGCCCTGTCAACCGCCGCTACCCTCTCTAGATCACCCTCGACCTTGCGGCATACCTCAAGCAACTCCTCAAACGTAGTAGGTCATGCACATATGATCAACGACTGAATCTGAGAGTTTAAGCCGGTTTTGAACTTCAGCATCTTCGCCTTCTCATTATCCATGACGGAGGGCATGTATCTTCCCAGAGCGTGGAACCTCTCAGAGTATTGATCCATTGTCATAGACCCCTGAGTAAGTAGCTGAAACTTTGTCATCCTTCTCTGAATAGCGCTCTCAGGGATGTAATGCCTCTGGTACTCTTCCCTGAACTGCGTCCACGTCAGTGGTGGGCTCAGCCTACGTACCACACTGTGCCACTATTCCTCGGCATCACCCTCTAGGAATGGTACAACTACATCAACCTTCAGGTCGGTCAGGACCTGCAATAACCTCAACTGCTTAGACACGTTCTTGAGCCAGATCTTAGCCTCCTTTGGCCGTGTGGTACTCCTGAACATAGATATCCGGGAGTTTTGCATCTCCCAGTTGAAAAATCAAAGCCCCTGGGGTGGCGGTGGTGGTGGCTGCTGCTGCTCCTGCTGCTGCTGCAGGTGAGCCATTTGTATCTGCTGCTGGGCCACCAATGTAGTCAGCATGGTCAGGGTATCTACAAGGACATGGAGAATTGGTCCCTGACCCTGCTGATCATCACCATCGTGTCCTCCGTTTCCAACTGGCTGCTCATGTCGTGGAGGCATTATCTGGAATTTGAGTTCATGAAAAGAATTCAGATTAGTCAAGAGTAAGTTGAAAGGTTGAATGCTTATAAAACGGTAATTAGAAAAGGAAAGCTCATCATTGGCACACACCTCCTATAACCTGATCATAACTTAGGTCTAAGATCATCTCTTAAGTCTACTTTGTTTATTAGGCGTAAAATCGTCATTTTACAAAGGATCATAACTTACGTCTAGTGATCTAGTTAATCCTGTGTTTCTGAGGCGGATCTGAAGCCTCGGCTCTGATACCATCTATAGCGCCCCACTCCCAAGCCCTAGCATCAGGAACAGTGCACCTGCCGTATCTCGCTAAGGAGAATACAAGACGTCGAATCAACTTCTTACATGTCAGGAATGACATAGAAATTTTTCACAGAAACGTTAAGTATAACTCAATTAACGAGCCAAAATAAACATCAATATCAAAATGAATAAGTCCCGGGTTGACGAGACCCAACATTGAATACACTTTCCAAAGGAACTAAAATAAAAAGAATACTAAAAATGTTTGTGACAACCCCCAATGGAATAAACAGAAAATCAGCTGCAAGATCCTCTCGTGCCCTAGATGCGGCTATCAATCGGCCCACTCTGCTATGTCCGCCCTATCCTCAACAAAGATATGGTCGTAGTCCTCATCCAGCTCACCTGGAAAAGTAGGGGTGAGTGACAAAAATCATCCAGTAGATGCCCGCCTCAAACCAATACAAAACCTGCATACTGAAATGATATAACCACATAGCACATAAATAAGATATAACATGAGCATAAAATAAGATAAGTGCGGTAAGTAAAACATTACACATAAAATACGCAACTATGTGATGCATGCCTTCATCCACATGTCACACGTAACAAGAATCATGTCATGCAATATGATCTTATACCTATATGCAATGCATGATCCCGAGATTGACTGGATGATTATAGCACGTACACTACAATCCATCCCGAACGATGCCCGTGGCCTGTACACCACGACTCACCATAACCGAGTGACGTGGCCCGTACGCCACAACCCACTCCACTCGAGTGTGTGAGACTCGTACATCTCAACCCACTTCAAATGCAATACACGTGCTATTAATGGAATAACAAAGTCGCCTGGGGCCCTTACGCCCATCCTCACCATCTCCGGCACTCAATATTTGGTTTCATAGACATTTCGAATAATGGAAAGTTATTATTTATCATCACCCATATTTTTCCTTAGCTTGTATAAATTTTCGAGAATTTTCCACTATTTTGCCCTATTTTTCTTATTTATTACTAATTATTTTTAATTACTTAATTTACCTAAATTTAGAAATTATGTGAAAATAATTCAATTTTAACCTTTTATATCTTCTGGAATTTATTTAGAATTTTCTGGTATTTAATTATATTTTTCTATAATTTAAAATTATTTATTTACTAATTTCTAAATTCCAAAAATAGTTAAATTAATTAATTAAATAAGTTCCCTTTTTTCCAGGCCTAGTCACATCCGGCCCTAAACCTTTCTTCTTTCCTGGCCCGCTGCCAAGCCTGATCCGCCTAGCCTTATGTATTTTTTCCCTGTGAGGTTAATAGACCGCCTTCGGTCCGGCCCGCTGGCCATCTAGCCCGGCCTATTGGTCGGTCTGTTAACCCGTCGAGTTTCTTTTTTTATTTAAACAGGTAATTGGTCCTAGTCCTGATGTCGCAAGCCAGCCGACCCATTAAGGATCCGGCCTGGTCTGCGCGCGCTGGCAGGTCGGCCCTTCTGCCATCTTTATTTTTTTAATAAATCGTAAATTTTTTCCAGGGAGGCGCGTGAGGCCGTGCACGGCTCCTCCAGTGGAGCGTGAGGCACATGTGCGGCCTCTCTAACCCATTTTTCGATGTCAATCCGAATTTTTCTCTATTTCCAACCTATGGAACCTATTCTAAGGCCAAAACAAAATTGTAGAACGGTTTAACATTAAGATCTATGCCATTTCAATTCCGATTTCAATCCTTTCTTATCAAATCAATGCATATAAACCCCAAGCAAACCCACACACATCTAAAGATCATACCTTTTTCTTAAATCAAGTATCATGTCTTTATATAAACAAATAAAAAGCAACAAAAATACATAAACATATACATTAAGGCATGCTTGAACCACACCTATTTGAGGGAGAAAAGGCACCCACCTTGAAGAAACGATTAATTCAAATAATATAAGTAGAAGGTGGAAATTTTAGGGAAGAATAACTAGTTCCTTCTTTCTCCTTCTCCTTCTCCTTCTCTTTTTTCTTCTCTTTTCCTTCCTCGCTTGGACACGTTTTTCTTTTTTTTTTCTTTGCTGCCAGTTGGCCGATTGCAAAAGTGAGGAGGGAGAGGGGTGAATGTCGTTCATAATGAGGGGGAGAGAAGAAAAAGATTAGGGAGAGAAATTAGGGGATAACGTTGAGGGAATTAAGGAACAAATTAATTTAAATTTTAAATTCCAAATATAACAAAAATTATCCATTTTCCTTATTCATTATTTGTTTTTTTAATTCCTACTTATAACAGCCCACCTTATCCTGCTCTAGTGCCAAGGCACAATACCGTGGGGTTGCCAATGCTGTCACCGAAACAAGATGGCTACGTAATCTCCTACTTGAGCTTCATGTTCCTCTTCGGCGCGCCACGGTGGTTTACTGCGACAATGTCTCCGCCGTCTATCTGACAGAAAATCCGGTTCAACATCAACGAACCAAACATGTCGAGCTTGACATTTACTTTGTTCGCGAGAAAGTCCGTCTTGGCCAAGTTCGAGTGCTTCATGTACCAGCTCGTTACTAGTATGCTGACATCTTCACAAAGGGACTTCTGCGACAACTCTTCTAGACTTTTCGATCCATCTTGACCATGTGTCCGAACACATGGTCCTCCTGAGGGAGAGTATTAGTGTATATCTAGTCATCATTATCTCATCATTATCCATATCATCATTATCCCGCTCTAGTGCCGAGGCGGAATACCGTGGGGTTGCCAATGATGTCGCCGAAACCAGCTAGCTACGTAATCTCCTACTTGAGCATCATGTTCCGCTTCAGTGCGCCACAGTGGTTTACTGCGACAATGTCTCCGCCGTCTATCTGACAGAAAATCCTGTTCAACATCAATGAACCAAACATGTCGAGCTTGACATTTACTTTGTCCGCAAGAAAGTCCGTCTCGGCCAAGTTTGAGTGCTTCATGTACCAGCTCCTTACCAGTACGCCGACATCTTCACTAAGGGACTTCCGTGACAACTCTTCCAGACTTTTCGATCCAGCTTGACCGTGTGTCAAAACCCACGGTCCACCTAAGGGGGAGTATTAGTGCATATCTAGTCATCATTATCTTATCATTATCCATATCATCATTATCTATATTCTTGTAATTATCTACTGCCACATGTGTAATTATCTTGGCATGATTATAAGGGCATTATTATAGGGGCATGATTATAGGAGATGATAGGATACACCAAGTGTATATATATGTATACTATAACAAGACAAGGATCTCAATAAATATATTTTTACCATAAACACTTATATACCCATCAAACAATTCGTCTCCTCCACCCAACCACTCGGCCCCCTTCTTGAATATCTCCCAACCGCAGAACACCCATCGCCCCCCCCCCCAGCCCAAAGAACTCTTCCTCGCCCCCCCCCCACCCTACAACCACAAATCTGAACGTCTATCTCAAGAAGCAAAATACTTGCACATTGCTTCTTATAAAAATTCCAAGTGCATTTGATTTGAATTCGAGAATAACAATTTAGAAGAAAAGAAAAAGATTCGGTGCTGCTAAGGAAATAATAAGAATAATAATTCTGACTGGTGGGTAAAGTTAGTTTTATGAAATTGATTTCACCTGGCTTGTTCTTCTCCTTATTGCTTGTACTCTCATGTCCTGAAAAAGTTATTGGTGGATATCTGATGGTGGCTTTCCAAGTTTTCTTGCACAAAACTTTTTTTTTTTGGGTTGATTAAAGGAACCAGGGGCTTCATTGTCTTCCTCATATCACTTTCCCAGAACATTCTCATGATAATATTGAAGTAAGCTCTTTAACCTTGATCCTTAATTCAACTTTTCCAGAATTCTAGCCGGCGGCCATCACCGTAACAAAAATATCACTTAAATAACTATAAATGTTACCAGTATGTCATAATCAATGTCATTTGACATTATAAGGGCACATGGCCCTATGTTCACATCAGTTGCGAAGATCTAAAAAGGACAGACAAATCAGTTCAGCCCAGAAAACGCAGGACGCCCCTCGACGCTGACAAGGATCTCAAGTCAGCATCAGTAAAGTCTGGCCAGAGACGCTAATGGCTGGCTGGCCATCTGAACCACAAGCATCACTTCATCTCGGTCACCTCAGCATCAGCGCACGCCTCAATCATTCCCACATGTCGGCCATGGATCTGGCTGATGAGGTCCATAACCCTCATACATGCCAAGATAATGAGAATGCACATAAATTTACAAAAATGCAAGATGAAGGGCCCTTAACAAGAAGTAAAACTAAGAAACTAATGCATGAAAAGGAGATCTTCCTATTTAAACATGTGCAAGATGAACCAATGGAACTTATACATTGGGTCACCTTAATGAACCTACAACATGATTCGTAAGAAACTTTAGAACCATTGTAAAATATCACTAGTATAGAATGTGTCCTTTATTTTGTTTTTTTTAAATGTTTATGTTGTATTAGTTTAGGCCCATCTCGGATTGTGAGTTTCTGCAAGACCCGTTTTGGTAGAATTGATGTATCTCTCCAACCACAAGGCCAAATTAGGAGTTGCAAGATACGTTGCAAATGTAAGACAAAGATCTACAACTTTCATGTTTTGTACTTTTTCAAAATCGGTCGTCTTGGCATCCAAAAAGAGCATGCAAATGGAAGTACTGTCTCTACCGAATTCTGTGACTTACCTTCAGTAATTTGGATGTATCTCCTCAATGGTTGGGTCAAATGCAAAGAACTTTATATGCTTATTTTCTACACTCAATTAGCTACAACTCTCTAAGAAAGAGTAAGGCCTAATTCGGATTAGAAGATGTCCAAAAATCAGTCACAAATCAGAAAAGATTTTAAGTTGAAGACAAATCCTTAAAGTCTTCCATAAATAGTACTTGAGGGACTACTTTGAAAATCATCATTCAAGACTTGCAAGACTAGTTTTTATGGAGCCTACATGAATAGTTTTAGAAGTGTGCAGTCTTTTCAATCATTATTTCAATTTGTAAGATAGTTTGTTGTCTTGTGATATTTTTGCCTATAAAAGGCACATAAGAGAAGCTTTGTAATCTCACACCTTCAATGAAAATTTCTTCTTCTTCAACAGTAATTCTTGTGTGTTTTCTTGGTTCATATTCAAAATCAAGGCTAGAAACTTCAAGGCTTGAACATCCTTGTGAGAGTTGTCCAATTCCGGGGAGGGAAACATCCAAGAGGGAGGTATCTTGCTTGGGTTATGTGAAACTCATTGGAGGACTTATGTTCAAAAGGTTTTCTTCAACTTATTTGGAAGCAAGGTGAAGCTATCGTCATTGTGCCTAAACCATATTTGGAGGAAGAGCTTTAGAGTTAAAGAAAGGTCCATTCTTTCACGTATCACCGGCGTCCCCAAATTAGTCTACTCAGCTCGGTAAGGCAAGCACCTATCAAAGCAGACACCTGCCACCCAAGCAGTCTAGCTATATAGCTAGACATGTCGCGACACATAGCAGTCATGCACAACCAGAACAGGACACTTGAAACTCCTCCGTAGCTTCTCAACATGCATTGGCTGTCTAAACCATACAAAAAGAAGCATTGGCGCCCTTTAGCGGCCATATTCAATCTAGTGAGCCAAACGATCACACCCATAACACAAGAAGTGAGACATGTTTCTCTAACATTCCAACACACAAGCATGTAAAACTCATAACTGACTTTTGCATCAGCGGGTTTCCTCCGTAGAAATAGCTCCAGGACCTCTAATATTGTTCAACTTGTGCAGATTTCTGTGAGCGTTAATTCTGACAACAAACTACTTCTATGCATGACTTTGACGGTGTTTATCCTTTTGGATAATCTCCAGTTCAGATGAAGATTCGACTTCGCCATCTGGTGTTAGAAGGAGGGCCACGCAAGGCCTTAATTTAGATTTTTCTGGTTCAAACATGCGGACATCCCTTTAAAATAGGAAAAAAATCAATAAGATGGTGAGGATCTTCTCACGGTCGACGACAGAGAGACGGTCTTAACCACCTGTAGGAGTAGGTCTTCTGCTGGTGGACGTTCAGATGTTGTCCAAGGGGTTACCTTGAGGAGTATGATCAAGCCATGGAATACGTGGCTCAAAATGAGTATCTGTCAAGCTTTGGTTTGGCAAATGAAAGGCAAGGCTTCAGAGGCTCCATATCCTGCCAAGACCTTCCTTATGACCACCGAGGAAGGCAAGAATCTCAATAGTGCTCCTCCCGACCAAGGAATGAGTTTATAGCAGACGCTAGGCAAAAAGGTAAAAAAAATCCAAACACTGAACCTTTACCCCCAGTGAAAAAGCCCTTAGGTGTGAAGTCACGTCATTCCAAGCATGTGCAATGGGTGTGTTGATCAATTACGGCCGAGGCGGCTTTGAAGATGAGTCATCCTTTGATCGTCCCGGGTACACATGGGTGGTACAAGAAAGACTTTTTCTGAAGAAATTACAGGATACACTGCCGCAAACAATTTTAAGGTGCCCAAGATAGATACCTACGCTCGCACCTCCGACCCTACGAATGATCTCTTCAATTCCAGACTGTAATGAGTCTGGAGATTGTTCCAAACCCATTGAGGTGCAAAATCTTTTCCATATATTATAGGAGAAAGGCCAAGAGATGGTTTTAAGAGTGTCGTCAATCTATATATTCTTTCCGACAACTGGACTAGAGGTTCAAGGCACAATTTGTGCCTTAGAAGTCTTTCGAGAAAAACTCTTCAACTTGATGATTCTAAGGCAGAAGCCAGACGAGTCAGTTTTGCATTATATGCATCGCTTCACCGACGAGTCCCTGTAGGTCAGGGATCCCAACAATGGGGTTATGGTTACTTCAATCACAAATAGACTGAGGTCAGGTTGCCTTTTTTCCCCAATTGGCCGAGTAGAACCCAAGGACTCTGAGAGCATGTTTGGAAAAAGCCAACCAATTTGCTCTAAGCGAAAAGACCAATAGGTATCAGAAGCTGGGTCGAGACGAATACAAAAAGTAAGCCCGTAGGGATTGCATGGAGAAGTGCAATGCGTTTGACCACCCGAGCGCCGAGGCAAGAAAGGGTTGCCATTACTTGCCTCGAAAAAAGGATCCACGCAGTCATAGAGAAAGATGGATTGAGGATAGACCTGCTGCAGCAACAGGAGCTGAGGTCAAAGGGGGGGCCTCAAAGATGTACTACAAATATCATAAAACTATTGGTCACGGTACCAAAGAATTGCAAGCAGCTGGAACGCAATCATGCGCCTTATTGTACAGGGTCAACTACATCAGTTTTACGACCTAGGATCATGATTGCACAATTGGCTAAATTTATGCCAACCTCCTCCAACAGTGCAAAAAAAGATGATGATGAGGAGGATGAAGGACATGCTGTTGTAGGTCAGCCGCAGGTTAAGTCAATAATTTACACCATTTCCAGTACACCTAATTAGGCGAGGGCAAGATTAGAGCCAGGGGCAACCGAGACTTCAGACGACTCATCCCATAAAAGGCAAAGTTATCACATGAGCTAACCTATAGGACAAGAAACCTAATCCCCTTGGGTTATGACAACAAAGGCTTGCTCATTAACATCTTTGTCGATCTTGCACTTAAGTACATTGTGGAGGTGCATCAAGTTTATGTCGATATAGGCAGTGCAGCGAACGTGATGTACTATACATTTTCCAGCGACTTAGGTTGTAGGAAAGCCAATCATGCCCTATATCGACTCTCTTATTTGGATTCTCTGAGCGAAAATGCAGACAACGGGGCTGGTTACATTGTTAGTTACCTTTGCAAACATCCCCAAATGTCGTAATCTATGAGTAGATTTTGTCGTCGTGAACAAGAGGTCATCCAACAACATTCTCCTCAGTAGGCCAGTCTTGATCGACTTAGAGGCAATTGCCTCGCCCCTATATATTAACCTAAAGTCTCCCTCCTGAGTCGAGGTGGTGACCATACATGGAAACTTACAGGCGGCCCAGAGTTGATATTGTCCCTCCGACTGAGGACAATTTGGAGTCAGACGACGTGGTCAAAGATTTCATTCTAGACCCTGAACGGCCAAAGAATGAGAACAAAATTGGAACTTGGATGCCTGCCGATTTGCTGAGTCGACTACATAATTTGTTGAGAGAATTTTCGACTCTTTTCCTAAATAGCTGAGGACATGTCGGGCATTCTGACAACTCTTGCTGAGCATAAGCTCAAACCTGTCAAGCAGAAGAAGAGAAACTTCGCCCCTGAAAGGATCAAGGTAATCGCGGAAGAGGTCAACACATTGCTTATCGCCAAGTTTATAATAGAAGTCCTCTATCCAATGTGGTTAGCCAATCTATAATGGTGAAGAAGCCTGATAAATCTTAGAGAATATGTATTGACTATACTGATTTGAATAATGCTTGCTCGAAAGATTGCTATCATTTGCTAGAGATCGATATATTGGTGGATTTCATAATTGGACATGAGATTTTTGACTTTCTTGATACTTCCAGAGGTTATCATCAAATAGTTATTGCCAAGGAAGATTCGTACAAACCTCCTCCATTTTTGAGGAGGGCACCGACTGCTATGTCAATATGCTTTTTGGGTTGAAAAACATAGGAGCCATGTATCAGAGGCTAGTTAATTCTTTGTTCAAAGACCAGATTGGCCGCATCATGGAGGTCTATATTGATGAGATGCTCGTCAAGAGCAAAACTCTTGATGTGTATATCCAAAACTTAAGAGAAGTGTTCATCATCTTCAGAGACTCTAGGATGAGGTTGAATCTCAAAAAGTGTACGTATGGAGTCTGAATCGAAAAATTCTTGGGGTACATGGCCTCCACAGAATGGGTGCAAGCTATCTCCAGCAAAGTTGAAGCTTTAAAAGCTATGCACCCATCTCGCAACATCAAATAGGTGTAAAAACTAACTGGAAGGATCACGATGCTGAAGAGATTTTTATCCAAGTCGGTAGAAAGATCATTCCCATTCTGTTAGATTTTAAAGAAAAGGACCATGTTTTAGTAGGATGACAAGTATCAACAAGCCTGTGATGATTTGAAGTCTTATTTGACCGAGGTGCCAACCTTAACCTCGTCCGTCCCTGACCAGGTGTTGTATACATAGTTAGTTGTCTATCACGAAGCATCAGTGCCGTCGTGTTCAGAGAGGAAGACGTGCAGAAGCCAATATACTTCGTGAGCAAAGCATTGCATGGACCTGAGGTGAGATATACTAATGCTGAGAAGATAGTCTTGGCGCTAGTCATAGCTGCAAGGAAATTCATGCCCTATCTTCAAGCCCATCCCATTGCGGTCATCACCGATCAAACCTTGAAGCAAATTTTCTATAATCTTCAGATGTCGGGCCAAGCATCCAAATGGGTCGTAGAAATGTCTGATTACGACATCGATCATCGACCATAGTCTTACTTCAAGGCTCACGTCCTGACAGATTTTATTGCTGAGGGGATTTCTATAGAGGTGAGCAGCACCATCAAGAGCAGTGGACCATATATGTCGATGGATTCTCTTCCTGTGATAGCAATGTAGCAGGCCTCTTAATCGTAAGTCCAAAAAAGGAAGAATTTTAGTATGCACTTCGATTCAACTTCGACACTACAAATAATGAAGGCAGATATAAAGCCCCAATTGCCGATTTGAGTCTCACCAGAAAGCTGGAGGCTCAGAAGATTGAATCGCAAAGTGATTCTCAACTTATTGTGGCACAAGTCAACCGTGATTACGAATCCAAAGAGGTTCATATAAAGGGGTATCTGTTAAAGGTTGAGCAATTCAAATGAATGTTTGAGTCTTTTGAGATCGAACATATCACAAGCCGTCCAACAAAAGGGTCAATGCGCTTTGTCGTCTTGCATCATCGACTTCAATGGTAGAGCTTATTAAGCACCGAGTCTATGACCAAACTGCTGTGCTCGGGGCTCACTATTACAGTATATGGATGGACGAGGTTGTTAACTTTTTAAAGCATGGCATTCAGCGCAAGATAAATAAGCAGCAAAGAAAATATGCATCAAAGCAGCTAGGTACACTCTTTCCAACGAAGTCTTGTACAAGAGGTCTTTCTCTCAATCATGCCTAAAGTGTGACTTTAAAGATGAAGCAGATTATATTCTTTGTGACATTTATATATGAATATGTGACAATCATTCAGGTTCAAGGTATCTCGCTAGCAAGTGCTACCTAGTCGGTTATTATTGGCCAACTTTGCATTATAATTCTCTTGAATTGGTAAAGAAGTCCCACACATGATTGGTGCACGATCCTTTATCGTATCTTCCCAAATTAAGAAATGATTCCCATTGTCAGCCCCTGGCAATTTGTTTAATATGGGATCGATCTCGTCTGGCCCTTGCCACGTGCTTCAGGATATTCAATATCTTCTCATTGCCATTGACTACGGATCAAAGCAGAACCTTTGATGGCAATGATGGGGAATCACATGAAAAAAGTTCTCTAGAATCACATTATATGTCGTTCCGGACTTTCAAGAGTCTTGGTCTTTAACAAAAGAAAACAATTTGCTGAAAACTTAGTTAAAGACTGGTGTGCGGAGTTGCACATAAAACAATATTTTACTTCGATGGCACATCCTAAAGCTAACGGTTTGGTAGAGCTTTCCAATTGCAATTTAAAGGAAGTTTTAAAGAAGCGACTAGAAAAAGGCAAAGCAAGCAGAGTAGATGAGCTGCCCAGTATCTTGTGAGCGTATCGCACAGCTCCTTCCATCTCAACTAAAAAACTCATTATGTCCTGTAATATACTCTGAAGCTGTAATTCCATCTGATATTGGCTCCACAAAAGCTAGAGTGAAAATTTATTCTTTCCAAAATAACAATCAAGGTCTACTCTTAAGTCTTGGCAGCTTAAAAGAGAGAGGAAAACAAAATCATATTCGAATGGTGCAGTAAAAAAACTTTATATCTCATTATTACAATGTGGCGGAAAAAAATTCTTCAAAAGTGAGGGACCTCATCCTTCAAAAGAATGACACAAGTCAGGTCGGTCCTTCAGGTAGTCTTGATCCAAAATAGGAAGAGTCGTATCGAGTTATCAATGCTTCTCCTTATGGAGACTACAAGTTAGAAACTCTAGCTAGTAGGACTTTGACGCAAAGTTGGTATGTATCAAACTTGAAACCATTTCATTTATAATACTTGTAAAATTTTCCAAAAAAAATCAAGTACACTTTGTTCATTCATTGTTGTTCATAGTATTTCGGAGTAGAAACAGCTTAGACATAATGTAATACACTCGAAGTAGGACCTCAACTATGTGGCCTCGGCAGATCCGAGCTGCCGCAACGTCTTAAAAGTGGATGCGTGACAGATTTCTCAGTTGGCCTCAGCAGATCTGAGCAGCCACCCCAACAAGGAGATTAAACTACGATTTTGCGCATGTCTCACCGGTGGGCATGAGGATTAAGATGCAACAGGTTTTGCGCACCCTCACTAAACAAGTCTGGGTGACTCCAACAAGGAGATTAAGTCGGCACAAGTTTACCGCATACGACCTCAGCATGTTCGAGTAGTCACTATATCCTATCAAAGTAACCAAATGGAGCAAGTATTCAAAGCTCATGCAAAAGTTACCGGCGACGTGCTTTTGACGTCAAACCAAGAAACCTAGTCTAATTTATTTTTAGGATACTTTCAGAGGGTTGGACTATGAGACAAAAGTTTCTGATCATGATATAGAACATGTTTTCTAAAATTGAAACCTAGTTTAATATTCATTACACTGTGTTTTACGGGACAACATAAAATTTGCCTCAGCGTTCGAGGCTCTGAGGCGCGAATATTAGCAAAGTTTTTGCTTTTTTGTCAGTTTAGCCCTGGACACCCGAGGTAATTACTCATTGAGTTCGAAGTTCATTACAGATTCAAGAAACTTATTACTTAGCTTCAGCTCTATCTTATATTATCTGAGGTCAGCGCGCTTAAAATCACTGAAGATTTGCAATTTATTTTTGCGCTTCTCGCTGTTATCTTGCTTATCTCTTCAGCTTACCCTCAAGGGACTGAGGTCTCTAGACGCGAGAGTTTGTCAAGGACTTTCATACATTATTATTCAGTGTTCATTTATTCATCTCAGTTTAGAACCGATATGTTTACAGTTGAGAAATTATTTCCCTTTACGGTCTTCTTTGGTTAGTGGTTAGCAAATCAGAAACTAAATAATAAAAGCTGAGCAGTAAGAAAGGTCTAAATAGAGTAGTTATACAAAAATTTCATTTCATTCATAAGTAGCTAGTTAAAAAACTCGAAACGAAAAGTACAGTACAATAAGCAGTTAGCCTAGTAGGTGCCCCTCAATTCAGCTTCCTCGCTAAAGAGTCTGTGTTGTTCTTCAAAGTCAGTATTTGTTATAGAGCTATACAATTCTATCAGTCTGGAATCTTTATTTAGGGATGGATGACCTCAGTGCATGCATCAATGGCATATCTCTATCGCATAACTTTGAAGGACAACTAGATTCTCCTTCAAGAAGTCTGACCACATGAACTCAGCGACTGCGGCTTCTTTGATTTTCAACCAATTTTTGGTCCAAGGATTGACCTTCCTGCTCTAGATGCTAAGTTCTTAATGTCAGCTCATCCTATTGACATTCTGCTTCGATCCTGCCCCTCAAACTGACCCTGATTCTTTTTGGCCTCATTTAGCCTAGCCTTCAAACCTACGGTTGACACCTAGCCTATGCGGCAGACTGCTCGAATTTATCCACCTTGATCTTAAGCAGCGTCGACTCGGGGGAGGAAAAGGCCGATTTCTGGTCAGGGTCTTCTTCTTTTTTTGTTCTGGAGGACTTCGATATTGGCCTCGAGCTCATCGATCTTCTTAAGTTGATCCTTGGAAGTTCTAGCAAGAGTAATCCTTTTGTCCACCTCTTTCGCCAGCAGATCGCCTATTTTTTCTACGTGGCTCATTATCTCCATTGACTAAAAATGCCAAAAACCAAGAGAATGTGTTAGCCAAGCCAGTAAAGCTGGATACTAAAGACAAACAGAAATGCTTATGAGAAAACTACTTACCAGTGTCATGTCCCTGTGCAATGTTTTCGTCAGCTATAGGAGGGTCAGCTCACTGTATTTGTTTTAATCGGTTGCCGCTACCTACTGCAATTGAGCCACCTCGCCATTTCAGGGTCCTTGGCGCTCTCCTCTTTGGAGTACGACTCCTTTTGCCCTTCCGTTTTTGGCTGATCGGCTGGTAAAGTCACCTCTGCGTTGGATAGCTTCGAAGGCACAAGCCATTCTGTTGTGCTAAAGAATGGATGCGCAGAAACCCCAAGGCTTGTATCCCTTCTTCTCTTCCTGTCCTGTTGAGCTGAAGCCACTTCATCAGAGTCAGCCTCTTCTTCCAAGGACTTGCTCTCTACGACGATCATCGAGGTAATAGGGTTAGGTCGAACAACCAACTCCTGACCCGTGGCATCAGGAATAATCTCGGTCTCCATCAACTCTGAAATTAGAAAAGTAATTTCAGGTCCGTGCAAAAAAATATAACATATAAAAAAGAGAAGGCAAGTCCCGACCAGGTGTCAAGTGCACCCCCTGCTCTTATAGTTCCCAAACCCCAGCAGCATGTAGTAGTGCGGCTGGGTCGTAAGCCGGCTCCTGAATTCGTGTGCATGTGGGCACCTCAGCTGCTAGTGTTGACATAGCCATATCCACGACACCTTTGTCAGTCGCGGTGGAAGCCTGCTTCCCTTGTTCTCCTTGCCTGCATTAGGGCAAAGACGTTAGCCGTCAGCCCAGACATTGCCTCTGCATTCACAAATATTGCCAGTTTTTAGAAAATCTCAGAAGGTATCCCTGAATATTCGACATCCCATCCCAAACCTGTAACGGCTGCCGGCGGCCCGCCGCCTAGCCAAACAACTACCCTCGGCATGGAAAATCCCCCGACGGAACAATCCACACAAGAGAAAGATCAAATCCACAGAAGCGTGAAGAAATACAAACGGCCAGCGACAGATGATCCACCGTCCCCTACAAATCAACCCATGCAATCCGGCCAAATCTGGGCTGATCTACTGTGTCGTTCAACGGCGGATACACATCAATGAGAATGGTATTGTGGTGAAGGAGAACCTGATGAGGACGAAGTAACCCACATGAATGTACACGATGGTGATGAGAACGCCATGCAGAATGTGGTACCTGGTCGCATTGTGATCGATGTCTCGTCGGAAGAATGCAAACAGCTCTGGAAGCCATGGAGGAGGGCTATTGTTGTGAAATTGTTAGGACACAATATATCATATCGGATGCTATCCCAACGCCTATCTGATATGTGGACTCTCACTCGTCGGATAGATATCATTGATATGGAGAACTGATACTACGTCATCAGATTTTCAACCGCGCCGGATTACGAACATGTCCTTGAAAATGGCCCATGGACAATCCAAGGACACTATCTCACGGTATCCAAATTTCGCCCTGAATTCTTGCTGTCACAGGGATGTATTGTAGCCACATTAGTTTGGGTGAGGCTCCCAAGACTTTCCCCTCGAATTCTTCCACGAATCAATACTGACCAGGATTGGAAACAAGTTAGGAGGGGCAGTGAAGATTGACGTTCATACGATGACAGTATCCAGAGGCAAATATGCGCGCATATGTGTTAAAATGTATCTACAAAAACCTCTAGTATCAGGCGTGATCCTCAATGGTACGTACATCAAGGTTGAATATGAAAGTTTACACCAGATATGCTTTACGTGCGGAAAATATGGCCACTGGGTGGAAGAATGCCCAACAAATCAAGAAACTAGAGGAGAGAAAGTCCCAGCACAACCAGATCAAGGACGCACGGCTGATGCCCCCAGTGATCCCTTCGGTCCTTGGATGTTAGTCCGCAGCACAACCAGACAGAGGCCAGCCCCAAACCGCCCCAACTTAGATCCGGCCATTGGCACTAATATGGACAGGGAGAGGGTGCAAGGAAGAGCTCGAAAAGAAAAGGAAAATAGAGCACAAGATCTACCTATGGGTGGGACTAGATTTGTAGGATCTGCAAGGCACCACTAGAAGGGGGGGGGTTGAATAGATGGTGCGGAAAGTATGCTTTTTAAAATTTCTTTAAACTTGAACAATTCAAGTTCTGAAAACAGATTCTGTTTTCAGGACCTGTTTTAAGACGTTTTTAAAACCAGGTTAGAGGTCTCCAAAAATTATGAAATTTTGAGAGAACTTAGCCTCAGATGTTGTGAGGGTCCCCTAAAAATTTCAAATCAAAATTCAACCTTTAACCCCTTCAAAAACCGTTGGCACTCAGATTGTGCAAATCTGCCAGAAACGGTAGATGGTTTTGAAAAATTAATTCCTATTTGTGTGAATGTCCAAATGATCTGAAAATTTGACCAATAACTCTTCACACACTATATTGAAATGGGTTGAAACAGTTTTTGAAAATTCTTTTGGGAAGTAGGTCAAATACACCCAAAGTCTCAACCTTTGCAAGTCTGAAAATCAGACTGCACTAGTCTCAGAACTTTTGATGTTTGACTGACCTATACTTGTCCAAAAGGGTTGAAACTTGTGCCAAATTAACCCTAGAACGTTTATGTATGTTTCTGGAAATTTTTATAATTTTTAGAAAACGTTTACTATTTTTGCGAACGTGAACAATATGAGTAAACAGCGCAGAAACTGAAACGTAAATGCTGAAAGTAAATTGCACCAAGAATTTTATACTGGTTCGGTTATAAACAACCTACTCCAGTCTTCAAGGAACACCTTCCTTGGTTCACACTAATTTCACACACGCAATACACCTTACCGCAGGGTTGATAGAGTTACACCTTAACTCCAACCCTTTACAAACCTTGTATTGTGAGTACAATTTGCACGAACACCACCACCTCGCTAGAATGAAGATTGATCACACCTTGATCAATCTTTTACAAAGATGTATGAATGGTGGTTTCTATAAAGCCTATTCAAGGATGAAAGAAATAAAATACAATAGGCTTTTTACAAGAGAAGAAAGAAAGAAAGTGTAGGAGAAGAAAGCTTTTGCACTTTTATCACTTTTGAATATGATTCTTGGTCTTGCTTTTGTTTGTTCTTCTCTTCTTCCCTTATAGGTCCAGGCCGTCCCCCTTAAGTCACTCCCCCCTCTTGAAAATTTCCTTTTACTTGCTTGGGAGGGTGTGAGACATCATGGTGACAAAGTTTTGCTTGCTTGGCATCATTCCATTGGACCATCATTTAGTCATTGCTTACTTGGCACCTTTTGATTGGCTCAATGTTGTCATCATTTGATGACATGGATATTCTGAAAAATACTGAATATTTGCCAAATAATCATCACATAATACATTCCATAACTTGAGAGATATTCACATAAATTGTGAGACATAAAATTTCTTTCTTTCCATCTCAAAAAATCGGCCATATCAAATTGTTAATGCTGAAATTTTCAGCATTTACCATGTGTGATAAATCAATATTTCTTCCATTTTTCTTTGAATTTCTTCCATAAAAATACATCCATTATTTAAGGCAAGTCTTTCTACAAGATTGAGAATGAACTTGGACACCAAAAGGAGATGAAATTCGGCCACACCATTTTCACACATGCTGAAAAATTTCAGCATGTGTGATATGAAGAATATCACACTTAATAACCTTACATACAATTCAAATCATTTCCATACCTCCTTTGATTTATTCCTTAATGAAAAATTGACAAATTATCTTCCTTAAGAGTGAAGATTTCGGCCACAATGTGTGTGACATGCTGAAATTTTCAGCATGTGACATAAAAGAGGTGTATGTTGAAAACTTACCTTTTGTAGCTTCTCTCTTTGATTCATCAACATTGTATGATTGATTCTTGACCAATCAACATGCCAACAAGGCTCCACATGTGCTCCATCTCAGCTGTAGGTGGCGTTGAGTATGTATATACATGTGCTGAAATTTATTTTTGCTAACTTTGAAAAATAGTGCACATTTAATAATACACACATGTAATATTCCAATCAGCCCTTAATTTAATTTTCTAGAACACTTTAAGATGTATATTATGTGTAAAAAGTGTCTAGATACGTGCCACATCATGTTCAAGAAAAACGTTCCATGTCAAGTGCGTAGAAAACCGAATTTTCGATTTTTATCGATTACCCGATTTTTCTCTAATTTAAATTCCAACTTTTGCACATGCTATATATATTATGTTATATATAATATATATAATATATACTTTAATTTCCAGCACTTGGCTGATTTAAAGTGGTACCATAAACATGTGACAAAAATAAAATTGGAATCTTCACATTTTGGCCTAAATGTGGGATGATTTGTGTGTGCCAACATGGAAAGTATTTTTGTCTCAATATACAGTGTATGGCACGAAATTTTTAATAAATTTTGATGTATATGGGCTGGCCATTTATTTATGGCAAGTACGTGACACGTTGGCGAAGTTTCGGTATCGCCCGATACGACAAATTTCGGTTTAGAACCTTTTATCGTGTCGTATTTAATTTGTCATCACCATATCTCATATCATATGATATAAGACCTGAATGCACTCATAAATATGAGTTAAGTATAGTGGTGTGACGTAAACGTACGTACGTAAGATATATAACGTGTCAGTAGTACGTTGGAATACATGTGTATGTGCCTTTTAAAAAAAATCTGAAAATATATAGTTTATATATATAAATGGCGTGTGAGATTGATGTGGGGAGGAGGAGAGAACTTTCCTTCCATAGCCATGTTGCCTTCATGTCTTTTCCAAATGCATCTTCTTTTAATGAACTACTTAGTTTATTAAACTAAGTACTTCACTTAATGAACTACTTTAGTTCATTAATTGTGGCACCTGAAAATAGTATAAACTCAACAAATGTTCGCCATATGATATAAGCTTTAAAGCTTCATGGCTCGTTAGTTCGGCAACATAATATATAAGCTAAATAAGGCAAGTTATCATGCATACATGTACACTTGTGTATATATATATATATATCCAACGTTTATATATATATATATATATATATATATTCAAATTTCTTTATTTTGAAATCACTCAAACCCTCATATTCCTACAAGATTTGCCCCCCTCGTCGTGGAAAACGCAGATGACCCTACGGACACAGATGATACAACATTTGCTTCGAGACTTCAGACCATTCAGGATGATGGTCCAACCGCTATCTTTCGAGCATCAACTAAAGAACAACTCATCAAAACAAAGGAACGTAAAGGGAAAGGGATACAAATACGGGATACGAATAGACTAAAGATCCAGACTGCTCGAGTGCAGTCTGCCGGGCCAAGTATGTCTAACGTTCGTCAAAATACAACCCGCAAACAATACACAATACTCCAACGATCTCCCAATGTACCCACCCAATCTGAGACACCACTATCCGACATTAAAAATAGGAATTTCATGGCCATTGAGACCTCGTTAATGGAAGGAACGCTCCAACCGTCTAATCATAAATTAAAAGGGACGCCCACCACCGAGGGGGAGAATCTTAAAACCCACCCTCCTGACAAATATGATGAGCAGACAACATGTATAGCAATGGCTGAAGATGACAATGTTGAACACCATATGGTGCTAGAAAACCCACGGCCGCCTGACATCTCTACTAGCCAGGCGACTATGACACACTCTGTTTAATACATGAAGATACTCGCATGGAACTGCCGGGGGGCGGGATCAGCAGACACGTCCCGGGCAATCGTATGTTTGGTTCGCGATCATTCGCCAAATATATTGGTTTTGACGGAGACTAGAGTACCTAGTGCTAGAGCAAGAAACATCATCAAACGCACACATTTTACTAATATCGCGACAGTGGAAGCCCGAGGTTTTGCTGGGGGCATATGGTGTCTATGGGATGATTCCACTATTACCATTAAAGTGTTATCTTATACAGCCCAACTCCTAAATATTGGGATCATGTCGAATGCCATAGTTTCTTGGGTGGCTTCATTTGTTTATGCCTCTCCAGTAGAGCATACCAGGGAATCATTATACACATACATTGAAGAAATGAGCAGGTATATCTCGGTGCCATGGATGTTGATTGGCGATTTTAATCAAGTGGTGTATCAGGAGGATAAGAAAGGGGGACGACCGGTGGGAGGACAAAACGCGGAATGTATGCGGCAAATGATAGACATATGTGCTTTGATGGATTTGCCGTTTTCTGGACCAAGATTTACATGGTCAAATGGACAAGATGGTCGCTCTCGGATTGAACAGCGCCTAGACCAAGCTTGGGCTACCAGTGATTGGATTATACGTTTCTCCACAGCCAGCCTAGCCCACCTACCACGCACCCATTCGGATCATAGTCCATTATTTCTTACGGTGGATGAAACTAACCATTACAGACCAGAACAAAAGCCACCCTTCAAGTTTCAAGCATGATGGATGGAGCATAAGGCATTCGAGCCCTTTATGCAAATAGCTTGGCAGGAATATCAAGGAGATTTTTCAAGAACAGTCAATGACTTTATGGAGAGGATGAAGAAGTGGAGTGCTGAGGTTTTTGGCAATTTACAGCAGCAACGCAAACGATTTTTAGCCCGTTTGTATGGCATCCAACGCACGATTGAGCATCATCAATCAACATTCCTATCGAAACTACATAAGGACCTAACGGAGGAGTACAATTCTATTCTGGAACAAGAAGATATTTGCTGGCAGCAAAAGAACAATTTGGCATGGGTAGCCAGTTTTTTTTCACCTATCACTAGCGGCAAAACGACGCACCCAACGAGTCACATGCCTTCAAGATGATGAAGGCGCATATGTTACATGTCTATCCAAGTTAGAGAACATGATTTCAGACCATTATAAAAAACTTTTTGCCTGCGCACCCCAGGATACTGACATTGCAGATGGGGACATCACCATACGAGCTTTTAACGACGTCGACCAAGCATGGTTGAACCGTCCGATCTCAGAATAAGAGGTTGAAACTTCCATATTCCAAATGGGAGCATACAAGGCTCCCGGACCAGATGGGCTACCACCAATCTTCTATCAAAAGAATTGGCACACTGTAGGACCCTCAGTGAAGGCATTCGTGTTGGAGGCGTTCCGTGCTGGACATTTCCCAGTTGAACTCAATACTACACTGGTTATGCTCATCCCTAAGGTATCAACGCCATCTACCACATCACAGTTTAGACCAATAGCCTTGACAAACGTGGTGGTTAAAGCGATCAGTAAAATTATCGCTAATCGTCTCAAACCGATTATTGGACAAATCATATCTCACACGCAGTGTGCATTTATACCGAATCACCAAGCATCAGATAACATTATTATAGCGCAGGAATTCATGCATACTATGTGGATGAAACAGGGACGGAAAGGATACATGTCGCTTAAATTGGACCTTGAGAAAGCATATGATAAGGTCTACTGGCCATTTCTCAAACTTGTGCTTCAAAAGGTTGGATTTAGTAACCAGATGGTGCAGCTCATCATGTACATGATTTCTTCGGCTTCACTATCGCTAATTTGGAATGGACGATGCATAGAACCTTTTCACCCACAGCGAGGCATTAGGCAAGGTGACCCCCTTGCCCCCATATCTATTCTTGATGTGTATGGAAGTTCTTAGTGGAAAAATCGAAAATGCTGTAGACTCAAGGAGGTGGCGTCCTGTACCTACATCTCGACATGGCCGCGTATATCCCATTTGTTTTTTGTGGATAACCTTCTATTATTTGCGGAAGCCACGACGAGCCAGACGCAGGTAATTGAGACCATTATAATGGAATTCTGCCGCATCTCAGGCCAAAGTGTTAGTATACACAAATCACAGATCTTGTCATCGAAGAACATATTTACTACGTTTGATCCGGGGATTATTACACAGTTGGGCATACAACGTACCACAGATCTGGGCAACTACCTCGGCATGCCACTGATCCATGGACGCACTGGTAGAAAAACATATAACTTCTTGATTGATAAAGTGCGGGCCAGGCTGAGATCATGGCAAATGAAGTTACTCTCACAGGCGGCTCGGTTTATTTTAATTCGTAGTGTGCTTACCTCTATTCCAACGTATGCTATGCAGACAGTACGACTACCAGCTGGGCTATTAAAAGAAATTGTCAAACTGACACGCAAATTCTTCTGGGGCGAAACAGGCGGAGTAAGGCGTCTACATTGGTGTCCATGGGGACTTGTATGTAAACCCAAATCACAAGGAGGCTTGGGTATTAAGAAGTTATCTCATATGAATCTTGACATGCTCTCAAAGTTGGCATGGAACATAATAATGCGGCAAGACCTACTATGGGTAAGGGTGCTCCGTAGCAAGTATGGTGATCTTCTACACGGGCAACCACCACGCAACACTTCCACCCTCTGGAAACATATCCAAAGCACCCTCCCAATCATCCTAGAAAGGCTAGAGGGATCGGTGAACCAGGGCGACGAAAATAATACACAGCCACGTTGGAAAGCTACAGCTTCTGGAAAAGTTGAGGTTAGAAGTGCATATACACTAAGTATGAAGACACCTACGCCACCACAGCCGCCATGGGAGAATATTTGGGCGCTGCGTGGTCCTGGGAGACATAACATGCTACTATGGCAAATTTGCCATAATACCCTACCCACAAGAACTTTCCTTCGACAGAGACATATCGGCACTCACAGCGATTGCATGGCGTGCTGGCAGCATGAGGATGACACGTTACATGTGTTGCGAGATTGTAGTTGGACAAAGCAAGTATGGAATCACCACCTCTCACCTTCGGTCTGGCCAGAGTTCTTACAGCCGAATACCCCAATTGATTGGGTAATGAAGAATTTGGAATCCTCATGGGGAAGAACCACATCAACTTGGGATTGGCGATATGTAGTCCGCGAAACTGTCTCCAGCATATGGTACTAGAGGAACCAATTGATACACGACAGCGTGGAGAGTTTACCACCACCGATCCAAGTATATAGGGAGATAGTTAGTCGTATAAAGAAGTAGGATTTTGTAAATAATTTTCGTTATAGTAGTGAAACGAATAGCAGTAGTAATTTACATTCTTAGTGTTAGACTCTATTTGTGTAAACGACTATTTTTATGAATAAGGCTCCCTATTTCCGAAATAGGCTCAATTATTCTACAGTTGACAACAGTTGAGTTCTCCTCACCTAGGATCTAGAAGCTTGGGTCGCCCACTAAGTGCTCCAAGTCAGCTCTCCCAAGATGTGGTTGTTCACCTTCAACCAATCCATCCTGGCATCAAACTCAGAAGGATCCGAGTCACGTCTTGATACTGCTGGACTTTGTATTGTTTGCCTTTGACGTATGCCAAACCTCCTAGCTTGTCAGGTTAGCCTTCTTCACATAGAAGAAGCGTCATTTCCAGTGTTTGGTGGAAGAGGGCAGGTTTTCAACAAACTCAAACTATTCAGAGTTTGTTTGCTAAAATAAAACCAACTTAGAGTTCTTGCACATAAATAAACCTCTGAAAGGCTCGATTACAATCCCAACCTGAATGACTCGAAGGAAGAGAAAGTAACATGCTATGATTCTTAGCCTATTAGACATAATCTGAGGAAGCCTAAGTTGATAGAATTCTAGGATTAGTTTCAAAGGAAAAGCAAGAAGAATGCCAAACCCTATCTTGAAAAACTTCTCGTAGACGGCTCCATAGAGGTGAGGTGGGTCATAAGTTGTCGGACCATAAGGAGGAAGAATAGGACCAAACTTATCACAGTCGATCTGGTAAACTTTACAAAGTCATTCTAGATCGGTCTGTGACAAGATACAGAAGGAGTTCTGTACTTGGCTGGAGGGCTCACCTCTACCTATAGCTCCAGAAACGAGAGTTAGGGTCTACAATGCGAGGACTGCAATTCCTAGCGGTTTGCAGGTTGGAGGGAAGTGCTAGAGGCACCGGCGGTTCCACTAAACTCAGCGATGTTACTAAGCTCGACTGCGACGGCCACCGTCTTTCTCTGCATTCTAGCAAGAAGGAAAAGGCCTTCACACACTACTTGTTCTGATGAAGAAGAATTGGATTACTCTCCTACGTCGCCCCATAAGAACCCCCTTTGGAACAATGTTGAGAATCACGAAAAAAGGAAGACATGACAAAAAATGAAAAAAAGAAAAGAATAGGGAGACTTACTTGATAGAAATAAGGAGAAATGGTAAGAAATTGAAGGAGGAAAGGTAGTTGACCAGAGGAAATTGATCGGAGAGGCGAGGAAGATGGAGACGTGCGAAATTGACAGAGTGAGAGTTTCAGAATGAGTAGGAAGACAACATGAAAGGAAAAAAGCTAGAATGAGGAGTTTTGATTCGAAATTTTTAAGGGAAATGAAAGTATTTCCACCGGAATTCCTGCTAAGCGAAAATCGAGGCACATTATGGTGGCAACCGTCTCAAAACTGATATATAATGATCTCATCATTACTGTCAACAGAGTAGCCATTCAAAATTTGACAAGTTAGAGGTGTGCGTCAGTGGGACAATCGTAAGACTTTTGTCCATTATTAAAGATTAGCGTTCCTCCTCTGGTCAACAAGACTAATCTGAGGGCATCTGATGAGGACAAAAATATCACCTTAAATAATGACAAGTGTCACCAATTCGGTCTGTCATGGTCAACATCATCTAACCTCACAAAGGCGTAGGTCGCCCTAGGTCCACATCAGCTATGCGGATCTAAAGAGCACAGACGAGTCGGCGCGGCCAAGGAGACACAGGACACCCCTCGACGCCGACAAGGATCTCAAGTCAACATCAGTAAAGCTTGACCAGAGACGCTAAAAGTTGGGCACCTCAAGCACAAAGCGTCACTTCAGCTCAGTCACCTTGGTACTAGCCCGTGCCTCAGCCATTCCCCGTAGGTCAGTCATGGACCTAGCACCCCCAACTTAGTCTGCTCAGCTCGATAAGGCAAGTACCTGCAAGAGCAAACACCTACCACTTAAGCAACTAGACACGTGGCAAAACGTGGCGGTCATGCACAAGCAGGACGGGACACTTGACTCTCTCCCGCAGCTCCTCAACATGCATTGGTTGCCCAAATCATACAAAAAGAAGCAATGACGCCCTTCGCCGATCATGTTCAATACATTGAGCCAAAAAAATTATAGCTAAAATACAAGAAATGAGACATGTTTCTCTAATATTCCAGCATACAAACGTAATAAAACCTATAATTGACTTGAGTTTCAAAGGATTTTCTCCAGAGCAATAGCTATGTAACCTCTAACGTTATTCAACTTGTGCAGATTTCTAGGAGCGTTATTTCTGACAACAAACTATTTCTATACAAGACTTTGACGGATTTTCCTTTTTGGATCATGTATGATCCAGATGAAGATCAACTTTGTCAAACGGTAAAAGAGGGGTTGCCTTTTCTTTCTTTTTATTTGTTTATAAACTGAAAGGACTCGAGAAGAAAGGGGGCAAATTGAATAGTGAAAGAGGCATTATCGTCTTTTTCATACATTTTTCCAGTTTTATGTTATAAAATGACATTTTATATTTTAGTCCAAAAATCAGAGAGTTAAAATTGTATTTTTAAACATTAAAAGAGTATTGGAGATTACATCAAATGTTAGATGCAAAGGGTAATTAACCCCAAGAGAATATGAAAGATACGGTTGAATCAGAGGCACCACTGAACTAGCCTATGAATCTCTTTGAAACCGCTGCCTCGTATGAGAATTTTATGGATCCTTTAGATGAAGCTTTATCAGATGTCCCTATTAGTCAACTATTTAGACGTCAATTTTGCCGCAATTTACCACGACGGTTTCAAGGACAAGAAGCTAATCAAGTTTATTTTGCTTCTTGTCCCAATAATTTACCTAGACGGTTTTAAGGACAAGAAGCTAATCAAGTTTATTTTGCTTCTTGTCCCAATAAAAAAGGCAATGGGTTGTATTTGTAACACCCAAAGAAGAGAGAAGACCTATTTTATCTTCTATCTCATCTTCTATCACATCTTCTATCACATTAAGATCATAACATGTGTACTAGTTTGACGTCACTTAAGTACAGAAAGCATACTCGTCAAGTGTGATAGAAGATGTGATTAAGGTTGAAATAGGAAATCTCTCCTCAGCAGGATCTTTAAAAGCAAGGCTAGAATAGTCATTTATTCAATAGATTAGTCAAACTAATAAATGTCGTTTTATAATAGGGATAATTACCTTTTTGCCCCTTGATGTTTGGCATAATCGTCAATACCTCCCTTAATGTTTAATACACCCTTAACTCCCTCAATGTTTGGAATAAAAGGTAAGATGGCATTTCAAAACATAAAACTAAAATAAAAATAAAAAAAAGACAATAATACCCCTTTCACTATTCATCTTTTCCTTCCTTTTCCTCTAACCCAGCCCTGTCTGGCTGCCGCCACCAGCACCGCGCCTATCACCACCGCGCCTATCACGTTGTTCAACTCCTGGAGTTGAACAACATTGCCAGAATCCCTAATCCGGATTCTTTGATAACGAAGTGAAACTATTGCCAGCGAACCATCATACAATAACACTCCCATGCTATGTGACAAATTAACATAATCGTTGCAAGAGACCTCTCATCAAGGAGAACTCCATCTTGCGATCTAAATTAATACAGACAGATTATAGCATATAGATATACAATCCACAATGACTGAGAAGTTATTGAAAACAAATATTTGAGGGAATGAGCTGTAGTTCACAGTTATAGAGCACACCTTAATAAGTGGAAAGTTATCTTTTCCACCCAAAGGACACCTAAAACTGTTCTTCTGACCGCATGCGCATCGTGAATTTGCGCACTTGAAATTGTAAAAAGTCCATATTGACTATTTCCACATAAAGAAAAAAAAAATCCTTGCATATGAGCTCACCAGTAGAAGCAAGGGTAACATAGTAGATTGGGTGAAGAAGCTCTCAAACTTCCGAGCTTTCAGAGGGAGATCTGAGTATCACATTTTTCTTTTTCTTTTTTTTTTTTCCACGAAAACAACATCAGTCTATAGACAATCACATCCTGATGGTTTTTGCTGAAACTTACATGATACAAATCATCTTATATGGTCAAAGAACCATCTTGAACTAGACAGATAGTTCATTGATGTTTCTTGCAATATAACCTTATTGAATGTGCCTGTATTTATCCAATAAATTTTGACAAGAAAACTAGAATGCACAAATGTGAAGTTGCTAAAATTTACGTCTTTCTATGCAAATCTATTTCTTGTTTTGCTAGCGTAAAGTTTCTACTGATGCTTTCAGATTCATCGAAGATTTTATGAAAACATATATGAGATTGCGAGACGGGATGATGCCTACCCGGAGAGTGGGTGGGGGTGGGAGTGGTGATGGGGTTGGTGGAGGCGAGACAGACTGAGTGAAGGAGAGGCGTCATGAAGATGAAGAGTAGAAGGGGAATATTGTCCAAGGGGCAAAAGGGATGATTCTTATTATATGTATTCGAATAACATTTTTTTTAATTAAATCAAAGGAGGTAATAGTGTATTTTTCAAACATCAATGAGGTAAGAATGTATTTTCAAACATTAAAAGAGATATTGACAATTATGTCAAACATTAAGGAGACAAAAATAATTGACCAGAGCGTTATTATTATGTGATCACAAACACTTGGACAACATTCTGTCTCAGGGCTTCAGATAGTATGGCAAACAGAAGCACAGAGGAGCATTGACATGAAGTTGCTCAGGAAGCTAGTTGCTAAGTGGATAAAGAGAGCAGTACCTAAACATAAGTGACAAAACTTTCAGATGATCGGCAAGCTCCTCTAACATGCGCAGGCACCACATACACCGTACAACTCGAGTCAATGCCTCCATGACGACGCTTTTTCATCTCAACCCACATAGCTAAAAAGAACATTAATTTTCTAGACCAGAGGCGCCAAAGCAAAGCCCTAAAGTGCAAAGGAAAGGGTGAGGAGTAAAGACAAGCGACCGGAAGGCAACTGAAGTTTTTAATATAAGAGCACACTGTCGAAACACAATTGGTGGTATCTAATCATCATCCTCAAGGACATTTCGGCGCCTCTGAATCTGCAAAAGATCAAGTATAGAACAACGGTGGAACTGTTATCTGCATGTACAGTCCTGCTAGTCGGCATAAGCAGTGAAAAACTTTGCAACTTACAGTTACTTTAGTCTGTTTAGTAGTTTGAGTATTGATTCGCTCAAGCAATGATATAAGCCTCTCCTCAGACACCTAAAACAACACTTTTGTATGTTTAGTAGTTTGACCATTACTTCTGTTATGGTGCATTAACAATTGCTGACATATCCTGATGGTTGGATACCCACAAGCAAGCAGCAAAAAGGTTACCTTTTCAACAACCTGACCCGTTTGAGCAGCTCTAATTATAACATCTTCAACACCTCTGGCCTTCTTGGGCTTTACGAGCGCAATCCGAGCAACTGCATAAATAAAGAAGATTTGTACAAGTATATCGATCACTCTCTCCAAAAGATTCTGCAAGTCCAAAAATTCTCGACCATCCTCAAAGATTACGTACATATTGTAAATAATATGTTAGCAGTTCCCAGCTCTTCCTAACTGAAGGTTGCAAAAAAAGAATACACACTCAATAAATGACATAATTACTTCCAAGCTTTTAACAATGCTGAAACATGAGATGCTGATGCCACTGCTTCTTATTAGTAATAGAGGACATGTATTCAGTGAGCACGAGGAAGTATATGATCTAATTTAATATTCCAAAATTTCATTGTCAGCAAATACTCAAACACCCATCTACTAGCAAGAAGGCTTGAGTTTTGTGCTGTTGTTGTTGCATCTCATAATCACAGTTCAACATGAGATGGACTATATGTTTCATCCTCCATGATACATCGTAAAATGAGACAACAAAAAAAAAATCAGAAAAAAGAAACTGGAATCTGCTGCTGCAATTACAAATTAAGACCAGTGACAAAGAAATATAGAACAAACTAATCACAATCAGATAATAATACTCTAGGTCATGCATATCGAGTTTCAACACCTACTACTTACAACAAAAAAAAAGAGTTTCAACACTTACAAAAAAAATTAAGTTTCAACACCTACATTCCATCTAAGATGGCCAAATAAGTCGATGAGTTCTTGATTCAATAAAATAGAAAAAGTACTCTTTTCATTGTTACTTTTTACTTTTTTGAATGCTTACTTCGTTACATACACACATAAAAAATTATATATGTATACCCACCCACCCCCACACACACGCGCACACACACATATATATATGCACGTACATTTAAATATTTTTTTGAAATAATCAACAAGAAAGTTGCAGATTTGCGAGGCATAAATAATTAAGTTTTTTAATTTTACAATATCTCACGTCTTTCTCGTGCCTCGGGGCTAAGGATCTGGGTAAGCATCAATTGCCTTCGCTCATCAGCCTCCCTGTACCAATAACAAAAAGAGATCAGATTCTTATATCTTAAACAAGCAAAAAAAAAAAAAAAAGTCACTACGACACATACATAAATTAATAACAAAGTTGAAGCAAAGCTATGTAAAGAATAAGATCCACCTCTTAGCATCCTCTTGCTCTTTCTGCTGATCGCCGTTTTGATGATTTCCCTATTTGCCATTGGTAAACATTAGAAGAGCTTCATAAAAATTAAAATGCAAGCACCAGTAGGAGCAAAAATGTACCCAAGCCACCACTTACAACACCATTCCGAGCCATCAGCTCCTGCATCCTTCTTTGCCTGATAGCTTCCAGTTCAGGATCAGCCTACAAAATAGTCATACATAGATATGGTCAATAGGCATTTTACCTCATGTCGAACAACCTGCTTTTTCAGATATCAAAGACAGCAAATTCTTTTTCCATTGCTTATTTCACAAAGTACAGATTCTAGTGATTTAGACAGACTAACTTTTGTCGTAGATAGTAAAAGGAATGTGTGTGTGGGGGGGGGGGGGGGGGGAACACATGGACAAACTTGAAAACTTTTCTACCCCTATCAACCAAAATTATAATTGAGCAGCTGCTATCACTATTCTAAACACACAATCCACTACAAGACATGGAAAAGCGACTTCCTCAACATAAGTTCTAGAATTGACTACACATACCAACAAAGCCCTGCATCCAAATATCATTTCACTTCCACCATCCGCAGTCTAGCCATTGGTACACATCGTGAAGTGGGAATCAAAGAAGCCATGTCCATTTTTGGTTATTTAGCTTTCTTTTTCCAATTTAACCGCACTTCTCATATACCCAAAAAACACATTTAACTTCCGACTTTCTCCAGATTTCATCACAAACTCTCTCTACCCTTTTTCCCTATTTCTCTTCTTCTTCCTTTCCAGAAAACACTATGGAAAATCCAGGTATTATCCCATAGTTACAAGACGCTATTTATAATATATCTCACTTTTGTACCCTAGAAAAAGGAGCTCGGAATAGCTACGGGCTACAAGTCAGGGAACAACCACTTGGAGAAATATAAAAGAGCTACGTACATAAGGCCCAAAGTACCCCAAACCTTTCCAAAACAAAGGAAGCATGCTATATACTTTGTGGCACCATATCACTCACCATCCAAGGCTCTAAACATTACATCCCTGTGGAACTAGACTTTTGATAATTGACCACCGCGGTAACTAACAGAAACCTCAACTAGAAGGCAGCGTACAGTTGGTTTAAAATTCCGTAATCAATAGTAAGTAGAAGGTTTGAAAAAGTTCCATTGATGGATTGAAAGGATACGCAAGAACTTAAGGCCCATAAATAAATGACTTAGATAACTCAAAAACAAGGTACTAACTGTTGGGATTAATTCGAGATACGTGTGATGCGCAGCACGTTGATAAGGTTTATACGAATTAATCATAAGGTGGAAGTTATGTATGATAATATTATATGTCACATATGTCGCGTAATAATATTAATTGTTACGTAAAACATCCACACGTTAAGTGATCATCGGGTATGTTCGTGGATGTATAGTGTGGTCTAAATGGAAACCCCAAATATGTAGACAGTCATATGGTCAGAGACCGCGATGGATGGGCTCAAAGTGCAACGACCATAAAGTTATGACATCTGGTCCCCGAGGGGCGACAACCCACGTGTGGCTAGTAGATAATTATTGGCACAATAATTAAATATTAATGAAGATAAGGTTGGGTTTTAAATTCAGATTTAAATTTGAATTCAGATTTAAATTTGAATTTAAGTTTAAATTTAAATCCTAACCTATCAGATCCTTCCATCCCCTCTATATAAGGAGGAGCCTCAGATCATCAAAAAAAACAGACGCATACACAGTACGCAAAAGGAAAAACCAGCGGCTATACAGTATTAGAGGGAAAGTGTGCCAAATTTTCTATAAAGCCCACACTGCCTAGCCTCTCCATCGGGTAAAGCAGTGAATTGTTGAAACCAGTCAAGGAGTGTATCAGCAATTGGTGGGAAGTCGTGAATCCTTGGATCACGCCAGATTCTTCATCATCCGGAGCAGTTGCAAAGCAGTGAATTGTTGAAACCAGTCAAGGGGTGTATCAGCAATTAGTGGGAGGTCGTGAATCCTTGGATCACGCCAGATTCTTCATCATCCGGAGCAGTTACAGTGTACGTGTTCAGATTAACAACAGCAATGGACCAAGGTACGCATTTTGTTACTTTGTCCATTGATTCGATTAAACGGTCCTATTCAGAGATTTATTAAATTAAATCCAACAAGTGGTATCAGAGCAGGCCTAATCGAATCAATTTCGTTAATCTGTTCATACTGAAAAACGGAAATTTTTCGGGTCAAAAACGTTTTTCGAAACAACTTATGGTAAATGAAAGGTTTCTGTTTTTTATAAAATCTGTCGGGCTAATAAACACAAAAGAGAGTTTGCGCTGGTGGCCAGCGCCTGGGATAGTGGATCGCAGGTCGAAGGTTCAAGCCTTCCTGCTGCGAAGTTTTTGGCTGGTTTTCTGTTTTTCTGGAAATCCTGGTTTATAATATAAAGATAAAGCAGCCTTCTTTTCTGAACAAAATATGTTTCGGCCTAGTGGTGTCAACGCCTTTTTAATTCCTGAAGGTCTCAGTTTCGATTCCTGCTGGCCGAAATTTTAGGAGTTTTTGATTTTCCAAAATTTCAAGATTTTAATATAAAATTAAAACCTCCTTCAATCTAGCACAAAAGGCTGCTGGCCTAGTGGCCAGCGCCTGGGACAGAAAGAAGGAAGTCTCCGGGTCGACTCCTCCTAGCTACAATTCTGGAGCATTTTTGCTCCTAACGCTGCTGGCGGGTTGGCTGGGGATTGGGCTGGCAATTTAGTTTCTGCCAGTCCGGCCCTGCAGCAGAAAGGGCTTCGGCCCAAACGGCTATTAAAAAAAGGTTTCAGTTCAGGCCTGTTTCAGAATAAAAGGGCTTTGGCCCAATTAGCATTTAAGTAAAGAAAAAGGAAATGAGATTCAGAAACTGGGCCGGGCGGGTATGACCCGACCCGACCCGCGCCCCAGCCCCTTAATTTTCAGTTTTTAATTATTTATTTTGGTTATTATTATTATTATTATTATTTTGGATAAAGTAAATAATAATAATTTTTTATTATTATTATTTAAAGTTTCTTTTAAGGAACATAGTAATAATGACAAGTTATTGTTATTATTACTATTTTAAAGTTTCTTTTTAAAGAAAATAATAATAATGACAAGTTATTGTTATTATTACTATTTTAAAGTTTCTTTTTAAAGAAAATAATAATAATGATGATGATAATTTAATTATTATTGTTATTATTATTAATGGAAAATAGTAATAATAATAAGTAATTATTATTATTATTTTAAAGTTCTTTTAAAGAAAAATAAAGTAAATAATAATGATAATAATTTGATTATTATTGTTATTATTTAAAGTTTATTAAGAAAAATAGTAGTAATAATAATAAATTCTTGTTATTATTATTATTATTATTATTTTAAAGAAATCCAAAATAATAATAATCAAGTGTTAAGTTTACTTTCCGGTTATTGCATTATTATGTTTATATGCGTGCAGTTATTTGTTTATTTATGTCTTATGTTTATGCATGTTAACAAATAAACAAATAAAGTTAAGGAACTTAACCCAATAAGGATCCGAATCTTGCTTGACTCGGTTTGACCGATTTCAACCAAGTTAATTCGATGGGCTAAGTTGACTGAATTAACCAGCACTTATCAATCAATGCGGTTTATACTCGTGATAGATGACTCATTGAGTTGTGATAAAAACACCGTACACATAGTTTTGTCTAAGAAAGCCGGTACTTAAGCGAGACCATTGTGACTCCACCGGTGGCCTGGAAATTATGTGGAATGGTAATACACCCTTATGGCAAGTGGGTATTGCTGAATCGGTTCTCTTCACACTCAATGTGACCCATCATAAGGTTATATCACTTGTTAAATTGATTGATAAAGATATTATTTTCTTATACCGTAAAGAGAACTGAGCTTGGTTCAAGGTGGTTCTTATTTGAGCAGTAAAGGGAATCAAGCTGGTTCGAATTGGTTTAAGTAAAACAAAACGGATGTTGGTGTTAAGTATGTACGGTCGTGCAAAAGGATCAGTCGGGAAACTGCGGATTATATAGAACCATAAAGTTACGCGACTTAGCAAATGTAGGGCTTTAATATGATCCCCTTAAAGTGCGGCAATCATATCATTGCCACTATATTTGTTATGATCGTGAAGGGCATGTATGTGTTGGAGGCAATCATTGACCAGACCAAAGGAATGTGTGATTATCGAAAACACATATGAGCATGGTAGTGGACCCAAATAGGGCCGGCGGCGAAGCTTTAAATGCATAGGTTAACTCATCGGCCCAAAGGAAGGTGGTTAACCCGTGCTTGGAGAGCCGTCATATTGACCACTACACCCAATTGTTAGAAGGTATTTGGATGACTCCAAAGAGCCCCAATATTGGAAGACAATTGGTAGATGGAATCAGGGTTCTATTTTGATATTTGGTTTTTATGCAGTTTAAAGATTACACCTGTTGTGTATTGACTTCCGTTTCTTGTTTGCTTTTCAGCAATAATGTCTAACATTAAGGACATTCCTACACTAAACGGTTCGAACTATAAGCAATGGAAAGATCAACTTGAGATGTTTCTGGGGAATGCTGATCTGGACACTGTGTTACAGTCAGATCGTCCAGCTGTGCTTACAGACTTAAGTACTAGTGAGGAAAAAACTCACATGGCACGCTGGTTACGATCAAATCGCATGTGTCTCATGATCATGCAAAAGACTATCCCCCGAATGCTTCAGGGGACACGTTTCTGAGACCACGACGGCCAAAGAATTTTTGGCCGATCTCGAACAGAGGTTTGTAAAGAATGAGAAAGTCGAGGCAGGCAATCTCTTAAAGAAACTCTGCTCGAAACAGTACCGTGGATCTGGCAGTATAAGGGAGTGCATCCTTGAGATGACTCATATCGCTTCTCAGTTAAGAAACATGAAACTAGATGTCTCTGACGACATGCTAGTTGTCATGATTCTCAACTCCTTACCTCCTAAGTTCAAACACTTCTTGGTCAGTTACAACTGCCAAAAGGAAAAGTGGACAGTGAATGAACTTATCTCACATTGTGTGCAAGAGGAGGAAAGGTTAAAGAATGAGGGGCATGAGGTCTTAAATATTGTCGCCACCAAGTCCGGTGGTAAGAAACGAAAGGCTGCGGATAAAGTTACTGTGCAAAAGGCAAACAAGAAAGAAAAGGGGGCGCCTACTACTAACGCACCCAACATCATGACTTGTTTCTTTTGCAAGAAGGAAGGACATCTCAAGAAGAATCGTACCGGTTATCATTCTTGGCTCAAGAAGAAAGGTACGTTCTTAGTTTGTTCTGAAGTTAATTTTGTTTCGGATATAGCTACTTGGTGGGTCGATACAGGAGCCACGACTCACTTATCTGTGTCTATGCAGGGTTGCCTCAGCCACAGAAAACCAAGGGACGATGAAAGATACGTCTATTGGGGAAATGGCAGCGGCATAAAGAATGAAGCCGTTGGGCATTTCAGATTGCTGTTGACTTCTGGATTTTTTCTAGATTTGCATGACACTTTTGTAGTACCGTCGTTTAGACGAAACCTTATTTCGTTTTATCGATTGGATAAAAGTGGATATTTCGGTTTGTTTGGAAATGGAAATTTTCAACTTTATCATGCTTCTAGACTTATTGGTCACGGTGTAATGTCCGAAATTGATAAACTTTATTCAATAAATGTTGCTTCAAATCAGGAAACCTTGCATGTTGTAACGCAAAACGTGAAAGCAAAATTAACTCATGAAAATTCAGGATCACTTTGGCATCGATGTTTAGGACACGTATCCAAAAACAGAATAGAACGTCTTGTCAAAACAGAAATTCTCAATCCTTTAGACTTAACCGACTTAGAGTCATGTGTATTTTGTGCTAAAGGAAAACAAACTAAAGTCCGAAGATATGAAGCAAATCGTTCAAATAGTCCATTAGAGTTGATTCATACCGATATTAGTGGCCCATTTCATCCGGTTACTCGAAATGGCCACTCTTATTTTATCACCTTTATTGACGACTATTCGCGATATGGCTACATATTCTTGATTAAAGAAAAAGCGCAAGCAATAGATATGTTCAAATCCTTTAAAGCTGAAGTTGAGTTACAACTCAACAAAAGGATTAAAGCCGTCAGATCGGACCGTGGGGGTGAATACTACGGTCGATATGATGGATCAGGAGAACAGTGTCCATGACCATTTGCTAAATACCTAAAGGAAAACAGAATTGTCCCTCAGTACACTATGCCTGGATCACTAAGCATGAATGGTGTAACTGAAAGACGAAACCGTACACTTATGGACATGGTGCGTAGTATGATGAGTCAAACTACGCTACCATTATTCCTCTGGGGAGAAGCGCTTAAAGCCGCAGCTTACATCCTCAACCGAGTACCAACTAAAGCGACGATAAGGACCCCTTATGAGTTATGGACTAAGCGTAAGCCTAGCCTTAACCACATACGGGTTTGGGGTTGTCCAGCTGAGGCGAAGCCTTACAGACCAAATGAAAGAAAGCTGGACACCAAAACAGTTAGTTGCTATTTCGTTGGTTACTCGGAAAGGTCACGAGGGTATAAATTGTACGATCCCACAAGTGTTTTTCGAGACAAATTTGGTAAAGTTATTTGAGGATACTTTGGTTCCGGGGGGAATGATTTGCATCAGCAGATCATCGAGTTAGATGAGGCACACTCAGATGCGACAGAAATGCGAATCGAACCATCTTTTGGGGAGATAGCATCAGTGATACCCGCACCTGAGGTACCTCATCCCAGTAGTGACGCTCCACAAGAACATGTTCATGTTCCTGAGGAAGTTACTGAAGAACTCGATGAATCGCCGGCTGATGCAGTTCAGGAACCTACAGTATCCCAAGAACAAGTGCCCCTAAGGAGATCCACTTGTGAACGGAGAAACCCCATACCTAGTGACTATGTGGTGTATCTCCAAGAACACGAATTCGATGTTGGTATGTTGGACGATGACCCCGAAAACGTCCAACAAGCAGTACAATGTCGAAATAAAGAAAAGTGGATAAAAGCCATGGAAGAAGAGATAAAGTCTATGCACGACAACAAGGTATAGGATGTCGTCTCGTTGCCTAAAGGTTTGAAACCCGTTGGTTGCAAATGGATATTTAAAACCAAATGGGATTCAAAAGGCAACGTAGAACGATATAAGGCTCGACTTGTTGCTAAAGGATTTACCCAAAAGGAGGGTATAGACTATACAGAAACATTCTCTCCAGTATCTACAAAGGATTCCTTCAGGATAATCATGGCTTTAGTGGCCCACTTAGATCTTGAGCTACATCAGATGGATGTTAAGACTGTGTTTCTAAACGGAGAACTCGACGAAACCATTTACATGGTTCAACCGCCTCAATTCGAGGTGGGAGATCCAAAAGGCATGGTTTGTCGACTAAAGAAATCCATCTATGGGCTCAAGCAAGCGTCTCGACAGTGGTACTTCAAATTCTCCAAAGTGGTTGTCTCCTTCGGTTTTGAGGCAAACCAAATTGACGAATGCGTGTATCACAAGTTCAGTGGGAGCAAGTTCATATTCATGATCTTGTACGTAGATGATATACTGCTTGCAACAAACGATGTAAACATGTTGAGCGACACGAAAGCCTTTCTGAGAAAGCATTTCGAGATGAAAGATCTTGGTGAAGCCTCATATGTGTTGGGACTTGAGATACGGAGGAATCGTACCCAAGGTATCTTAGGTCTCTCACAACAGGCATACATCGAAAAGGTGTTGAAGCAGTATAGCATGGATAAGTGTAAACCACTTAATACCCCTGTGGCAAGAGGAGACAAGTTTAGTCTGAAACAATGTCCCCAGACTGAGTTTAAACGTTTGGAAATGAGGAATACTCCCTATGCTTCGGTAGTAGGGAGTATAATGTATGTCTAAGTATGTACACGACCAGACTTGGCATTCATTACGGAAATGTTAGGCAGATACCTCTCTGATCCGAGCAAGGATCACTGGACCGCGGCAAAGAGGGTGCTAAGATATTTACAAGGAACGAAGCAACACGTACTGACGTATTGGAGATCTGATGAGTTAGAGATCACTGGATATACAGATTCCGATTTTGCTGGATGCCAGGACAGCATGAAATCGACCTCGGGCTATGTGTTTACTTTAGCCGGAGGTGCGATCTCATGGAAAAACGCAAAACAGACCTTATTGGCGTCTTCCACTATGGAGGCAGAATTCGTTGCATCATTCCACGCATCCAATCAGGCAATATGGCTTCGCAATTTTGTCACAGGGCTGCGGGTATTGGAGACTATCTCATCTCCAATGAGGATTTACTGTGACAGTAAAGCTGCGGTGCTATATTCAAATAACAACCGGAGTTCATCTAAAGCGAAATACATAGAGATGAAGTATCTGGCTGTTAAAAAAAGAATTCTGAGTGGTCTGATCAGTATTGAGCATATCAGTACAGACTCTATGGTGGCCGACCCTTTGACTAAGGCCGTGGAACCGGTAGTGTTTCACAAGCATGTTAGCCGTATGGGTCTTAATCCAGTTGAGGATGTTTTATCCTAGTGGGAGTCTGTAAGGTTTTTCTTTTGTTCAATAAAGTTGTTTATTTCAGACATACAGTATAATGTACATTCCGGTTATATTAAAGTTTTTTCTGCAGAAGTAATGTACATTAAGCAGTTACGGCATACATTCTGAATTCTATTGAATTCGCTAAAGAGGGCCAAGTTGGAATTAGATATGTATGATCACCTAGCATATTAATTCCACACTACATATCCATTTCAGTATCCATGTCATTCAGTAGAATGTTAGTATCATGATTTAAGAGGGACTAGTCACTAATTCAATGTGGCGACGTGCGGCTTAAGTCTTTTGCTAACATTTGCTGATGGACCGGAAAAGGAAAGACACACTAAAGGACATACAGTATATGAGCTCAAAAGGGTGACATATAATCTTTAAGATACATACATAGTCCAAGTGGGAGATTGTTGGGATTAATTCGAGATACGTGTGATGTGCAGCACGTTGATAAGGTTTATACGAATTAATCATAAGGTGGACGTTATGTATGATAATATTATGTCACATATGTCACATAATAATATTAATTGTTACGTAAAACATCCACACGTTAAGTGATCATCGAGTATGTTCGTGGATGTATAGTGTGGTCTAAATGGAAACCCCAAATATGTAGACAGTCATATGGTCAGAGACCGCGATGGCTGGGCTCAAAGTGCAACGACCATAAAGTTATGACATCTGGTCCCCGAGGGGCGACAACCCACGTGTGGCTAGTAGATAATTATTGGCACAATAATTAAATATTAATGAAGATAAGGTTGGGTTTTAAATTCAGATTTAAATTTGAATTCAGATTTAAATTTGAATTTAAGTTTAAATTTAAGTTTGAATTTAAATCCTAACCTATCAGATCCTTCCATCCCCTCTATATAAGGAGGAGGCTTCACCTCCTCAGATCATCAAAAAAAACAGACGCATACACAGTACGCAAAAGGCAAAACCAGCGGCTATACAGTATTAGAGGGAAAGTGTGCCAAATTTTCTAAAGCCCACACTGCCTAGCCTCTCCATCGTGTAAAGCAGTGAATTGTTGAAACCAGTGAAGGGGTGTATCAACAATTGGTGAGAGGTCGTGAATCCTTGGATCACGCCAGATTCTTCATCAGTCGGAGCAGTTGCAGTGTACGTGTTCAGATTAACAACAACAATGGAGCAAGATATATTTTCCGCATTTTGTTACTTTGTCCATTGATTCGACTAAACGGTCCTATTCAGGGATTTATTAAATTAAATCCAACACTAACATCCCCAGATTTTTTTTGGGGGGAGGGGGAGGGGGGGATACTATGGTCTACACGAATGTTTAAAGCAATATTTCATTGTCGTCTTGTACTTCAAAATCTGTCCAGCACCAAAAAATGATCTGATATCCAGATATGCATAATTTCCTAGAAGAAATATAATTAGAGCGATTTAAAAAGGAAAATTAAACCCCTATGCATCAAATAATAACCTAATGCAGCTCAGATTCAAACAAATTCAACATCAAAACGCTGAATACACTCGTGTGGGCATAGGGAGGAGAAAGAATTACCATGGCTGTAGACACGAAGAGAGGAAAAGGTGGCAGAAGCAGTACGACTGCTGCGTTTCAACAACGCCTCTTTGAAGTTTGAACATGACAAGATGTGACCACCGGATCCGACTTACCACTTTATACCAATGTCCTCTTTTTTCAAATGTTCATTACAAATGCTTATCCTGCGCTTCGGAAGTATTTTCTTTTCTTTTTCTTTTCTGAAGGAAGCAAACCAAGTGTATGGGACGCAATTTTCTTTTTCTTTTCTGAAGGAAGCAAACCAACCTTATCGGACATATCCTTGTGTCTCAAAATTTTACTTTTAACTTTTTAATATAGTACCACAAATTTATATTTTAGGGCGAAAAGATATACAATATTAAATATATATCCTACTATAGTTTTTATTACGAGTGTCATAATAGAACCCCCAAGATACACTTACCAGTGTCGTTTAAGAAGCTATCCTTAGACGACACTAGCAAATGCGTCTAAGGAATAGGTTGTTTCTATATCAGAAAGGCTGCTTTTGTGGATGCAAAACCACTCAAGTCTGGACGGCCTACCACCTAGGACCAAGACGGCACTATCGGATGCGTCCAACGGCCTCGACGCTGCTGCTAGGTCCGTTCCAGGCCTGGAAGCCAGAAACACACAACCAATTTAAATTCAAAATTGACAAGAGAATGCAAGTTCATTTATTTTATATATTCAGGAAAGAGTCGGGACAGACTGTTGGGCCATCAAGAGGTCACAATTGCAGAAGATGGAAGTGACAGAGATAAGTATGTTGAGGTGGATGTGTAGGCATACAAGGCTAGACCAGATCAGAAACGAGGTGTTTCGAGAAAGGTTAGGTGTGGCTAGTATATCAGATAAGATAAGGGAGGGAATAATGAGATGGTTTGGACATGTCAAGCAGAGACAGACAACAATGTCAGTCAGAGCAATTGAAAGCCTCATTGTAGAGGGGAACAGAAGTAAAGGCAGGCCCAAACTGACTTGGGATGAGCAGATTAGGCACGACCTACTAGATTTGCACCTCTCTGAGTACATGGTCCATGATAGGAGTTTATGAAGACAAAAGATTAAGGTTAACGAGGTATAGGTCATATATAGGGACACCTTAGAGTATATTTAGGGACATAGATAGGCTTAGACACTATCTACGCTTTAGATTGACTTTGCATTTGTTTGTATATGTTTTACCGTTGTTTTGCATTACATGTACATATACATGTTATGTGTATTTTAATATCGAAAGCCTCTGTTGAGAAAAAGAATTTGAGTGATTCACAAAATGCATGATTTAAATAACGCGTGTTTAAGAAATACATGACACAATTTATTACTTGACACGTTTTTGCAACAAACTTGTCTTATATACTTTATATATAATGTTGCCGTACTAACAAGTCATGAAGCTTTAAAGCTTACATCAAATGGAAAACATTTGTTGTGTTTAAACTATTTTCAGGTGCCACCATTAATGAAATAAACTAGTTCATTAAGTGAAGTACTTAGTTAAATGAACAAAGTAGTTCATTAAATGGAGATATATTTGGAAAAGACATGATGACAAAAATTGAAGAATGGAAAGTCTCCTTCTACTACTCATCACATGTTTTTATATAATACATATATATATATATATATATATATATATATATATATTCAGATTTTTTTTTGAAAAGGCACGATACACATATATTCCAACATACTACTGACACGTTACATATATTACGAACGTACGCCAGCGTCACACCACTATATTACCTCATATTTATGAGTATATTCAGGTCTTATATCATAAGATATAAGTCATGGTGATGAAAAAATTATTATGACACGTTACAAGGTTCTAAACCAAAAATTGTCGTATCAGGTGACAACCGAAACTTCGCCAATGTGTCACGTACTTGCCATATATAGATGGCCAGCCCCTACACTTCAAAAATGGCCACAAATTTTGTGGCTAACATGGTACACTCAGCCATAAAACCATTCTATGTTGGCACACACAAATCACCCCTAATTAAAGGCAAATTATGGAGATTCCAAATTCATCTTTTTAAGCACATGGGGCGCCTAATATAATCAGCCATTAGAGCTGAATATTCAATTTATTTTATGTATATTATGTGTGGCATAATATATATAACATGTGCAAAAAGTTTGAATTTAATCGGAGAAAAACCGCGTAATCGACAAAAGTCGAAAATTCGATTTTCTACAAACACGACACATGGAACGTTTTTGGCATGACATGTAACATTTATCTAGACACTTTTTACATATTCAATACATATTAAAGTGTTCTATAATATTCAAAATAGGGCTGATTGGAATATACCATACATGTGTAATTATTGTGCACTATTTTACAAAGTTTACAAAAATAAAATTTAACACATGTCCAGGATGCATATACACGCCTACTACAGCCTTGGTGGAGCTTATGTGGAGCTTAGTTGGCATATCAATTGGTGGAGAATAAGCCACACAAGGTTAGTGACATAATGGAGGAAGCTACACAAGGTAACATTTCAAACTTTCTAGCAAATGAAACACATGCTGAAAATTCAGCATGTGAGAATAGGTATGGCCGAATTTTGTCTTGAATTTTGATCAAATTTGCTTCTAAATTTGAGGTGATTGATTGTATAATATTTGGAAATCTTTTGAACTTCATTTGGCACATGTTTTTCGTTTTATTCTCAGATTTTTACGTCCACTAAATGATGACAAAACTCATCCAATCATGAAGTACCAAGTAAGCAAAGTCAAGATATTTATCCAATCAAGTTGTGCCAAGTAAGAAAGATGGTGTCACATCTATACAAGGCATTCTTCCAAGGACATAAAAGAGAATTCTCAAGGTGAAGAAAGACCCTAGGGGAGGCGGCCACTCTCAAATAAAAAGAAGAGAAGAGAGCAAACCAAGACAAGACAATTCTCATAATCTCACAAGTGCAAAAAGTGTCTTTATTCTCTTAAACTACATTTCTTTCTTCTTCTTCTTCTCTCAATCCTATTGATCTTATATTCATAATATTGAATAGGCTTTGATTAGACCACCATACACGTTTAAATTGTAAAAGGTTGATCAAGGTGTGATCAGACCTTCATCCGTTCGGTGGTGGTGTTTGTGATCAGTGTGATTTCTTGTATCGTTTGTTTAAGTGGAGTTGGTGTGTAACTCCAGCAACCTTTGTGGTAAAGTGTTATTTTGTGATTAGTGATAACCGAGGAAGGTGTCCTCGAAGACTGGAGTAGGTTGTGTTAATCGAACCAGTATAAAATTCTCGGTGTTATTACTTTCAGCACTTTACCTTCAGTTTCCAGCACTTTGTAACGTTTTTATTGCAATAGTAAAAATATCAAACGAATTTTAAAAATCATAAAGTTTTGCATAAACATAGACACACCTCTTAAGTTTCATTTGGCACAAGTTTCAACCCATTTGGACAAGTATAAGTCGATCAAAGTTAATAGTTCTGAGACTAGTGCAATCTGATTTTTAGACTTGTAAAGGTTGAGAACATCAACATATTTGACATACTTTCCAAATGAATTTTTCAAAACTGTTGCAAACCATTAAAATAAATATCTTAAGGGGCTTGTCATTAAATTTTCAGACCATTTGGAGTTACGAATTAATCGGAATAAAATTTTCAAATCGGAGTACTGTCTCTGGCAGATTCGCGCAATCTGACCACGAACGTATTTTCAAAGGGTTAGAGGTTGAATTTTAATCTGAAATTTTTAGGGGATACTCAGAACATCTGAGAGTAGAATCTCTCCAAATTTTAGAATTTTTGAAGGTCTATAACCTAGTCTTTCAAACGTTTCAAATCAGGATCTGAAAACATAAATTGTTTTCAGAAGTTAGGTTTTTGGGTCAAAATATTTTAAAAACCAAAGTTTCCGCACCTACTATTCAACCCCCCTTCTAGTGGTGCCTCGCAGGTCCTACAGCCTCTTCATTGTATTTCCTGAATTTCCTCACTAACACACTAGCACATCATATTTCTATTATTATGTCATTTATACAGGTAAATATAGTGTAGCGCCCCGTCCGAAACCAGGATTCCGGCTCAGTGCATCCGCCATACTCTAGTCCATAGAGTACAATGCGTCGATACTATACATGTACAGGTCGACATGAATAATGAATCGATAAGCGGAAGCAACATAACATAAACAAATCGTCACCGACATGCAATGTACTATATCATAAACTGTACAAATCATCATATACAGAATACTGAAATCTTCTATCATACATCATAGTCCGAAACTTAATGCCTTCGAAGTAATCTCTCAGTATGCTCTTCGTTATCAAGTGGTCTATTTACCATATCTTCAACGAGTCTGTATAGTGATACATGTTATCTGAAAAGTTATAAATGAGGCAAGTATGAGCGATAGCCACCGACTTTTAATCGCTCCGCAAGTAGTCTTACCAGATACGACATGTGGATCATACATGGGGAGACGGGGTAACAAATCATAATAACCATACATTTTAAGTATAATAAGCACGTCTCCTTTCTAACAAGTAAAGTATCATATCATATCAATAAACTGCTGTAAACTGGAAGCATGTAAATAAAGAAGATTTCAAAGCATACATATCATAACAACATCTCATTCTACTTAATCCGTAACATCATACTACATCCATACTTAACTCTTAATCCATACTTATACCATCTTTGCATACCTTACATGCACTACATTTTCATACTTAACACTACATTGTCCACTGTAGTGCTATCATATACTTAAAGAATTCTTAATCATAACTCTAAGGTAACATGGTTTGACGTGGTGCATAAAACATGACTTTTCATAAAATGACTTTTCATAAACATGACTTTTCATAATCATGACATGATTTTCATAACTTGCATAACATGACATTTTCATAACATGAAGACATAACATTTTCATCATTGGCTATGACACTTTTCATAAGAATAATAACACACGACATACCGATTGATTCCCCATATAGTACATGTACGACATAACATCATAAACATATGTACATGTACTAACGGTGACACGCTATGACAGAGATCCCGTGTCCCAGACCCGTTGTTACACTCAGCCATATACGTAATCATATGCCCCTGACATCTACCACCCCAGTACCGATGTCACACTGGCAAACATAACATGATCGTAATCATGAACATAACATAACATAACATAACATATCGTGTGTCAATGGAATCAATTGTCTCACGTTTATTATTCACATGCATATAAACTTTCAAAACATGAGATGTGACAACATAACTTAGCAAATCTTGTTTTCATGCAATGTGAGACTCGGTCAAATAAAGGTATCTTGTCATACTACCACTAGTAACATCACTTACTTATTTACACTCTACTTATCATAACTTAAAGAAATACCATAACCCTCCTTCCATAATATCAACTCTACACATATACTTCATAATTCATAACTTAAGTACCTAGGACGTAAACTTCCTATTTCCTTCAACATATCATCTAGGAATTTCATAACTTATATCTTAGCTTGCACATATTCATATATAACACATAGAATACAATTAACATGAAATAAAATCATTTATGATATTAGGCCTAATGACCGAAATATATTCAACATATCATCTAGGAATTTCATAACTTATATCTTAGCTTGCACATATTCATATATAACACATAGAATACAATTAACATGAAATAAAATCATTTATGATATTAGGCCTAATGACCGAAATATGTTTATGGTTTATACATATATAAAATCATTTTAGAATATATCGTATAATATCCAAACTTATTCATTTTCTTATCTTTAACATATATATATATATATATATGTATACGTAAAACATATTTAACCATACTGTAGCATTAAGATAGTCTTATGGCCGAAATGTATGTATATACCCATATATTTAATCCTTTTTATAATACATTATATATATATATATATATATATTCAAAACTTACTCATATTACTACACATATTGTCAAATACATCAAACAAGCTCTTACCAATATCATTTAACATGTAGTTCTTAGTATTGTTATTTCATATATTGTACTTATATTCTTTGCATACTACAATCTCAGTTCAATTCATAATTTTTTTATACACTCTACATACATATATCTATAACATCGTGTATATACTTTTGTGTAACCGTATTAGTATTTTTTGGTACATAAACCATACTTAACAAACGCATATTACACTTAATTCATATTGTTAACTTGTAAGGAACACATAAAATAAATATGAATTACTATGTTCGCATGAAATGCTATGTAAAATAGTGACAAATTGTATTTGTATGTTGTTGTGTGTTATGTGTTGTAACAACTGTAAAAATAAAAGAAATTATGTATATAGTACATTTGTCTTTTAACACTACTTGCGTATTGACTACTATAACATGTTCACCTATGATTATACTGCAATATATGTCGCTCTAATATGCTGTAATATGTTAAATATAATGTTACGTGGCTGCCGTAACTAATGATATAGTGTTTTATAGTAAAATAATTCATGCCACAATTTCATAATGGCCGAACCATATGTAATTTGGTACATATAGATATATTTTCTTATATTACACTTTTATGTAAGTATATCATGTCATAATTCATTTAGTTGTATTTTCATAAAACTAAAGTCATTTAAGCCACCAAATACCTATAAGCCGAAATACATGTATAGTATGTATATAAATATATATATATATATATATATATATATATATATATATATATATATATATATATATATATCACTTTCTAAATACCTAACACATGAAATAAATCACTTGAATCTTAAAATACCCATTAGCCGTAGATGTGTATGTGAGTATTTACAAACATCACTTTGTTAACATCTTACATTTCATTTTATTTTATTTAATGTGAAGGCCGAAATCTTCTTCCTTCACCTTGTATGCATAAATCTCATTTTCTTCATTTTTTATATTCATATTATATAGTGGTTGATTTATATTATGTAAATAACTCACTTTCATATCTTATGATATATATTCTAAATATATATACTCATAATATTTAGTAAACCATCTTTAACTAAAAAAATATGCCGAAAATATACATATGTATATATATTTATACAAATGTAGTGCATATATATATAATTATATATATACATTCCAAAACAAACCATTTTCATCATGAAATACTCTTTGGCCGTGTGTGCCATCTATATAGATATTATAAATATATAACATCCTATACCTTATACATTTATACCCGTATATATTCTACATGTATATGCTTACACACATATCTACATATTTTAGTGTGACTGTATAATATACATATATATCAAGTATATATATGCAAATATATATCACAAGAAACATAGGATATATGCAGAAAAATGGCGAAGGAGACTAGGGCGACCACCGGCGCTGCGGCATCCGCCGCCGTCTAGCCCCAGCCGATCACTCAATTTTCCGGCATTGCTTGTTTCCCGGCTACCACGTTTTCTGAATCTACATTGGTGATTTCTTCCAACATCCATTTTCCGCGATCGCTATTTCTATGGAGCCACCGCCGCCCTCCTTTGCGGCAGTCGTTGCAGGCGCTTCTTCTGCACAAAGCATCAACATTTCACCAAAGACAGTCTCCCGATACAAAGGTATCCCCCTAATCTCCTTCTTGGATTCCGAAATCGATGCCCTTGCAGCCCCATTCAAATATTCCTTGGTGGGCACCTTCTGGTATGGTCGTCCTCCTTTGAAGGTCATACGTGATGTGTTTGAAAAGATAGGTTTTCATCATGATCTCCGTATTACTCTACTTGATCAAACGCATATACTGCTGAATTTTCATAATGAGGCAGACTATTTGCGCTGTTTTTATCGTCGTTCTTGGCATATCTCGGGTTGTCATATGCGCATTACGAAATGGACAGTGGATTCTGATCCTACTACTGATGTTCCGATAGTTCCGATCTGGATTGCATTACCGGGTCTCCCCATTCATCTTCATCGTAAACAGGCGCTTTTTGAAATAGTTCGGTCTATTGGATCACTGCTTAAGCTGGAAGTCGCCACCGCAGAAGGGCTACGGCCGTCGGTGGCAAGAATCTGTGTGGAAGTTGATGTTTCACAGGATATGCCTCAAAAGATCTATTTGCAGGCAAATAATCGATACATTTTGTAGTCTGTCGTCTATGAGGATTTGCCGTTATTTTGTACCTCATGCAGGCGTTTAAGCCATGCAGCTACGTCGTGCCCTCCAGCGAAACCTGCTTCGGTCCCGCCGCCTCTGCCTCCACCGCCTCCCCGTCGGCCTGTTCAGCGCTGGACACCGGTTAAAAATAAAAACTCTGCGCCTGCGATCACAGAGACAGAAGCTCCACCGCTAGCTGATCCAGAGTCACCACACGATAATACTCAGGACCATACGGACCATGTGACTGAGACAGCACCGCTACATAACGATTTCGATATTGGGGAATTGGGACATACTTCAGATAATGATCTCCCACCAGATGATCCTCCCTCTGATATTCCAACAGTCCCGGATGAGGTTGTACGTCGCATGCAACTTATGCCACCTACGCCAGACACGGAAATACTTATCTCGCGTTTACAGGATTTTACAGACTCAACAGAATTTATTCCGGTTGTTCCTCGTAGAAAGAGACGCACGAAAAAAGATCTCCCTCCTCTGCCGCCATCTACTATTCTTACACGCAGTGCTTCTCACGCTATTCAGGGAAGTGATACTACTCTTTCTCAATGAATATTATGATTTGGAATATTAGAGGCATAACTACCTCTCTGACTAGATTACATCAGTTAATTCGTGATCATCGTTTACATTTACTTTCTTTGATAGAGCCAAAACATCCAGCTTCTTCTATTGCTCGTTATGCTTTAAGCTTTGGATTTACGGGACATTTTTCATCACAATCTGAACGAATTTGGTTTTTCTGGCGTGACTCAGATTATCAGTTGGTGACTGTGCAAGATGATGATCAAGTGATTCACTTTACTTTGCTCTTTCTCCCTTTGCAGTATTCGTTTGTGCTCTCTGTGGTTTATGGCAAGCATACGATTTTACAACGACGAACCTTGTGGCATGCTTTGAATACATTTTCGGAAACGTCTATATTGCCTTGGATAGTAGCGGGGGACTTTAATACCTTTCGCTCATTATCAGATCATGATGGCCGTTCGAATCTATCTCTCTCGGCGTTACAAGATTTTAATGATTGTATAGAGACATGCAGTTTGATGACACCACAATTCCATGGATCAAAGTTTACTTGGACAGACGGCAGAGGACTTGGCAGAGGACGGCGGCGGTTGGATTGGTTATTTATTAACTCTGCTTTCCATGATAAGTTCGACGATTTACAACTCTCCCATCTATCTCGCGCTACTTCGGATCATACACCTATGTTGTTTTTATGTCGCATTGGACAGTCCAACCAACGTCGTTCTTTTCGATTTTTAGATTCTTGGTTGCTACATTCGGATTTCCATTCTTATGCCAAAGATGCTTGGGAGTCTTATTCTACTACGGGAGGCATGTATGGTTTCTACTCCAAGTTGTTCCGTTTCAAGAAAGATATCCAGCGGTGGAACAAAAATATTTTTGGCAATATATTTTCTAATGTTCAGATGGCGGAATCAAAGTTGTCACGTGCTGAAACTATTTGGGACGAATCTCCTACTGAAGAGAACAGGATAGAGTATCACAAGACAAAGGCTGAATATCTGCAAGCATCCTCCTATGAGCTGAATTTCTGGAAACAAAAGTCCCGCATAAGATGGCTACAAGAGGGAGACGCAAATACAAAATATTTTCATTCCATCGTCAAAGGTAAACGACTGCAATTACGGATTCAACAAATACGAACACAAGCAGGCGGTATTTGTTCTACATCGGACGAAATCATGTTAGAGGCAGTACGTTTTTACACATCTCTATTCGCTCGGGACCAAACTCAAGATTATGATGCTATTCTTCGTTATATTCTGCGAGTGATTACTTCGGAGGATAATAATTTATTAACTGAAATACCCATGGAACCAGAAATTAAGGCAGCAGTTTGGCATCTTGATCCTGCTAGCGCAGCAGGCCCAGATGGTTTTCATGGTCAATTTTATCGAGCCTGTTGGTCTTTTATTCATAATGATGTAGTAAAAGCAGTGCAAGAATTTTTCTTGGGCATTCCTCAACCTATGGTGATGGCAAGTGCACTTATTACGTTTATTCCTAAAAAGTCATCTCCTGATACCTTCAGTGATTTTAGGCCAATATGTTTAACAAATTTTCTGAGCAAAGTATGCACAAGAATTATTGCTAGTCGTTTGAGCGCCTTACTCCCGCGATTAATCTCTTCGGAACAAACGGGCTTCCTGTCCGGTTCAGATATTTCCTCTCAAGTACTTATGGCTCGTGAGATGATACATATGTTAGATAAAGGTGGTTCCCAGGTATGTCTTAAGCTAGATATGATGAAAGCATTCGACAGAGTCAGTTGGGAATTTTTGAAGCTTTTACTGCGTGCTTTTGGTTTCTCTGGTTTCTTCATTCGTATTATACTGAACCACCTGCGCGCTACCACTCTAGCAGTATTAATTAATGGTCAACCTTCATCAACTTTTCGGCCATTTAGAGGGGTGAAACAGGGGGATCCTCTATCACCGCTACTTTTTATACTCTCTTCTGAGGGATTTAGCAGGGGACTGAAAGCATTAACGGATGTTGGACGTTTGCAGCCATTTCGATTGGGAAGGATACCGTTTCATATAACACACTTGGCCTATGCCGATGACTTGTTAGTATTTTTGCAAGGAACACAGCAAAACTTGCGCCACTTTCACACCTTCCTCACACAATATGAAACTGTTTCTGGGCAAAAAGTAAACTTCCAAAAAAGCAGTATGATCCCTTCTACTCAGACATCAATGCAGCAGCGGCGCAATTTTGAGAGGATAATTAACATGCGATGCTCAACCCTGCCTTTTAAGTATCTTGGCTCCTATTTGCACAAAGGTATTCCTCGTGCTCGACACTGTGTTTCTTTATTGCAGCATATTGATGATAAGCTTCAAGGATGGCAAGCTAGACTACTTTCCGCAGCGGGACGGTTAGTTTTGTTACGCTCTGTCATAGCAGCATTGCCGCTCCATCTCTTTGCGTCAGGTGGATTACCTAAATCTGTTATCAAAGTCATTAATCGGAAAATGACATGTTTTTATTGCGGCCCTAGACATCACTGGATATCATGGCATACAATTACTACGCCTCAAGAAGAAGGAGGACTAGGGATTCGCGATCTCAGCGTGTTACAAAAAGCTTATCACTGCCAAATTTGGTGGTCATATCACCAAAATACCACGCTTTGGAGTCAATATATGCATGCCAAATATGGTCATCGTGGGGACTACTTGCCTCGATTACCTGATTCACCGATTTGGAAATTAATTTGCAAGATACATCCTTTCTGCCTTTCTCAAACATCTGGTCAAGGTACACATTTAATATGGTTGCACACACCAACGGGTGAGTTTTCTCTACGCAATGCCTATGAAAATAGTCGCATCACACATCCGCACCTACTATCTGCAAAATTCATATGGTTTAAACAGCACTCCTCAGTCATACAGATATTCTTATGGCGACTATTTCATTCGGCGATACCGATGGAGGATTATATTGGCAAGTATATTACATCTCGTCCTACGCAATGTCCTTTGTGTAAAACTGCTTCGGCAACGGTAGATCATGTCTTTCTTCACTGCCCATATGCGAGGCCGATATGACACTATTATGTTGGGGAATTGCACTGTCTGCCACCATCATCATTGCACTTGCGGCAGTATATTCTTGCTTGGTGGTATCGTTCCTCCTTTTCGTCACTACTTGGGGTATTCAGAATTGTAATTCCAGCGGTCATTCTGTATACTATCTGGCGAGGCTACACCTCATTAGTCTATGGCAACCAATCTAGCATTACACTCGCATCTCTTCAAGCATCTATCCGCTATGACCTTACTATTTGGTGCAAAAAAGTAGCGGGAACCAAAATAGCCACTGATCCTAGAAGGTTCTTGGCTTGGTTACAGTCTCTGCCAGTCCCACGACCTTGTCTGATTCGTTGGCTAACACCACCACCCGGGCGCCTTAAATTGAATGTCGATGCGGCGGTTGGTCGACAGTATGCAGCAGGGGGTGCTATATTGCGTGATCATATGGGATCTTGTGTGGGTGCAATTTCATTCAGGCTATGAGTGAGTACACCGCTCCATGCGGAAATTCAGGCTGCATTATTTGGCCTGTTATATTTTCTCCCGCTACATCGAGTCATCATTTTAGAATCTGATTGTAACCAGATGATTTCTCGTTTGGCCCGCCCGCAGCTGGTACATGGGAATTACTATCTTAGCATGCTTCACAATCTGGTTCATCTCCACCGCCTCGATTATCATCACATTTATCGCGAAGCAAATATGGCAGCACATTATCTAGCCCAGCAAGCAATGCTGAATCCTATCACACAGTACTATTCATCACGTACTCTCCCTTCATTGGTGCGTGCCTCCGTCTCTTTGGATCTCTCCTCCACTCAACTGCGGGTCCCTTGATATTCTCAAGTCTTCCACATGGATTGGCGTTGTTTCTCTCTTTCTGCCTGTACCCTAATGGATACAGGCAGGCTCGTTTTTGAGAGGCTTCTTACGGTACCACAACAACTCCCTTATGCATTGGCGGTCAATGCGACTACGCATATCACGACGTATCATCACATCGCAGCGTCGCCTTGGCCTAATCTGTGCCAAGGCGGCTACGGTATGTGTTCGGTTTTTCAGTTTCATCCTTCTTTGCTTATTGCTATCATTGGTATAACTTCTTCTTGGCTATTTTCCGAGGTATGTCTGTTCCAGAAGACACTTCATCCAGCTTGCCACAACGCACTAGAGCGACTGCAGACTACATCAACTACTGCATCAACCGTTGATTTTGACACATTTTTACACTCATTTCATATCAATGACTGTTGTATAAATATGTACGCTTTTTTCTTCGCTAAGGTTTTATCCACAAGGGTGGTTTTACTTAGCAAGGTTTTAATGCGGCATATCATATACGACTGGAGATATGACATTATTTGTTCTTTAATTCATTTGTTCTCATACGATGATTTCTTTGTAATATGGTTTTCCTCCGCCACAAGTGAGGCTTTTTAATCAATAAAATGTTTCGTTTAAAAAAAATATCACAAGAAACATAGATTTTACATATTCTTGAGAAGAGATCTTGAACATACTACATGATGATCCAACATTGATATGAACACAAATACTTAGTATTTGTAAAACCATGTAGGATGGGGTAGTGGGATGTATAAGAAATATGTAAAATAAAAATATTATCTCCCTTTTCTTGTGCAACTTTTGGCTGGTGATGTAGAAGAAGGATGAGGCAACATGAGGAAAGAGTGTAAAAGGAAAAGAAAGTAATAAAGTGGAATAAAAAATTAGTGCATGGTGTTGTGAAATGATTAAGGAATTGTTTTGTTTGGTATGTGAAGAAAGTAGAAGATTCCCACTTTGATAAGAGGGTGGGCGGCCATATGGGGGAAATGGGTTTGTCTTTTGTTGCCATGTAAGATAAAATGAAAGAAAATATGATACTAGTGTGTATTATAGTTATCGTATCGTGTATTTTATTCGGTTTGATTTATCTCTATCGACCTATGCTGCTACCGACTAATTTATTTAAATACCTTGTATGTCCGATACAGTCATTGTCTAGTCCCAACCAGTCTCGTTATATCCGTTAACTTACCTTAAGGTTAACTTTAAGTGTGTTTCTAACCCCGATATTTAATGTCGATGTCTTTATTAACTCTAAATAAAATTTTAAATTCCACCAAAAATTTTATTGACATCGCACTCGCGTTCTATTTTCCATTATTTTATTTCATTTCCACTAGTCCGGAATCTCGGGTCGTAACATATAGAGCTGGGCGTCTCACTGGAAGTAGACTCTCTATCCCTTGGACAGAGGTATTGTTTGCCTACCAATTACCCTCTCTAGACCCTAGCGATAGCTTTTGCTGTCGTTGGGATATACTGGGTACGGATGATGATGATGAATTCAGGAAAGAGTCAGACCTGAAATTTTAGAAGTTTCCGAATACAAAACATTGAATTTACTCGACGCGCTTTGGTGGTTGTCAAAAAAGTCGAACATAATGATGGTTTTGAATTCGTGTTTAGATGGCCATGTTCATGTTCGAGCAAATTTGAAGGGTTCAATTAGGATATCGTGACAATATACAATTATGAAAATCTAAGACAAGCAATATCCAAAACTGGTAACGTTCACCGTACATTCTATTCTCAAAAAAGGTCAAAGAAACAACGGGATGGAGCTCCAAAACCCAAATGCACCATCGAAAAAATTATGAAACTCTTAGAAAGATCTGCAAATTGAATTATAATTGTGTATATAAGGCTTTAGCCTATGATTTGTGTGTTTTATCATTAATAGCGACCTATGTCGTATGAGTATTGTATTGTACGACAACTATTATGCTTTTTATGTTATCTCATTAAGTGTACAATTTATTATTACTTTTAGTATAATCTAAAAAAAAATGTTACATATGAATTTATTAAATTGAGATGCTTGAAGGCGAGCAAAGGTGCTATCTATTCTATTGTTATAAACAATCCTCCTCAAAAACCCTTGTTCAGTTTTCAAGAATTGTTTCCAACTCTGGCCGTGTGCTATTTGATAGGATTATGAACGTTATCCTCCAACTTAGTTGCGTGTTCGTTTACCAATAACAAGAACTCACCCTTGGGACGTGTCTTCAAGTTTGAAAGATTTAATTCTCCTATAAAATTTACTCAAGATTTTGATATAGAATTTAACATTGATTAATTTGATCAAAAGCACAAGAAAATATTCTTGTGGTGCTCTCAAAGGCTTGGCTGAAATTCTCAAATATTATTAATGTATGTTATACAATAGTCGGCTGACCTAGGTGTTGAAATAGACAAAAACCCTATTCTAAAAAAATACCAAGAATCTTATTCAAGCTAAAACCCTGCAAATTACACCAACCTCGGGACGCGATTTTGAGTCTTCTAGAAGCCAAATTTTGATTTTGTGGTCTTCTAGAAAGCTGTAACCATGGATATTAGTTTTCTATAGCATTTTAAATCATATCAATCCAAAATCTGTAGACAATATAAAGAAAATTCAAACACTATTAAGAGAATAAATAAGATGAATATCATCACCAGTTAGAATGACTAAGGCATGTAATACATTTTTTTTGTTTATGATTTAGGGAAAGAAGTCTATGCATGTATGTAAATGTGTTTAAATATATGACATGATCTAACTTGGTGTCTTCATAAGGATGTCATGTTTAAACCCTAGTCATGAGGTTTATAGTTGGCTTTGTTATTTGACTTGGAATTTCATGATAAAGAGAAATTTGTCCAGAAGTTCAAATGTGAAAAAAATGAAATAACTAAGACTGGTTATTTTTATTACATATGTGAACATGAAATTTTCTAGTCTTAGATATTATGTCTTTGTGGTTATGCTAAAAGAAGTTTGTGGCAAACCTAAAAATCATTTAAGATGGATTTCTATGTTTGATATTAGCATTTACTCTAACTTCATGCAAGTGTTGCTAGTCATACTTAGTCACCCAAGTAACTATATATAGAGCATTTTTCAAGAATGATTATATGTTAGATAACATTTGGCCTATTTAGTGTTGATTTTAAAGTAAATTGTTGTTTCCATTTCCAATGGAGTTAAGTGCACACTCTTCTTTGACTTTGGAATATGATGGAATAAAGCAAAATGACTCACTAAATTGTCTGCATTTCTTATATTGTGAAGCAGCAGTTGACCGACACAGCTTGACGCATTATTATGGGTCATCGGGAAACAACTTCCGCATGTTTCTAACACATGGGTATAGTTTCATACATCCGACCTCTCCATACCCCGCCATAGGCGGGAGCTTCTAAGGCAATGGAGTAATGTTGTTGTTGTTGTTGTTTAAAGTCAACTGTTGAATTAATAATTGACTTTTGTCACTTAAATTGAAATTAAATAATTGTCTTTACATTCTGCCGTTATTATCCAAGTTACTTTCACTCAGTCAAGTGACGAAAGAACCGAATCGTGTGATACTGATGTATCATTGTTTTTACCTTTTGTAGGACATTCATACAAAGAAAATCATTAGGTGTAGTATTGAACCCGAAAGTTTGTATCCTGTTGATGAAGTGACCCATCGAGACACCGCCTTACTTTCTCATGGAACAATCACTCAACAAATCTGGTTGTGACATCGATGTATTGATCACCCATCCCTCAATTACCTCCATCGTCTTTTTCTTATACTATTTACAAGTAACGATACTCCTCATTTATCTTGTGAAAGCATTCTTCCAGCCCAAATAATACCCCAGTTAAGTCTATGTTTTCTTTAATGCACTCAGATTTCTGGAAGCCTGCACCTTACCCTACTACTAATAGCTTTCAATACTTTGTCAAACGTAAATCTGAAGTATATGCAGAATGTGTTGACTCTTTCCGGATCATTCAAACTCAATTCAATAAACAGCTAAATCATTTGATCTGACACCAATGAAGAATATATGTATAAACCATGAAATGAAGACCTTTTCTATGAAAAAAGACCTTATTCATTAAATCTCTTGTCTAAATATAACCTAACAAAATAGCATTGTAGAAAAAAAATGCATTTTCTTCAAAATGACATGAACCATAACACTTGGATCCAGTGTTCTCAAATACTTTTGGCCTAAAGTGGTTACCACATCAGCTTATCTTCTTAACCGCTTGCCTACAAAAACCTCTGACCATGAAACTCCTCTTCAAGTCCTATAAACCCAAACACCAATACCACATATATTAAATGTTCCTCCATGTATCTTCAGTTGCTCCATCTTTGTCAACCTTCTAAAAAAATAAAGATTTAAATTCGATCTGTATGCTATTAAATGTTTCTTTGTGGGATATACGGTTCATCAGAAAGGGTACCACTGCTAAAACCCACTTAACTGCAGTATATATGTCACAATGGATTACTATTATTATCCTAACCAACCTTAAACTCAAGGAGAGATTACAAATGACTCACTCGATGGGTTGATCATTCCGGACACTATTCCCACGCCTTTAGGCACCATGTCCACAAGGACACTCATCAGCACAACAGAGACCAATGAACTCATACCCACCAATGATCCACCTTCGGATGATGTCAGGTAAAAGGTAAACGAAAAGAATTTATACCAAACGAATGTGAGTTTAGATGGTTAATCTATTCTTATCCCAACTTTTATCATTTGAATTATGATACCTAGAGTTTAAACCACACACTCTCTTAATTTGTATAGAGATTTAATATATATGTAAGCAGTAATCATCTCAGCCATAGTAAGGAAAACAAAAACTAAAAACCTTGATTAGCAAACATGACCAAGGAAAAAAATCATCAAGCAGTTAAATTACTCATTTTGGTTTGAATTTTAGCATTACAAACCAATGTTTTGAACTGCACATTGGCCCAGATTAGTAAGTGAGAATTGATAGATAAAAAAGATTAATAAAATTTTTGTTGGATTATGAAATGTTTTGATGATGTTAAAAAGATGTTTTAAAAGGGCTAAAATGAAATTTCACATTTTGAGTCTGAAGCAAATTAAGAAAAACATATTGCGAGACGAAAATCTCTCATGGATCGATTGAAGTATACATCAGCCCTCAGGGAGGCACATGGATCGATCCATGTGAAGTTTCGTAAATGTTTGAGCTCTCAGATCCACGTCAATCTCTCAGCCAAGAGACGTGGATCGATCGACGTATATCTGTGAGACATTGATCTCTCAGTCAGGCATACGTCGATCGATCGACATACATCTGAGAGACGTCAATCTCTCAGCTAAAGGTACGTCGATTGATCGACATACATCTGAGAGACGTCGATCTCTCAGCTAAAGGTACGTTGATCGATCGACATACATCTGAGAGACGTCGATCTCTTAGCTAAGGGTACGTCAATCGATTGACGTACATCTGAGAGACGTCGATCTCTCGGCCTAGGAGACGTCAATCGATCGACGTCATTCTGAGAGACGTCGGTCTCTCAGCCAGGCAGACGTCGATCGATCGACGTCATTCTGAGAGACGTCGATCTCTCATCATTGGCACGTGGATCGATCGACGTCCCCAGAAGTCAAAATTTTTTGAACGTTGGAACAAAATCCAAGGGAGATCTATGATGTTTTCTCTCTCCAATCTTGCTCAAATTTCTTGTGGACTTTAACCCAACATACTACATGCTTCCTTAACTATTTTAACCATGTCTAAGATTCTCTAGGGTGGCTATTCAAGATCAAATCACTCCATAGGGTGGCTAAAGACTATTTGGACATTATCTTGGCATTTTTGAAGATGAAGACTTGGTGGAGAGCCTCAAAAACGTGGTCAAATTTATCTATAAATAGAAGAGGTTTGGATGAGGCAAATATACACTTTCAACATCATCTAGATTCATCTTTCATTGTTGTATAGTTCTCTCATACTTGTAAATTTGCTTAAAGCTTGTTTAGCTTTTCTTTGTCCTTCATTGTTGTATATTGAGAGAAAGTGAGTCAAGCACAAGAGGAACCATAAATATTTGATCTCTTGCTTATGCTTAGACTAGTGAGAAAGTGTGAACCTTACTATATCTCTTCAACCCACTGTGAGAAGTTCTTGAGGGAACTTTTGTTGAAGTTGTGAGGTAGCAAGAAGTTGTTCTTGCTAAGAGCTGTAGTTGCTGTAGTTGCACAAGTGTGTTTTGTGCAAGAAGTTGCTGTTGTTGTTGCTTACACTAAAGTGTTAGTGTAAGTGTTGTTGTTGTTGTTCTTATTATTCATAATAAGAAGAGTAGTTGTTGAAAATCCACTTTGGCAACAAAGTGGTAGTGGAGTAGAATCATTTACGATTCGAACCACTCTATATCTGGTGTACTCATTCACTACTTCTCATCTCCCATTCTTGCTCTGATTTTGAATATCTTTTGAGTTGAGCCAAAAAAATTCCGCAAAAGAGCCAAACACTCTATTCACCCCCCCCCCTCTAGAGTGTATTTCGGACCTAACAATTGGTATCATAGCCTAACCTTGATTGCTTGGCCTATCTGTGCAAGTAGCAAGGTTAAAGATCATGGAAATGACAACCTCAACCTTAACCTCTTCATCTCCTAAGCCTACTGCACTATTTTCCGGATCAAACACTAAAGAACCTATGTTTCATGCCCAAAATTATTCTTTGTGGAAATTTCGAATGATCAATCATTTGAAAGGCTGTGGATCTGATATATGGAGAGCCGTCGTCAAAGGAATTGAAGTTCCTATGATTATCAACTCAAAAGGAGAATCAATGTTTAAAGATGAGGATGATTACACCGACGAAGAGAAGATAAAATTCGCCATCAATGGCCAAAGCATTTAACATTCTCTCAAGTGCTCTTACCACCACTGAGCTCATAAGACTTCAAGGTCTTGAAACAGCGCATGAGACATGGAAAAGGCTTGAAATGATACATGAAGGAACTGAGCAAGTAAGAATGGCCAAAAGACTCATGCTCATGAAGGAGTATGAGATGTTCGGAATGAAAAGAGGTGAGAAGATTGAGGAGACAATCGATCGATTCACACGAATAGTGAATCAACTCTCCATGGTGGACAAGAAAATCTCAAATGAAGACCTTGTCTCAAAACTCCTCAACTCTTTGCCAAGAGAATGGACACCCAAAGTCACCGCCATCACCGAATCAAAGAATCTCAAGACTCTTACCCTTGATGAGCTATCCGGTAATCTTCTTACTCATGAAATTCTTATTGATGAACAAAATAGGATGAACCCTATCAAGCCCACACAAACATCACACAAAGGATTGGTGGTAGAGTCCGATGAATCGGATGAGGAAGTTGCCCTTCTAGTAAGAAAATTTAGAAGAATGGCAACTAGAAACAAAGCTCAAGCAAGAAAGTTTTTCAAAAGACCATCTAAAGAAAAGGAAGCAAGTGAAAATTGCTATAGATGTGGTCGACCCGGTCATTTCTTTGCCGATTGCCACGTAAAAGAGCCACAAAAGCAAGAGAAGAAGGTCTTTCCTCAAAAGAAGAAAGCCCTCAATGCGGAGGTAACCATGTGGGATGATCTCCTTTCGGAATCGGAAGGAGAAGAGAGTGAAAATCAAGTGTTGGACTTGTTGCAATAGTTGACAATCCAAAGATTCAACATACTTCTTATGGCAATTGAAGATGATCTTGAGGTAAATTCTAATCCTTCAAATTTGCATGATGAAATAGGAGATTTGCAAGATGATTTTGAAAAATTGAATTTAAAATATAAGCATTTGAAGAAATAGTTCAAGAAATGCATCTTAGAAAATAAGAACTTGCATGACAAGAATATTTTGATGTTTCAAGAGCATGACATCATACTCACCATGCATAAAACCGTAGCTCTTGAAAATGTAGAAATTAGAAAAGAATGTGAGAAACTAAAGTTAGACTTACAAAGACTAACAAATGGTAAAAACAATTTAGACATACTACTTGGAAATCAAAGAATTGGAAATGATAAATCCGGTTTAGGATTTAATTCATCACTTTCTTCTATTAAACCTAAGTCCTTAAAGAAAAGGGCAAATAATAGAAAAACACAACAAAATCCATCATCTTCTAAACCAAAGCATGTACCCACTTGTTTTCATTGCAACAAACTAGGATATGTGAAGAAAGCATGTAGAGCTAGATTTGGAAGCACATATGTTTAGAAGCCTAAGGGTCGACAAACTAACCCTAAAGGACCCAACCATCAAAGGGTACCAATGCATACATCTTTTGGTTTTGTAGGCTCTCAAGATAAATAGAGTAGCCAAAGAAGAAGGAACCAAATGGCTTATGGACAGTGGATGTTCAACGCACATGACCGGAGACAAAACGTTGTTCACCAAGCTCAAGCTCCAAGATGGTGGAACGGTGCATTTTGGCAATGGGAGAGCCAAAATCCTTGGACATGGAGAAACTGGTAACTCTTCTTTTACTATTAATAATGTATTATATGTAGAAGGGCTTAAGTATAATTTGATAAGTGTTAGCCAACTAAGTGATGCTAATTTTCAAATTAAATTTGTGAAAAGAAAATGTGTTGTGAAAAAGAACGATAAGATTGTTTTTGAGGCTATACGTAATAATGATGTTTACAAATTTAGCACACATGATTTGATATCACAAAATGTTTCTTGCCTAGTTGCCAAAAATGATTTGACTCAACTATGGCATAGACGACTTGGACACCATGGCTTATGTGACACTTGTCAAAAGGCAAAGCTTGTTAAAACAAGCTTCAAGCCCAAAAGTGAAATCTCCACCACCAAACCTCTACAATTGCTTCATATGGATTTGTATGGGGATATTGGTACGGCAAGTCTAAGTGGAAAACATTACACCTTTGTGGTGGTAGATGACTTCTCTAGGTACATTTGAGTAATGTTCTTAGCTAAAAAGAATGATGCATGCCAAGAATTTATAAAGCTTTGTAAAAGATTAGAAAATCAAAGAGATGACACAATTAAGGAAATTAGAAGTGATAGAGGTGGTGAGTTTGATGGAGAATTTCAAGAATTTTGTGTATCCAAAGGGTATGGACACAATTTCTCAGCTCCAAGAACTCCTCAACAAAATGGTGTTGCGGAAAGAAAAAATAGAACACTTCAAGAAATAAGTAGAGCCATGCTAAACGAATTTGAGCTACCCAAATATTTTTGGGCCGAAGCGGTAAATACCGCTTGTCATGTGATCAATAGAGTTTATTTGAGACCATTTCTCAAAAAGACTCCTTATGAGCTTTGGAAAGGTAGAATGCCAAATATTGGTTATTTCAAGGTATTTGGTTGTAAGTGCTTTATACTTAACACCAAAGATAACTTGGATAAATTCGACTTCAAAGCGGATGAAGGAATCTTTATGGGTTATGCTCAAAATAGTAAGGTATTTAGAGTATATAATAAAAGAAGCATGAAAGTTGAAGAATCAATTCATGTCAAGTTTAGTGAACTCATTGAGGATAAATCAAACATTAATGATGATGATGAAATAATTGATTTAAGCTATATAGAAAAATTTGAGAATCTAAAAGGTAATATTGTTATTGACCTTAGGATTGATACCCTTGAACCTAAAGTTGAAGATGAAGAAGTAGGAGGAGATACATCAAATTTACTGGATTCATATAAGTATAGGAAAGATCTTCCAAAAGAGTTAATATTAGGTGAAACTAGCCAAAGCATAATGACTAGGAGAAAATTCAATGAAAACACCTTTATTTCACAAGTTGAGCCTAAAAGTATAAAAAAAGGCAATAAATGATGAAGCTTGGGTACTAGACATGCAAGAAGAATTAAATCAATTTGAAAGAAGTGATGTTTGGGAATTAGTTGCTGAACCTAGTGATCATCCCGTAATTGGCACTAAATGGGTATTTAGAAACAAAATGGATGATAAAGGAAACATCACTAGAAACAAAGCTAGATTAGTAGCCCAAGGATATAGGCAAGAGGAAGGCATAGACTATGATGAGACTTTTGCCCCCGTAGCTAGGTTAGAAGCTATTAGAATGCTATTAGCATATGCATGCTACAAGGATTTCAAACTATATCAAATGGATATGAAATCCGCATTCTTGAATGGAATAATTCAATAAGAAGTGTATGTGGCTCAACCACCGGGGTTTGAAAATCATGATTATCCAAATCATGTATTTAAACTCAAAAAGGCCCTTTATGGACTTAAACAAGCTCCTAGGGCTTGGTATGATAGGTTAAGTATTCTACTTGAAAATGAGTTTTTAAGAGAAAAAGTCGACACTACTCTTTTTATTAAAGAACAAGGGAACCATCAATTGCTTGTTCAAATTTATGTGGATGACATTATATTTGGTGCTACTAATGATTCTCTTTGTGAGCATTTTGCAAAATTGATGGAAGGAGAATTTGAAATGAGCATGATGAGTGAACTCAACTGCTTCCTTGGTCTACAAATCAAGCAAACTCAAGATGGAGTGTACATATCTCAAACAAAGTATACAAAGGATTTGCTCAAGAAGTACAAATTCGAGGATGGAAGAAGTGTGAGCACTCCGATGAGCACAAGTACAAAGCTTGACAAAGACGAAAAAGGAAAGCCGGTTGAGGTAACCAAATATAGGGGTATGATTGGTAGTTTACTTTATTTAACCGTCAGTAGACCGGATATTTTGCATGATGTGTGCTTATGTGCTAGATTTCAAAGTATGCCTAAGGAATCACATTTAGTTGCTATTAAACGTATCTTTAGGTATTTGAAAGGAACTTTGAATTTTGGGTTGTTTTATCCTAAAAATGGATGTTTTGATTTAAGAGGGTACAGTGACTCCGACTATGCCGGAAATCTTGTTGATAGGAAAAGCACCTCCGGGACATGCCAATTCCTTGGAGATTGCTTAGTTTCTTGGTTTTCCAAGAAATAAAATAGTGTGTCACTTTCAACAGTGGAATCCGAATATATATCGGCCGCTTCGTGTTGTGCACAACTACTTTGGATGATCAACACTTTAAACGATTATAATGTTAAGTTTGATAAAGTTCCCATCCTATGTGACAACACCTCAGCCATAAGTATAGCGCAAAACCCGGTACATCATAGTAGGACCAAACATATAGAAGTGAGACATCACTTTATAAGGGATTGTATTAAAAAAGGATTGGTATGCGTTGAATTTGTCCCAACAAATGATCAACTAGCGGATATATTCACGAAATCCCTTCCTACTGAGATATTTGAGTCCATTAGAACAAGATTAGGAATGATAAACATTGTTTAGAGGGTTAAAATTGAGAATTTCAAAAAACAGCATACGTCGATCGATCGACGTATCAAAACAAGAGATCAATGTACGTCGATCTCTGACATCGATCGATCGACGTACGTCGAACTCATACATCGATCGATCGACGTCGTCGAACTCAGACCTGCGCCCCCTTTCTCTAAAACCATCCATTTCTCAGATTTCATCTCTAAATCAAGCGTTAATGTTTTCTACTCTTGATTCTTGATTTCATCTCTTGGATTTCTCCATTTCAACCTAAGATTTTAAATCTTTCAAGCCCTAAATTCCAAAAATGTCGTCAAGAAGCAAAAATACAACCAAGAGGCCAAGATCTTCTAGGGGTGGAGGAGAAGGTTTAAGCAATCCCTCTCAAGGACAAACATCTCAACCTAGAAGAAAGCAATCTATGGATGAGAGTCAAGCACAAGTGCTAGCCGCAATTAGGAGTGAGTTGACTCTCTCAAACTTCCCTTGGATCAAAGCCAAAGATGCCAATGAGGCTTTGACGGAACCCCTAATCCCTGGGCATGTAAGTTATATCACTAGACATGCTCAAATATTATTTGATAAATGGGAAGATGATGAGAGATCCACTATCCCACTCAAATTGCTTAGAATAAATGATATTCTAAGCAATAATGAATTAAGTCTCATCATTGAGTGGTTAGATGTTCAAGAATGGAGAAGTATTTGAAATGAGAGAGAGATGCTCAAAATGTCCATTAAATATACTAGACTCTTTTATGTCAATTTATGGATTGAATACATAAATGGCCTTCCTTTAGCTTTACACTCCGTTATTGATGGACAGCATGCTAAATGGAAAGTTGAAAAAATTTGTGACTTGATTGGTGTACCCAACGAAGGGTATTTTGAGTTTGATGTGTGGAAGTGGGATGCGGCTAGGTGGAAAGTCTCTGAAGATGAAGTGTAGTCTTTCTTAGGCTTCCATCCCAGTAAAAATACAAATGATATGCCCTTAGTTTATCGTACACTTCTTGCCATTGTTACATTTTGTATCAATGGTAAATCTGCCAAATTGCCCAGTAACCTTGACTTTTACATAGCATTCCGAATAGCTAACCATGAGAAGGTTAACTTTGGGGAGCTTTTTATGACAAATGCTATCGAAGCCGCCACAAAACAAAACAAAGCCCTTCCCTATAGCAACCTTATCTATAGGATGCTTGTGAAGTTGGGTGTTTATGTGGATGACATGGATGTTGACAACATAACGCACAAGGACTTCTATGATAAAGTCAACATCCAACAAATACTGAAATCTAGAAAAGAAGCAATGAGGAGAGAACAAGAGGAGGAAGCAAGAGAAGAAGAGGACTTTCCGGACGAGGCACCCATTCCAGAAACAGATACTCAAGAAGCACCTAGTGGCTTGAGCTCAAATATCCTTGAACTTCAAGCTCAAGTTACTAGTCTTCAGCAGGAGGTCGGTGAGCTAAAAGGCAAAGTGTCCATGCATGAATCAAGATTTGCCAAGCTCAAGGTAAAGATGAAAGCGTGCATTCCTGGAATCACGTTCTCTTCCGATGAAGACTAATGTGTCGTTTAGCTAGCTTCGTGTTTTATCTATGATTCTAGCTTAGAATGTTGTGCTAGTTGTAAAACCTGGTTGTGATTTTAATTTACGGGAGTACAATTGCTTATAGTTTTTGATGCTTTCAAAAAGGGGGAGAAATTGACTATTGTTGCTTATTTGTTAAAGTTGTTTATTGCTTGCTGGGATAATTTTTGTTGATAGCTGGTAAAATGAGGTAAGTTTGGAAATTGGAATCTTTGTTGACTGCTGGTAAAATGAAAATGAGCATGTTTGAAAGATGAGTTATTGATGCATGTTTGGGTTAAGAAAGTTGGGTTGTTGATACATGTTTGGTTAAGGGGGAGCAATTTTAAAGAAGAGTATTTTGAGCTCTCAGATCCACGTCAATCTCTCAGCCAAGAGACGTGGATCGATCGACGTATATCTGAGAGACATCGATCTCTCAGTCAGGCATACGTCGATCGATCGACATACATCTGAGAGACGTCGATCTCTCAGCTAAGGGTACGTCGATCGATCGACGTACATCTGAGAAACGTCGATCTCTCAGCCTAGGAGACGTCGATCGATCGACGTCACTCTGAGACACGTTGGTCTCTCAGCCAGGCAAACGTCGATCGATCGACGTCATTCTGAGAGACGTCGATCTCTCATCATTGGCACGTGGATCGATCGACGTCTCCAGAAGTCAAAATTTTTTGAACGTTGGAACAAAATCCAAGGGAGATTTATGATGTTTTCTCTCTCCAATCTTGCTCAAATTTCTTGTGGACTTTAACCCAACATACTACATGCTTCCTTGACTATTTTAACCATGTCTAAGATTCTCTAGGGTGGCTATTCAAGATCAAATCACTCCATAGGGTGGCTAAAGACTATTTGGACATTATCTTGACATTTTTGAAGATGAAGACTTGGTGGAGAGCCTCAAAAACGTGGTCAACTTTATCTATAAATAGAAGAGGTTTGGATGAGGCAAATATACACTTTCAACATCATCTAGTTTCATCTTTCATTGTTGTATAGTTCTCTCATACTTGTAAATTTGCTTAAAGCTTGTTTAGCTTTTCTTTGTCATTCATTGTTATATATTGAGAGAAAGTGAGTCATGCACAAGAGGAACCATAATATTTGATCTCTTGCTTATGCTTAGACTAGTGAGAAAGTGTGAACCTTACTATATCTCTTCAACCCACTGTGAGAAGTTCTTGAGGGAACTTTTGTTAAAGTTGTGAGGTAGCAAGAAGTTGTTCTTGCTAAGAGCTGTAGTTGATGTAGTTGCACAAGTGTGTTTTGTGCAAGAAGTTGCTGTTGTTGTTGCTTACACTAAAGTGTTAGTGTAAGTGTTGCTGTGGTTGTTCTTATTGTTAATAATAAGAAGAATAGTTGTTGAAAATCCACTTTGGCAACAAAATAGTAGTGGAGTAGAATCAATTACGATTCGAACCACTCTATATCCGGTGTACTCATTCACTACTTCTCATCTCTCATTCTTGCTCTGATTTTGAATATCTTTTGAGTTGAGCCAAACAAAAAAAAATCCGCAAAAGAGCCAAACACTCTATTCGCCCCCCTCTAGAGTGTATTTCGGACCTAACAATTTTGTGGGAGCAATATATTTAATTATGAGAATCCAGGAATGCTTGATATGGTTTTGTCAAGTACTTCATATTATTAATCAATTATGGTTAATAAGTATAGATCATTTTGGCCTCCAGGCCATAGTCCAGTTGGTACTCAGGTTGAGATTTGCTCCAAGAGATTAGTTCGATTCCAGAGACGCGCACAGTGTGAGTGCCTCTGTGCTGCTAGGCCGAAGGCCTAGTTTAGGGGGACACCTTGTGCGCGCTGAACTCCTGATTTAATATTCTTCACACATGCTCCTTAGGGCTGGGGCGATGGAGGCTCCCGAAGCGAGGGAGTCCAAGTATAGATCATTCTGGAATTTATCCTATTTTAATATGTATGCATTTATAGTCCGAAAAGAAAAATAAGAGGAACTCTTGTCTTCACTCCAGTTCATTGCAAAATATATCTCACCTTTTGGACGCAAAGCAAACTTTGATGCAATTCTCTTGAAGAACTAAAAGTTAAATAGCAGATCCAAAAGAGCTCAAAAGCAAAGCAGAAATCACTGTTTGATAAAGCCAAATCCAGCAAGAAAGAGAATTCAGCTGTGATGGGAATCAAGACGATGGGAATTAACATGCTACTCTTGCTAGCAATGGTGGCCACCAACATCCTTTCCCTCTACCACCTCTCGTCTACTCTACACTACAAATCCTCCACCTCAGCTCCAGTTCCTGACCACCTCCTCCACCAGCTCCAGACCATACGCGCCACCATCAGCCACCTCACGCGCCTCCAACCTTCCTCCACTCAAGCCAAGAAATCCTCCAACCCAACTGTCCCTTCTGACCTCCGACTCTACACTCAGCTCTCCCCTATTGCATCTTCTTGCAAAGATAACCCTTTACTTCTTCATCAGTATATGAACTATACTCCTTTTAGTGTCTGTCCTAATGATATCCCTTTGGCTGAGTCCTTGATCCTACGTGGCTGCCACCCTCTCCCACGGCGGCGGTGTTTTTCAAGAACCAGCACCACTATACCCAACCCCACCTCCCTCCCAACTAACCCTTTTGCTTCACTTCCAGATAGCTCTGTGATTTGGTCCCAATACACCAATTGTAAGAGCTTCAGTTGTCTTACAAGATTGTACTATGAGATGGGATTTGATATGGGAGTGGAAAAATCTAGATTCTTGGGGTATAAATCAGATCTGGATCTTCCTATATCTCAGCTTCTGGATCTGGCTAAGGCTTCCAAAAGTGTATTGAGGTTGGGGCTCGACATAGGTGGGGGTACAGGTACCTTTGCTGCACAGATGAAGTTGCAAAATGTGACAGTTGTGACTACCACAATGAATCTTGGAGCCCCATATAGTGAGGCTGTGGCTTTGAGGGGATTGGTACCCTTACATGTGCCATTACAACAGAGGCTGCCTGTGTTTGATGGGGTGGTGGATCTGGTGAGATGTGGACATGCTGTGAATAGATGGATACCACTGACTGCAATGGAGTTCTTGCTTTTTGATGTTGATAGAGTGTTGAGAGGTGGAGGGTACTTTTGGTTGGATCATTTTTTCAGTAAAAAGTTGGATCTTGAAAAGGTTTATACACCATTGATTGGGAAGCTGGGCTACAAGAAGGTGAAATGGGCAGTTGCCAACAAGACTGATTCAAGTGGTGTGAAGAATGGGGAGGTATATTTGACTGCACTTCTGCAGAAGCCAGTGTCCAAATGATACTCCATTTCAGGTAATTCGTTTTTCATGTTTTCGTGTTGGTCAAATGATACTCACAATTAAGGTAATTTGTCTTTCATGTCTCAACTGAACGTCTTCCCTGAATCTGATATGATGAATTGCATAATTTAAGTGTTCTTAGTTTGGTAATATGGAGCTTTTTGATTTGTAGTTCCTGCTTTTTTACTCTGAAAAGCCAGCATAATCATTCTGGCTAATTAGGGTTCTTAGTTTAATTGTATGACTCAGGACTTATGATCTACCAAGGCCAAAGTTAGAGCTAGGTGGAACGGTTAAAATGTGACTTTAGATAACGTTTAGTAATCTTCAACCTGTTCAAGAGAGAAAAGCTGGTGACAATAAAGCTGTGTAATAAGTAATATATGTAGTTACTTTTAATCAGTTAATCAGCTTTCTACAACGGATATGTATTTCAGATACAGTATCAATCCACATGAAGCAGTATGTTCAATTTCATCCTGAATATGCTAGGACCCTTTACAGATCTTAGCCACCGATCAAATGAGTTCTTAGTCCAACAAGACTACATTATCAAGTAGCAGGTCTTAGTCAAAGGAGCTTATGCATTGTTTTGAGAATTTTTCTTGGACGTATATCTCTATGAATTTGTTTCCACCCTTGGCTGCCTTACTGGAAAGTAACTTGTGGATGGTCAGTTGCTTACCAATCACTGAAAATATAACTATTTCAGCAAGTTTTTGGGGCTCACACGTTGCTGCTAAGTCCATCATGGAAGTCCAAAGTCCCTGAGGTTATCTAATCCAATAAACTGAATCATTTGTTTGAAGCTCGGCAAAATTCGAGCATAGTCATCGGTACAATGTCCTCCTAAAATAGGAGTGAATACTTTAATAAGTTGGACTTTCAGAAGTCCCACCGCCAAAAAAAAAAGGAATAAAGTACAAGTAACAACAACAACACTTAAACTTTTTCCTACTATATGGGATCGGCTAAATGAATTAACATTACGTTTGTATTTTATGTCATTTCATTTTTTGTTTTTTTGAGTCGTAGTCTAAATTATGATCTCCTTGTGCGTATCCTAATACATAATGCATAATATGCGCCTCTTGAATATGCATATCCTTTAAAACTTTCATGTCATCTCAACCGTGATTCAGGCTTTAACACCTAAAATTCTTAAATATTATATCGTCTACATAATATCGGCTACATGAATCAACTGTCTCCACTATACTCTATCATTGTCCATATGCTCATAAATTGTCATATAAGTCATATCCTTACCGGTTGTCTTTTCCATGTCTTTTTTGGTCTCTCTCTCCCACGTTTAGGATACACCTCATCCACTGCCTTACACTGTTCAACGAGTGCATCTGCAGGATGCATTTGCACATTTCCATATCATCTTAACTTTGACTCACCCATCTTCTCATCTATAGGAGTCACCCAATCTTTCTCTTTAAATGTTCATTTCTTATTTTATCATTCCTTGTATGTCCACACACCCATATTAACATTCTAATTTCCATTTGCATTCTAAATTCATGCTCATAATTGACTATTCAACATTCAGTACGTACAGCAGTGCATGTCTTACTGTCCTCCTGTAAAACTTTCCTTTATGCTTTAAACGCAGTTTCCTATCACAAAGAAGATCTGACACACTTCTTCACTTTAAGCATCCTGGCTGTATCATGTGATTCACATCCTTGTCAATTCCTCAATATTTCTGTAGTATAAATTCTAAATACCTATAACTCTCACGCAAGTAAATGTTTTGGTTTTCCAGTTTCACATAAGGTTCCAAGTTCATTCTTTTGTTGTTAAAACTAAATATCATATACTCGGTCTTCTTTCTGCTCAATTGGAATCCCTTTTTCCGCTAATGTCTCTCTTCAATATTTCAGCTTAGCATTGACTCCTTTACTGGTCTCATTCACTAACACAATGTCATCTGCAAAAAAAAATTCTCTGGAACTCTATCTTGAAGGTGTCAATTGAGTTCATTTAAAACTAAATAAGTATGGACTACAAATCTTTGATGGAATCCCATTGTAATAGGGAACTCTAGGCTTATTTCTCATAGTCCTTTGGTTGTCATCGCGTTCTCATACATGTTTTTGATAATTTCTATATGTGATCCTCTAACACCTTTCTTTTCAAGCACTTTCTACAGGATTTGTCATAGAACTTTATCATATGTCTTTTCCAAGTCAATGAATACCATATGCAAATTCTGTTTTTTCTCTCGTGATCTCTCTATTAACCTTGTTAAGAGATGAATAACCTCCATTGTTGACCTTCCCAGCATAAATCTAAATTGATTTTCAGATCGGTAGTCTCTTTGTAAAGTCTTTTCTCAATCACTCGCTCCCAGTGCTTCACTGTGTGGCTTATTAACTTAATTTATCTATATTTTACACAATCTTGTATATCTCCTTCATTTTTATACAGAGGTAATAAAATGTTTTTCCTCCACTTATCAGGTATCTTTTCGGTCTTCACAATCTTGTTAAAAAGATCTGTGAGCCACATAATACCTTTTTTCCTAGGCATTTCCAAGCCTCAATTGGAATACCAATTTTCAAATATAGTAGGGTCCAATCGCTTTACCAATTTTCATCATTGTCAAAGCATCTTCTACCTCTTGCAATCAAATTCTCTTACTATACGTTTCTATCCTCTTAAGAGTTACGTAACTCGTTCAATACGAGTTCATCTCCTACTGATTCATTAAAAAGTTTTTCTACCTCTAGCAATCGAATTATCCTACTATATGTTACGCTTCTAACCTCTTTAGAGTTGCATAACTCGCTTAATACGAGTTCATCTCCCATTGATTCGTTAAAAAGTTTATCAAAGTATCTTCTCAATCTATCTTTTATTGTCATTTTTTCTACTAAAATCTTGCTATCTTCGTCTTTAACACATTTAACTTGAGGCAAAACTCTTGTCTCCTTTTCTCTCGCCCTATTAATTTTATACACATCTCTTTCACATTCTTTCGTGTCCAACCGCTTATAAAAGTATCCAAATGTCTTTGATTTTGCTTCACTTCAGCCTGTTTAGCTTCTTTCTTAGCAAAACTATACTTTTTTCCAATTCTCTTGGTTACTGCAAAGTTGAATTGGCTATATCTAGTTCTCTTAGTTTTTACTTTGTCTTGCACTTCTTCTGTGCACCCCTGAGATTCTTTATCTGCTGGTGCTCGAGTTTTTGACTTGCCAAATAAATTTCTCACTATTTTGTTTATCTTTACCGCTACATCCTCTCACACTTCATATGCATCACTACTGGAATTTATTAATACTTAAAAAAAATCCATCCTTTTCTCCTTCCTAACTTTGGATTTCTCAGGTCAACCATTTCCCATCGTAGCTCAAAATTGGCTGTTTTTGTAAGACAAGTAATCTCGTCGCTCGGCTGTTCTTGATCTTTGCAAGCAAACTGGGCAGTGGAATATATTCACTCAGCTTTCCATTTCAAGAAGCTGGCCATTTCCATCATGTGAAAGAGCTAAAAACCTGTACCGCATGGAAAAAAGCAATGTGGGCTAAAGCCAAGAGCTTGACAATCATCTCAAGGAGAGGTTGGTATGTAACACTTCGTATTGATATTTACTACTTCCCAAGAAAGTACATATATTGAATAATGATACTCTCATGGGCTATCATTGTATCAGTTCTCAAATAGACATCAGGTTCAGCCAATTTGTGTCTGATTGAATATGTGAAAATTGAAATTTCCCCTTTCCCTCGTTGACCTTCGTGGATTGATGAATAAAATCGTTGTAGGGTCTTCTGAATGGCTCTGCTTGTTTGAGTCAAAATCATGCTCAAGCATTTCGGCCCGTTATAGAGAAAATGAACGTAAGATCATGATAGACGGATGATAAATCATCAGTTTAAATAATATACACAACTATAATTTTGATAGTACTTGCTGCGGTAGGACTCTCACATAAGTTTGAAATGATAGGATATAGAAATTCTCCGGCGAATTCTGCATATACGTGCTCTATAAAGTTGTGCTCCAGAGAGTGTTAGTCAAAAAATCTTGTTGAGGGACATAAATCAACACCACATTATGTCATATGAAGGTAGAAAGTTTTTTTTTTTTTTTTTTGTGAAAATTATGAAGGGAGAGAGTTGGCTGTCGTTTTACGTGAATCGTAGGTTAAAACCCAATATAGTTTTTTCCGAGAGTGAGCTTTTCAAATTGCAATTACGTAACCTTAATGAACCAAGTTCGTTCGTTCGTTTGTATGTTACTCTTTTCTATCCGGCAAGTCTAGCATTTAGAAGATTTACTGCTGCAAAATATCTGGAAAGAACAAGAACTCCAAATCATGTTTGCTGTTTTCTGTTGCGTAATTTATTGCAACACTCACTGATTATAATATTTCACTCTCCATTTCTATTTACATCTGGATCCATCAGTCTCAGATTTAGCAGACAAAAGTCATTCTACCCACTAAAGCTACGTTTGCACCAACAGAGAGAAGGCTACTCTGCATGAATACTTGCCGATACAGTGATAACATATACCTAGTATATTCCAACGACAGCAAAAGCTATCGTTGAGTCTAGAGAGGATGAGGGAACGTACTCACTATACATTGCAAACCAGTCTACGGTTAGGGGACAAAGAAGTTAATCTGCACTTAAGGGTAAGCAAAGGCCATTCACAAATGGAGCACCCAAAACAAAAGGTATCCTACGTGGCCATACTTCTTAAAACCCCTTAAGGCGATCCCGTAGTAACTCGATATTTTCACCAATTGATTAAATGTCAGCTAATTGGTTAATATCTAAATGGATAACTTCCAAACAAAACCATGTGAACTAAACCCGTATATCACGATATGGGTAACACACAGCCATGAAAACGGAGTACCATAAGGCAAAGGAAATGCAGTGACAATGTAGCTTATTGCGTCAAAAATGTTGGAAACCCTATAGAAGCATAACTCCTGCCTCTTCTGTACTCATAACCCAACAAGACGACGACAAAGTTGAACAAAAAGGACCTAAGCTATAAAACTGGTAACCAGCTCCTGAAGCATAAAAGGCAGACAGATGTTTCTAACTAGTCAGTTTGCTTTCCTGCTAAGGAGATGCTGAATTTCCAGCCCACTGATTTTAGCCGCAAGAATGAAATCATTTTCTGTGAGCCCACCTGCATCAATAAAAATTAAGTTTCAGTTCTTGCAACATGGAATAAAAGTATCAAAGCGGAATCTGGTTGGTGCTGTCTCGTTTATTTTTTCTTAATGGCCAGAGGAATAACTGCTTCGGACTTTGAACATATAAGAGCCATATCCCAAATGATGAAAAATTGGGGTTCATCGCTGCTAAATCCCATGTGGTTCACATTTGAAACTATTTATTAAATCCCCACCACCCCCTAATAATATATAATAGAATTAATCAGGGGTGAGAAACCATTGTGAATGCAGTCTGATAAGAAGCCAAGAACAATCATATTCGGGCAATCAATTCCGTACATGCAATCCTCAAGCTCGCTTACTGATGATTATTTACCACATAACTAATGGATAATAATACATCAATCACTTCTCTGTGAATTCTGAACTCCAAAATCAATGAGAACAGTTCATTAATTTATCCAGCTACGACAATCCAAAGAGCAAGATTGTGGAAGTTTCAAAGGATATCTAGTTTATTGACAAGTAATTCTCACCCACGGCATGGGTCCAAATATCAACGCTCACATTGTTCCAACCCACGAGATGAAGATCAGGATGATGACCTGCAATTTTTTTTTAACAAAGGATGAAGATCTGTTGGGCAATATCAATATACTTTGTGCCCTTGAATACAGTAACCAAAAAAAAAAACTGTTTCAGTGCATTGTGATGCATACAACACGCTCAAGCCTTTTTTTCCTGCTATGTGACATCAGCTTTATAGATCAATCATTTTTCTTGCGCTTAATTTATTTATTTATTTTTATTTTTTATTATTATATTTTAGTCGTCTACACTTCTTGTGTATATCCTAGTGGAGGTTAAAAAGATCGCCTACATTTACAATACCGGGTCATAAAAAACAGTGCATATATTAGTGTCGCTCTTATCTGAGATAAAAGCTAAATCGGAAAGCACACCAATATGTAGTGCCACAGTAAAGCTTTTGCTCACTGTTGAGCGAAAAGTTAAGATTTGATAATGGCAATGGAGTTGGTTCCAATTTAATGTGTTACCAAGGCAGAAAAGGGCCACATTCACTTCTTAAAGCAAACAAAGGATTCGATAACAAATTTCAATTTTCAATCTGACTGGCCAAAAATGTGTAAATACATGATTAAACTAGCTGGGGTCTTTATTCATGTCATGTGCACTTTTGTATCACGCCAGAATGGGAAGCCACAGCTCTCTAGCCTAAATAGAATGTCAATATGGAAAGCATAGAGTAGTTAAGTATCCCCCGCAGATAGGTTTCCAATGAATTCTTTTCTTGAATAAGGGTGGTACAGTTTAGATAAATAACTGTATGTAGTAGCGGTCTAAGCATTGCTTTAAGCATGCTATAATTTGCATCAGTCCTTACCATGACATAAAATCTTTCTGCCCCAAAACCATCTTTTCACACGAACAGTATCAAGCATGATATCTTACTTCAGTAATTGACTTTGGTTACCAGGGTAATAAAGAGGGGGAAAAACCTCACGATAACCAAAAGTTAAGCCAATAAATAAATAAAATAGAACGCATCGCACATCTAAGCAGGAGCTGAATGTTGACCTACTCACTTAGGAACAGCATGAAGATCAATGCTTACTCATATGTGCCTAGTGCCATGACAGCATCTAAGCAGACGTTACAAACAAGTGGAACAATGATTAAAGTAGACAACGTACCTTCTGTCTCTGCAACATTAGCTACAAGCTGAAAGAATTCCAATCCCCTCATGAAAGTCTTAACTTTCCATGACTGATGCAGCTTCATTCTTCCATCACCATCAGTCACCAAATCCCATCCAGGTACCTGAAAATTAGATGCCAGGTACAGATGTCTTACAGCAAGCAACAACCACACAAATCTCAATCAGGTCGGAGCATAACCTTAGAGATCAATTCATTTGCAGCTGCCTCTGTCATTGGTCTCAGATCCTCTGAACTGCATGGTACACATCTCTTGGTTGATAAATCTGAAAGAAACAGGAAGAAGGCAGAATGTGTCAGAAAAATGACCAAAGCACTACTCTATGTAACAGATAGCATTCATCTCAACATGTCGAGCTAGTAAAGAAGTGTACCTCACGACCCTCTTCATGAAAAAAAAAAAAGCATGAAAAGCATATATTAAGCAACAATCATACAAGAGGACCTCAAGAACTGGCCCAATGTAAGGGACAATATTTGAGGTGTTCATATACTAAATCCAGAAAATACTAAAGAGTTGCATATAGATCTGACAATTACAGCGGAATATATTCGGGAACAAGTTATCCATCATCTTGGTCTTAATGTATTATAATCACCCAAACAATTTGTAGAAGAAAAGGAAGATGATTGCAACCAAGAGCAGGATGATGCACATCCTTTCAACCTTCGACAATATTGTTTGTACTTAAGAGCCCGAGAGCTACCAGCATCAAGAGACTAAATTGCCTCAAATGCATACTCACTCAATCTTTTTGACTGTATTTGTAACACGATAAGTTCTTATTATTTTCTGATAACAATTGTTCTCAAGGTTTCACTTTTCTTTTTAAATGGAAGCTGCAATGTCACATAAGACTTTTTCTCTATGTTAGCTGTGATCAAAGGGAGGGTAAAGTTGAAAAAACTGATGGTCAAAAATGCCATTAGTATCAAAATGCTGGATTTTCACGCACCTGTGGAGGTACAGAAAGTTCTAACCATATTACAAGTGCTTCTAGACAGTGTGACTTCCTCATGAAACTGAAGTTTCTCGGCTAGGCGAACACTTGAGCTGTATATAAAGACAACAGTTTGGTGGAACATATTATTCCACATATTTGATAGCCAAACTGAAATAAACTAGACTAACATAACATAAGCAAACTGATTCAACTCCGCTTAAACCCCCCACCCCCCCACCCCCCCACAACCAAAAAGAAAACACACACACACAACAATCCTCTCTTCTAGCCTCTCTGTTTCTCTTCCCATGATAAACATTTAAGTGTACATATTGACTAAGATATAGACCTGAAGGTGGTAGTAATATTCTTCTATGTGAAGAAACCAGACATGCAGAAGCAGTCCCAGGATGGAAGCAAACTAACATATCATTAGCAGACCAACGAAAATATGCATTTGGCTTGCCAAATGAAGAGATGGTCAGTGAAGTCCAAAATCTATAAATTGAATAAATCGAATACTTTGAAGGTGTAAACATGATGAATGCCGATTTACACCAACTGAAATAATCTTAGGCACAAGAATCGACTCCTTCGCAATCCATAATATAAAAGAGCCACCTAAAGAGAGCGCCAATTCATATCCAAAGCACTATGCATCTCTTAACATTCAAATTTCAGCAAAATTGCAGATGCCCAACCAGAAAAAGATGAAAGCTTTAAAAAAAATAAAGATAAATTAAAGGATGCATAAGAACAAGAAGGCGGAATGTGAATTCTCCTTGATCAAATTCATGTCGACTAAGTATTAGCAAAATAGAAGATATTCGATCAAAAACCAAGACAACTTTACCGTCCATGAGCAATGGGGAAGCTGGGTGACGGAGGTTTCAGCGGTGAAAAAACCTGCGAAAATAGGTCAATTTCAGGAAAAAGAGAAACACTCCTACGCAAGAAGAAAGGTCTCGAGTATTCGTGAGAATATAAGAACAGAGTTATATAAAGATTAAAAAAAAGAAAAAAAAAAGAAAGAAATGAGAAATTACTGGGTATCTAGAGAGAGAAAAGATACGTGCTTGAAGGAGGAAGGTCCTAGTCACCGACATGGCAAATTGTGAGTGGTACTGGTTTGATGCTACCGGCTCTCTCCTTTCAACTACAAGAACACAAAGAACTATCTGGTTGCCGCTGGGCTTTTCTTCCACTTGGGCTTTACGAGTAAGCGTTTAATTTTGAGTAAAATTAATTTGAGTTGCGTTACAGGATTTTACCATTTTTTCAAAAATATCTTGAATCACCGACACGACATGTTATAATCTATGCAGGATGTATATATCGTAACGACATTGTAATGTTTATTAATAAATTCCACCAGCACCATGATGTCATACACAACTTACTTACGATGATCACAATGAGTAAGATACTATGATGAATGTGAATATTTAATGCATTATGCTGTTGATTAGGTACAACGCGGTTACACTGTTTGAACATGATCACTTGCACCGTCATCACAGAGTATCAAGTAAATCCCAATTTTGAATTTACTAGGAGTTTTACATCACATGGCTAGATATTTTTGCCTGTCATTATGGTGGTGTGTATTGTTATATATAGGTTTGAATGTCAGATTGTGCAATTCTGCCAGAAACGGTAGATGGTTTTGAAAATTTAATTCCTATTTGTGTGAACGTCCAAATGATCTGAAAATTTGACCAATAACTCTTCACACACTATATTTAAATGGGTTGAAACAGTTTTGGAAAATTCTTTTGAGAAGTAGGCCAATTACAACCAAAGTCTCAACCTTTGCAAGTCTGAAAATCAGACTGCACTAGTCTCAGAACTTTTGATGTTTGATTGACTTATACTTGTCCAAAAGGGTTGAAACTTGTGCCAAATGAACCCTAGAACGTGTAGGTATGTTTCTGGAAATTGTTGTAATTTTTGAAATTCGTTTACTATTTTTACGAACGTGAACAAAATGTATAAACAGTGCAGAAACTGAAAAGTAAATGCAGAAAGTAAATTGCACCAAGAATTTTATACTGGTTCGGTTATAAACAACCTACTCCAGTCTTCAAGGAACACCTTCCTTGGTTCACACTAATCACACACACGCAGTACACCTTACCGCAGGGTTGATAGAGTTACACCTAACTCCAACCCTTTACAAACCTTGTATGACAAGTACAATTTGCACGAACACCACCACCTCGCTAGAATGAAGATTGATCACACATTGATCAATCTTTTACAAAGATGTATGAATGGTGGTTTCTATGAAGCCTATTCAAGATTGAAAGATGCAAAGTACAATAGGCTTTTTACAAGAAAAGAGAGAAAGAAAGTGTAGGAGAAAAGAAGCTTGGCAATTTGATCACTTTAGAATGCAATTCTTGGTGTTGTATTTGTTTGTTCTTCTCTTCTCTCCTTATAGCATTGCAGCCGTCCCCCCTTGCCATCTCCCCCTCTTGAAAATTTCCTTTTAAGTGCTTGAGAGAGTGTAAGACATCATGGTGACAATGCTTTGCTTACTTGGCATCATTCTATTGGACCATCATTTAGTCTTCGCTTACTTGGCACCTCTTTATTGGCTCAATGTTGTCATCATTTGATGACATGGAAAATCTGAAAATAATCACTTAATATTTGCCAAAAAATCAACCATTAAGTCATACCATAAATCACAAATCCTCTCATAAATTTCAAGACAAGAAATATCCTCCTTTTCCAACCAAAAAATCGGCCAATAAGTGTCTTGCCATGCTGAATTTTTCAGCATGTGCATTATGGAGTAAAATCAGATTATTTACCATTTTCCTTTGAATTTTTATCATAAAAATGAATCAATCATATATGGTAAGTCTTGCTAACAATTGAAGAATGAACTTGGACACAATAAGAGTGTAAAATTCGGCCACCACAACCTTCACACATGCTGAAAAATTTCAGCATGTGTGATATGTAAAATATCACACTTAATTACCTTACATAATATTCAAATCATTTCCATAACATCTTCAATTAATCCTTTAATAAAAATTGACAAAATATGTTATCTTAGCCATGAAGAAATCGGCCAAGATGTGTGTAGCATGCTGAAATTTTCAGCATGTGACATAAGAGAGGTATATGTTGAATACTTACCTTTTGTAGCTTCTCTCTTTGATTCATCAACATTGTATGATTGATCCTTGACCAATCAATATGCCAACAAGGCTCCACATGTGCTCCATCTCAGCTGTAGTAACGTTGGAATGTGTATGTACATGTGCTGAAATTTATTTTTGCTAACTTTGTAAAATAGTGCACATTTAATAATACACACATGTAATATTCCAACCAGCCCTTAATTTAATTTTCTAGAACACTTTAAGATGTATATTATATGTAAAAAGTGTCTAGATACGTGTCACATGATGTTCAAGAAAAACGTTCCATGTTATGTGCGTAGAAAACCGAATTTTCGATATTTATCGATTACCCGATTTTTCTCTAATTTAAATTCTAACTTTTGCACATGATATATATATTATGTTATACATAACATATATAATATATACTTTAAATTTCAGCACTTGGCTGATTTAAAGTGGTACCATAAACATGTGACAAAATTAAAATTGGAATCTTCACATTTTGGCCTAAATGTGGGGTGATTTGTGTGTGCCAACATGGAAAGTATTTTTGGCTGATCACACCATGTGTAGCACGAAATTTTCATCAATTTTTGATGTATATGGGCTGGCCATTTATTTATGGCAAGTACGTGACACGTTGGCGAAGTTTCGGTATTCGCCCGATACGACAAATTTCGGTTTAGAACCTTTTATCGTGTCGTATTTAATTTGTCATCACCATATCTTATATCATATGATATAGGACCTGAATATACTCATAAATATGAGTTAAGTATAGTGGTGTGACGTTAACGTACGTACGTAAAATATATAACGTGTCGGTAGTACGTTGGAATACATGTGTATGTGCCTTTTTCAAAAAAAATCTGAAAATATATATATATATTATATATATGTGGCGTGTGTATATATTAATGAGGAGAGGAGGAGAAAACTTTCCTTCCTTAGCCTTGTTGCCTTTGTGCCTTTTCCAAATGAATCTTCCTTTAATGAACTACTTAGTTTATTAAACTAAGTACTTCACTTAATGAACTAATTTAGTTCATTAATGGTGGCACCTGAAAATAGTATAAACTCAACAAATGTTCGCCATATGATGTAAGCTTTAATGCTTCATGGCTCGTTAGTACGGCAACATAATATATAAGCCAACAAGGCTAGTGATGACAAGTTATCATGCATACATGTACACACTTATACACGTTTGTGTATATATATATATATATATATATATATATATATATATATATATATTCAACGTTTCTTATTTTGAAATCATTCAAACCCTCTTATTTCTACAATCTCCCCCTTTTGATGATTTTCAAAATAACTAGTGTACATGATTTAAGTGCTATCTCTCCCCCTTGAACTATGCACAGATTTGAAATTTGAATTTCGAATTTCAAATCCGGCTCCCCCTTGATTCATGCAATTAAGATCAATCAGTGATCAATCTGTCTCTCTCTCCCCCTTAAATCATGCTTCTCTCTCCCCCTTTATTTTGGAAAGTTAATCAAAAGATTCCTGTCAAAAAGGAAAGTAAATCAAATAATATCAGATTAAATCACATCAACGGGAATCATGCCTAATTTAAAACGGAGAGATTCATATGTGGCTTGATTTAAGGCCTTTGTAAATATATCCGCTACTTGTGATTTTGTGCGTACGTGATCTATGACAATATTACCATTGTTAACGTGATCACGTAGAAAGTGATAGCGAACTTCTATATGCTTAGCCTTAGAGTGCAACACGTGGTTTTTAGACAAATTTATTGCACTCATACTATCACAATATATAGGAATTTTATTTACGGTAATTCCAAAATCCGAAAGTTGTTGATTTATCCACAACAACTGTGTGCAACAAAGGCTAAGAGCCATATACTCAGCCTCAGTAGTGGACAAAGCAACACTTGCTTGCTTTTTGGAAAACCATGAAATAAGGGAATTTCCTATAAATTGGCAAGTTCCGCTCGTGCTTTTTCTATCTATTTTGCAGCCACCATAATCTGCATCAGTGTAAGCATGTAAGTCAAATATAGAATCCTTATCATACCAAATACCTAAGGTGGGCGTGTGCTTAATATAACGGAATATTCTTTTTACCGCATTTAAGTGTGACACCTTAGGTTGACTTTGAAAACGAGCACACATGCATACGCTAAACATGATGTCAGGCCTACTCGCAGTTAAATATAGTAAAGAACCTATCATAGATCGATATAATCCATTATCAACGTCTTTACCATGTTTGTCTTTGTCTAATTTAGTAGTAACACTCATAGGCGTGGGGGATGGTTTCAAATTTTCAAAATTGAACTTCTTGATCATGTCATTTACATACTTAGCTTGGCTTATATGAATTCCTTTACTCGTTTGCTTAATCTGCAAGCCAAGAAAATAATTAAGTTCACCAACCATAGACATTTCAAATTCAGCTTTCATACAATTTTCAAAATCTTTAACGAGTCTATGTGAGGTAGAACCGAAAATAATGTCATCTACGTAGATTTGAATAATAAGTAAATCTGATTTTTCTTGTTTCAAAAATAGTGTACTATCTATAGTACCGCGTTTAAAATTATTTTCTAAAAGGAAAGTAGCAAAACGATCATACCATGCTCTTGGCGCTTGCTTTAGGCCATATAGTGCCTTCTTTAGTTTGTACACGTGATCTGGATGTTTCAAATCTTCAAAACCGGGTGGTTGCTTCACGTATACTTCTTCTTGTATGAATCCGTTTAGAAAAGCACTTTTGACGTCCATTTGATACAATTTAAAATCTTTCATGCAAGCAATAGCAAGTAAGAGTCGTATAGCTTCTAAGCGTGCTACGGGTGCAAATGTTTCATCGTAGTCTATTCCTTCTTCTTGATTATATCCTTGAGCTACGAGTCTTGCTTTGTTTCTAACGACCTTTCCTTCTTCATTCATTTTGTTCCTAAATACCCACTTTGTGCCTATTATTGTCTTATCTTGTGGTCGTGGCACTAAATCACATACATCATTTCTAACGAATTGATTAAGTTCGTCATGCATAGCATCAATCCAAGATGAATCACTCAAAGCATCATGCACATTTTTGGGCTCAATTTCAGAAATCATAGCATGAAATTCATTTATTTCATCCGAAGTGATTCTTCTACGTGGTCGCACACCGTGAGTGATGTCGCCTATGATGAGATCATGTGGGTGATCTCTATGCCATCTTGGTTGATTATTTTCTAAGTTATCATGCATTTCTATATGATCATGCATTTCTAGTGTCTCATTCATCTCATGCATATCAAAAGAATCATTATCTTCATCCAAAACGGGTTTCAATTCAAAATCATCGTCATATTCCTTATCTTTATCAATCTCTCCAAATTCATTGAATTTAACATGAATAGATTCTATGATTTGTCTAGTGAGAGGATCATAACATCTATATGCTTTTGAATTTATGGAATACCCAACAAAAATGCACTCAATTGATTTGGATTCAAATTTATCTAAATTATCTTTTGTATTCAAGACAAAGCATTTGCATCCAAACACACGAAAATAATCAATCTTAAGCATGCGATCATTCAAAATTTCGTAAGGCGTCTTAGTTATTTTCTTTCTTATAGATAGGCGATTTACAATATAGCATGCACAATTTACGGCTTCCGTCCACAGAAATCTAGGCAATTTATTTTCGCAAAGCATGGTTCTAGCGATTTCTTGTAGTGTGCGATTCTTTCTTTCTACTACTCCATTTAATTGTGGAGTTCTAGGTGGCGAAAACTCATGTTTAATTCCTTTTTCTTCACAAAACGAAATCATCTCTTTATTTTTAAACTCACCGCCTCTATCGCTTCTTATTCTTTTCACATTTACGCCGTATTGATTTTCAAGTTGTTTAATTAATTTAGCAATTTCTGCGGCGCTATCATCCTTATGTGCAAGAAATAAAGTCCAAGTATAACGAGAGAAGTCATCAACAATCACGCATGCATAGTGACGCCCACCAAGGCTTGTAGTGCGACTAGGACCAAACAAATCGATATGCAATAGTTCTAGTATTCTAGTCGTGCTTATCTCATTTTTAGGCTTAAGTGACTCACGTGTTTGTTTGCCTTTTATGCAAGATTCACACAACTGAAAGTTGTCTAAATCAAGCGTAGGCAATCCCCGTACTAGGTTCTTTCGTTGCAATTTTTCTAGTGTAGAAATACCTATGTGTCCTAAACGTCTATGCCATAAATTCACATTGGGTTCATTTGACATAAAACATTTAACTTTAGCGTCTACTACATCATCCATAGATAGTGTAAAGATATTTCCTTCTCGTTTTCCTTTTAAAACGGTTTCTCCATTTTTATTTATTATATTGCAATAAGGGTGAGTAAAACACACATTGAAGCCATTGTCAACAAATTGAGAAATACTAAGAAGATTGTAAGATAAGTTGCTTACCAAAAATACGTTGGAGATTTGAAGTGTATTCGGATTGCCAATCGTACCTTTTCCAATGATCTTGCCTTCATTGTTGTCTCCAAAGGTCACGGATCCGCCTTTTGTGACCTTCTTTAATTTGGAGAACAGGCTCGGGTCACCAGTCATGTGCCTCGAGCAACCACTGTCAAGGAACCACTTTATTGATGTATCTTTCGATGTGTGGTCTCCCTGCAATGTGAAAAGGTGATTTAGGTACCCTTTTAATTTTGGGTCCTTTCAAGTTAGTTAATCACCTTTTGGTAAAGGTACCTTTCGGTACCCATACTTGGGTGATCCTTCTCGGTCTATCAAATGGCAAGAATGTAGATGAAGGTGCAATATAATATACATGTGGTGCATGTACTTTGGGTCTTTGCCCAAGGACTCCTCTATACTCATTGAATGAAGGACGCTTTTGATATGTCCTTGTGTGTGTGTGCGTAGTGCGTGGATGATATGTATTTCGTGTATGCATTGTTCTTTTCTTCTCATATCTATATGGTACAACGTTATATTTCACATGATATGAGGGAGTGGGGCGTGTGGAAGGGGGAGCTTTTTGCGTCATCTTAGACGCCACTTGATGCTTAGGGGTGTCTACTTTCTTAGACACAACAAACTTGGTTGGTTTGGTTGATACTTCGTTAGTATCAACGTATCCCAATCCAGTTTTGTCACTGTCATGCTTTTGCGATAATATGATGCGATGCAGCATGTTTGACCCTGTATCAAATTGTTTCATCATTTTCTCTAAATCTGTATTCCTTGATTTCAAATTTGAAATCTCGGATTTCATTTCATTATTTTGAGAAGTTAATGAAGAGATCTTGGTTTTCAATGCAGTGATGACACATGAAGACTCTTTCTTTGAATCGGTTAATTGAGCGACAAGATTCTCGTTAGAAGATTCTAACAGTTTCTTGTCTTCAATTAAACGTTTCTTTTCTTTTGCGAGAGTCTTAGTAAATTTATGTAATTCAAGATACTGACTAAAAAGATCATCATAAGAAGGTTCAGAGTCAGAGTCAGAATCAGATGATACCTCATTAGATGCCTTTGAAGCAAAGCAAACTTGAGCGGTCTCCTCTTCGGTCTCAGTTTCAGAATCTGATGAGTCACTCCATGTGGAGGCCTTTAGTGCACGTTTCCTTTGTTTAGGATCTGAGACGAGTCTATTTTTGTTCCGCTCCTTGTCAGGGTACTTATTAGTTTGCTTTTCTTTGTTTGGGCAGTCATATGATAAGTGTCCGAGTTTGTCGCATTCATAACATTTAATGTCCTTATCATTTGACTTGTTTTTATTTCTCTTAGATGTAGTGCCCTTGTTTTTATTTCTAAATGACTTTCTCATGAATCTTCTTAGTCCTTTAGCCAATAGGATTAAGTCATCATTATCCGATTCGGAATCACTATCATCTACGTGATCAGAGGGAGGGGAGACGTATTCATTTGATTTAAAAGCAATTGTTTTACCTTGTTTAGATGATTCCGATTTCCGAATAGTAAGTTTGTTTTCATAAACTTTGAGTGACCCAATTAGTTCTTCCATCTTTATTGATTTGGTTTCCTTGCTTTCTTCTATAGCAGTCACTTTTGGGTCCCATTCCGAAGGAAGGCTTCGTAGGACTTTCTGTACCTTTTCCTGCGTAGTAAAAGCCTTACCAAGAGACTCAAGAGAGTTATAGATGTTAGTTAAACGAAGATCCATATCTACAATCGACTCATTGGGCAACAATTTAAAAGACTCAAGAGTAGACATGAGCATATTAATTTTTGACTCTTTTACTTGACTCGTGCCTTCGTGTTTCATTTCTAGAATTCTCCACATTTCTTGTGCACTCAACAATTTGACACATAACTAGACTCACTTTTACTTAATCCGTTTAAAAGCAATTGCATAGCCCTAGCATTCATACTAAGTTTCTTTTTATCATCACTCGTATATTCTTGTCTAGTTTTAATAACTTCTAAAGTAACTCCGTCTACAGTGGATACATTAGATGGGACATATGGACCATCTTCAATTATTGACCAAAGATCTATATCTATAGCCATAAGAAAAAGTTTCATCCTAAGTTTCCATTGAATAAAGGACTCACCGTCAAAAAGTGGAGGCCTTTGGCTCGACATACCTTCTTGTTCGGTTTTGAGATTTGTGGATGCCATCTCACTGAATCGTTGGATTCCTTGTAGTGAGTATTCCTGCGCTCTGATACCACTTGTAGGATCTGCAAGGCACCACTAGAAGGGGGGGTTGAATAGATGGTGCGGAAAGTGTGCTTTTTAAAATTTCTTTAAACTTGAACAATTCAAGTTCTGAAAACAGATTCTGTTTTCAGGACCTGTTTTAAAACGTTTTTAAAACCAGGTTAGAGGTCTCCAAAAATTATGAAATTTTGAGAGAACTTAGCCTCAGATGTTATGAGGGTCCCGTAAAAATTTCAAATTAAAATTCAACCTTTAACCCCTTCAAAAACCGTTGGCACTCAGATTGTGAAATTCTGCCAGAAACGGTAGATGGTTTTTAACAATTAATTCCTATTTGTGTGAACGTCCAAATGATCTGAAAATTTGACCAATAACTCTTCACACACTATATTTAAATGGGTTGAAAAAGTTTTGGAAAATTCTTTTGAGAAGTAGGTCAATTACAACCAAAGTTTCAACCTTTGCAAGTCTGAAAATCAGACTGCACTAGTCTCAGAACTTTTGATGTTTGATTGACTTATACTTGTCCAAAAGGGTTGAAACTTGTGCCAAATGAACCCTAGAACGTGTAGGTATGTTTCTGGAAATTTTTTTAATTTTTGAAATTCGTTTACTATTTTTACGAACGTGAACAAAATGTATAAACAGTGCAGAAACTGAAAAGTAAATGCAGAAAGTAAATTGCACCAAGAATTTTATACTGGTTCGGTTATAAACAACCTACTCCAGTCTTCAAGGAACACCTTCCTTGGTTCACACTAATCACACACACGCAGTACACCTTACCGCAGGGTTGATAGAGTTACACCTAACTCCAACCCTTTACAAACCTTGTATGACAAGTACAATTTGCACGAACACCACCACCTCGCTAGAATGAAGATTGATCACACCTTGATCAATCTTTTACAAAGATGTATGAATGGTGGTTTCTATGAAGCCTATTCAAGATTGAAAGATGCAAAGTACAATAGGCTTTTTACAAGAAAAGAGAGAAAGAAAGTGTAGGAGAAAAGAAGCTTGGCAATTTGATCACTTTAGAATGCAATTCTTGGTGTTGTATTTGTTTGTTCTTCTCTTCTCTCCTTATAGCATTGCAGCCGTCCCCCCTTGCCATCTCCCCCTCTTGAAAATTTCCTTTTAAGTGCTTGAGAGAGTGTAAGACATCATGGTGACAATGCTTTGCTTACTTGGCATCATTCTATTGGACCATCATTTAGTCTTCGCTTACTTGGCACCTCTTTATTGGCTCAATGTTGTCATCATTTGATGACATGGAAAATCTGAAAATAATCACTTAATATTTGCCAAAAAAATCAACCATTAAGTCATACCATAAATCACAAATCCTCTCATAAATTTCAAGACAAGAAATATCCTCCTTTTCCAACCAAAAAAATCGGCCAATAAGTGTCTTGCCATGCTGAATTTTTCAGCATGTGCATTATGGAGTAAAATCAGATTATTTACCATTTTCCTTTGAATTTTTATCATAAAAATGAATCAATCATATATGGTAAGTCTTGCTAACAATTGAAGAATGAACTTGGACACAATAAGAGTGTAAAATTCGGCCACCACAACCTTCACACATGCTGAAAAATTTCAGCATGTGTGATATGTAAAATATCACACTTAATTACCTTACATAATATTCAAATCATTTCCATAACATCTTCAATTAATCCTTTAATAAAAATTGACAAAATATGTTATCTTAGCCATGAAGAAATCGGCCAAGATGTGTGTAGCATGCTGAAATTTTCAGCATGTGACATAAGAGAGGTATATGTTGAATACTTACCTTTTGTAGCTTCTCTCTTTGATTCATCAACATTGTATGATTGATCCTTGACCAATCAATATGCCAACAAGGCTCCACATGTGCTCCATCTCAGCTGTAGTAACGTTGGAATGTGTATGTACATGTGCTGAAATTTATTTTTGCTAACTTTGTAAAATAGTGCACATTTAATAATACACACATGTAATATTCCAATCAGCCCTTAATTTAATTTTCTAGAACACTTTAAGATGTATATTATATGTAAAAAGTGTCTAGATACGTGTCACATGATGTTCAAGAAAAACGTTCCATGTTATGCGCGTAGAAAACCGAATTTTCGATATTTATCGATTACCCGATTTTTCTCTAATTTAAATTCCAACTTTTGCACATGATATATATATTATGTTATACATAACATATATAATATATACTTTAAATTTCAGCACTTGGCTGATTTAAAGTGGTACCATAAACATGTGACAAAATTAAAATTGGAATCTTCACATTTTGGCCTAAATGTGGGGTGATTTGTGTGTGCCAACATGGAAAGTATTTTTGGCTGATCACACCATGTGTAGCACGAAATTTTCATCAATTTTTGATGTATATGGGCTGACCATTTATTTATGGCAAGTACGTGACACGTTGGCGAAGTTTCGGTATTCGCCCGATACGACAAATTTCGGTTTAGAACCTTTTATCGTGTCGTATTTAATTTGTCATCACCATATCTTATATCATATGATATAGGACCTGAATATACTCATAAATATGAGTTAAGTATAGTGGTGTGACGTTAACGTACGTACGTAAAATATATAACGTGTCGGTAGTACGTTGGAATACATGTGTATGTGCCTTTTTCAAAAAAAATCTGAAAATATATATATATTATATATATGTGGCGTGTGTATATATTAATGAGGAGAGGAGGAGAAAACTTTCCTTCCTTAGCCTTGTTGCCTTTGTGCCTTTTCCAAATGAATCTTCCTTTAATGAACTACTTAGTTTATTAAACTAAGTACTTCACTTAATGAACTAATTTAGTTCATTAATGGTGGCACCTGAAAATAGTATAAACTCAACAAATGTTCGCCATATGATGTAAGCTTTAATGCTTCATGGCTCGTTAGTACGGCAACATAATATATAAGCCAACAAGGCTAGTGATGACAAGTTATCATGCATACATGTACACACTTATACACGTTTGTATATATATATATATATTCAACGTTTCTTATTTTGAAATCACTCAAACCCTCTTATTTCTACAGGCACAAGTTTCAACCTTTTTGGACAAGTATAAGTCATCCAAACGTCCAAAGTTCTGAGATTAGTGCAGTCTGATTTTCAGGCTTGCAAAGGTTGAGACTTTGATCGTATTTGACTAACTTCCCAAAAGAATTTTTCAAAAATGTTTCAACCCATTTAAATAAAACTAATAAGGGGTTAGTCTTTAAATTTTCAGAGCATTTGGAGTTGCGTACAAATAGGAATTAATTTTTCAAATCGGTCTACCGTTTCTGGCAGATTTGCACAATCTGACCTCCAACGAATTTTCAAAGGGTTAGAGGTTGAATTTAAATCTGCTCCAAATTTCAGAATTTTTGAAGACCTGCAACCTAGTTTTCAAAACGTTTTAAAACTAGTCCTGAAAACAGAAACTGTTTTCAGAAGTTGGGTTTTTGGTTTAAAACTATTTTAAAAACCACATTTTTCGCACCCACTATTCAACCCCGCCTTCTAGTGGTGCCTTGCAGATCCTACAAGTGGTATCAGAGTGCAGGAACACTCACATCAAAAGGATCCAACGATCTAAGTGAGATGGCAACCACAAATTTCAAAACCGAACAAGAAGGTATGTCAAGCCAAAGGCCTCCTCTCTTTGACGGTGAGTCTTTCATTCAATGGAAGTTAAGAATGAAACTCTTTCTTATGGCAATTTATATTGATCTTTGGTCAATCATAGAAGATGGTTCTTTTGTTCCATCAAAATTATCTACAGTAGATGGAGTCACATTAGAGGTCGTTAAGCCTAGGCAAGAGTACACTAGTGATGGTAAAAAGAGACTGAGCATGAACGCTAGAGCTATGCAGTTACTTTTAAATGGATTAAGTAAAAGTGAATCAAGCTATGTTTCAAATTGTTCTAGTGCTCAAGAAATGTGGAGAATACTCGAAATGAAACATGAAGGCACTAGTCAAGTAAAAGAGTCCAAGATCAACATGCTTATGTCCACACTCGAGTCGTTTAAATTATTGCCTAATGAATCTATCGTTGATATGGATCTTCGCTTAACTAACATTTACAATTCTCTTGAGTCTCTTGGCAAAGCCTTTACTATGCAGGAAAAGGTACAAAAAGTCTTGCGAAGCCTTCCATCCGAGTGGGACCCTAAAGTAACGGCAATAGAAGAAAGCAAAGAAACTAAGTCAATCAAGATGGAAGAATTAATTGGATCACTTAAGGTTTATGAGAACAAACTCACCATAAGGAAATCAGAATCATCAAAACAAGGTAAAACTATTGTATTTAAATCAAATGAATACGTCTCTACTTCGTCCGATCACGTAGAAGATAGTGATTCTGAATCATATAACGATGACTTAATTTTATTGGCTAAAGGCTTAAGAAAATTCATGAGAAAGTCGTTTAGAAACAAAACTAATTCTACTTCGACTAAAAGAAATAAGAACAAGACAAACGACAAGGATGTTAAATGTTATGAATGCGGTAACTTGGACATCTATCATATGACTGCCCAAATAAAGAAAAGCAAACAAACAAATACCCTGAAAAGGAATGAAACAAGAATAGACTCGTCTCAGAACCTAAGCAAAGGAAACGAGCTCTCAAAGCCTCCACTTGGAGTGATACATCGGATTCCGAGACTGAAACAGAAGAGGAGACTGCACAAGTATGCTTTGTGTCCAAAGCATCAAACGAGGTATCATCTGACTCTGATTTTGACTCTGAGCCTTCTTATGATGATCTTTTTAGTCAGTACTTAGAATTGCATAAATTCACTAAGACTCTCGCGAAAGAAAAGAAGCGATTAATTGAAGACAAGAAACTGTTAGAATCTTCTAACGAGAATCTTGTCGCTCAATTAAACGATTCAAAAGAAGAGTCATCATGTATCATTACATCATTAAAGACAGAGATCTCATCATTGACCATGCAAAATAATGAAATGAAATCCGAGATTTCAAGTTTGAAATCAAGGAATACGGATTTAGAGAAAATGATGAAACAATTTGATACAGGATCTAACATCATCATCATCATCATCATCATCATCCAAGCCCAGTATATCCCAACGACAGCAAAAGCTATCGTTAGGGTCTGGGGAGGGTAAGCGGTAGGCAGACAATACCTCTATCCTAAGGGATAGAGAGTCTGCTTCCACTGAGACCCCCGGCTCTACCTGCATAAATGACATGATAATAGAAATATGTTGTGCTAGTGTGTTAGTGAGTAGATTCAAGAAATACAAAGAAAGGCATTTCGATATTAAAATACACAACACTTATATATATACATGTAATGTAAAACAACAGTATAACATACGCAACCAAGCGGAAAGTTAATCTAAAGCGTAGATAGTGTCTTCGACTATCTATGTCCCTAAATATACTCTAAAGTGTCCCTATATATGACATATACCTCGTTAACCTTTATTTATGTCTCCATGAACTCCTATCCTGGACCATGTCCTCAGATAGGTGCAAATCTAGTAAGTCGTGCCTTATCTGCTCATCCCATGTCAGTTTGGTCTTGCCTTTACTCCTGTTTTCCTCTATAATGAGGCTTTCAATTGCTCTGACCGACGCCATTGTCTGTCTCCGCTTGACATGCCCAAACCATCTCAATCTTCCCTCCCTTATCTTATCTGCTATACTAGCTACGCCTAATCTTTCTCAAAACATCTCGTTTCTGATCCGGTCTAGCCTTGTATGTCCACACATCCATCTTAACATTTTCATCTCTGCCACTTCCATCTTCTGTAATTGTGACCTCTTGATGGCCCAGCAGTCTGTCCCATATAGCATTGCCGGTCGCACTACCACCCTATAAAATTTTCTCTTTAATTTAGTTGGGAAATTTTTGTCACACAGCACCCCTGAGGCCGCCCTCCATCTACACCAGCCTGCTTGAACTCGATGTGCTACATCATTATCTATGTCGACATTCTGCTGCACAAATGATCCTAGGTACTTAAACTTACTTACCTGTGGTACCACTTGACCATCAATGGTGAGCTGGCTATCCTCACTGTCTGCTATGCCGCTGAAGTCGCAATGCAGATACTCGGTCTTAGAACGGCTAATCTTTAAGCTTTTTCTCTCTAAAAAACCTCTCCACTGCTCTACTCTCATACTCAGGGTATGTCTACTTTCTGCGACTAATACAATATCATCAGCAAAAAGCATACACCACGGTAGTGCCTCCTGTATCGACTTTGACAACTCGTCAAGGACAACTGCAAAAAGGAATGGGCTCAACGCAGACCCTTGATGGAGACCGACCTCCACCGGAAAGAAGTATGTATTCCCCATAGCCGTACGAACTATTGTTTTTCTCCTAGCATACATATCTCTAATTATGTCTATATACTTCATAGGGATCCCTCTTGCCTCCAAACTATCCCATATCAAACTACGCGGCACACTATCATATGCTTTTTCAAGATCGATGAAAACCATATGTAAATCGCGTTTCTTCTCCCTATACTTCTCCATTAATCTTCTGAGAATGTGTATTGCTTCCGTAGTTGACCTTCCTGGCATAAAACCAAATTGGTTCACCGTAACCTGAGTTTCTCTCCTAATTCGAGTGTCGATTATTCTCTCCCATAACTTCATGGTATGACTTAGCAACTTAATCCCTCTATAGTTCCCACAACACTATGCGTCTCCTTTGTTCTTATATAGGGGGACCACAACACTCTTTCTCCACTCATCTGGCATCTTCCCTGTTTTGTAAATATGGTTGAACAGAGTAGTTAGCCATTGGACCCCTTCCTCTCCTAAATACTTCCACGCCTCAATGGGTATGTTATCTAGGCCGACCGCTTTAGCTCTTCCCATCATCTTCATTTCTCTCATCACCTCTCCTTGTGTGATGTTCTGACAGTCGGAGTTATTATGTTGTCGTTGTTGGTCAGTGGTGCTTTCTCGTTCTTCATGGTATGACAGGATCTAACATGCTAGAGCGTATTATCTTATCACAAAAGCATGATAGTGATAAAACAGGTTTATGATACATTGAAACAAATGAAGTATCCATTAAACCAACCAAGGTTGTAGTGTCTAAGAAAGTAGACACCCCAAAACAAAAAACGGCGTCTAAGATGACGCAAATACCCCCTCTCCCCTCCTCATGCTTTACTTCTTCCTCATATCATGCGAAATACAATTTTGTGCCATATAGATATGAGAAAAAACAAGTGATGCATACACGACATTCATTTCATCCATCAAGATCACGCACTATGCACACTAACACAAGGTTATATCAAAAACGTCCTACATATAATGAGTATAAAAGAGTTCTTGGCCAAAGGCCTAAAGTGCACTCACCACATGTCTACTACATTGCACCTTCATCTACATTCTTGCCATTTGCTAGACCGAGAAGGATCACCCAAGTATGGGTACCGAAAGGTACTTTTACTAAGAGGTGAATAACTAACTCGTAAGGACCCAAAATTAAAAGGGTACCTAAATCATTTTTGCACATTGCAGGGAACCCACATATCAAAAGATACATCAATCAAATGGTTCCTTGACAGTAGTTGCTTGAGGCACATGACGGGTGACCCGAGCCTATTCACAAAATTAAAGAAGGTCACAAAAGGCGGACTCGTGACCTTTGGAGACAACAACGAAGGCAAAATCATCGGAAAAGGTATAATTGGAAACCCAAGCACTCTTCAAATCTCCAACGTCTTTTTGGTAAGTAACTTATCCTATAATCTTCTTAGCATTTCGCAATTCATTGACAATGGTTTTGATGTGTGTTTTACTCACCCATATTGCAATATAATAAATAAAAATGGAGAAACAGTCTTAAAATGAAAACGGGAAGGAAACATTTTTACGCTTTCTATGGATGATATGTTAGACGCTAAGGTTAAGTGTTTCATGTCAAATGAACCTAACGTAAATTTGTGGCATAGACGTTTAGGACATATTTGCATTTCTACACTAGAAAAACTCCAACGAAAGAACCTAATACGAGGATTGCCTACACTTGATTTAGACAACTTTCAGTTGTGTGAATCTTGTATAAAAGGCAAACAAATACGCGAGTCACTAAAACCCAAAAATGAAATAAGCACGACTAGTGTCTTAGAATTACTACACGTTGATTTGTTTGGTCCTAGTCGCACTACGAGTCTTGGTGGGCGTCACTATGCTTGTGTGATTGTTGATGATTTTTCTTGTTATACTTGGACTTTGTTTCTTGCACATAAGGATGATAGTGCTATTGAAATTGCTAAACTGATAAAACAACTTGAAAATCAATATGGCGTTAATGTGAAAAAGATAAGAAGCGATAGAGGTGGTGAGTTTAAAAATAAGGACATGATTTCATTTTGCGAAAAAAAAAGGAATTAAACACGAGTTTTCGCCACCTAGAACTCCACAATTAAATGGAGTAGTAGAAAGAAAGAATAGAACATTACAAGAAATTGCTAGAACTATGTTGTGCAAAAATAAATTGCCTAGATTTTTGTGGGCGGAAGCCTTAAACTGTGCCTGCTACATAGTAAATTGCTTATCCATTAGAAAGAAAATAAATAAGACGCTTTATGAGATATTAAATGACCGCATGCCTAAAATTGACTATTTTCGTGTGTTTGGATGCAAATGTTTTGTTTTAAATACAAAAGACAATTTAGATAAATTTGAATCTAAATCAATTGAATGCATCTTTGATGGATATTCTGTAAATTTGAAAGCATATAGGTGTTATGATCCTCTCACTAGACAAATTCTAGAATTTATTCATGTGAAATTTAATGAATTTGGTGAGATTGATAAAGATAAAGAATATGATGATGATTTTGAATTGAAACCCGTGTTGAATGATGATGATGGCACGTTTGATATGCATGATATGCATGATACACTAGAAATGCATGATCACTTAGAAATGCATAAGAACGTAGAAAATAATCAACCAAGATGGCATAGAGATCACCCACACGATTCATCATAGGCGATATCACACACGGTGTGCGTCCACGTAGAAGAATAAATCCGGAAGAAATAAACCAATTTCATGCTATGATTTCCGAAATTGAACCTAAAAATGTGCATGATGCTTTGAGTGATTCTTCTTGGATTGATGCTATGCATGACGAACTTAATCAATTTGTTAGAAATGACGTATGGGATTTAGTGCCACGGCCACAAGATAAGACCATAATAGGCACAAAGTGGGTGTTTAGAAATAAAATGAATGAAGAAGGAAAAGTTATTAGAAATAAAGCTAGACTTGTAGCACAAGGCTATAATCAAGAAGAAGGAATTGATTATGATGAAACATTTGCACCCGTAGCACGTTTAGTAGCTATACGACTTTTACTTGCCATTGCTTGCATGAAAGATTTTAAACTGTACCAAATGGACGTGAAAAGTGCATTCTTAAATGGATTTATACAAGAAGAGGTATACGTGAAACAACCACCCGGTTTTGAAGATTTGAAACATCCCGATCACGTGTACAAACTAAAGAAGGCACTATACAGACTAAAGCAAGCACCTAGAGCATGATATGATCGTTTTGCTACATTCCTATTAGAAAATGGTTTTAAAAGAGGTACTATAGATAGTATATTATTTTTGAAACAAGATAAATCGGATTTACTTATTATTCAAATTTACGTTGATGACATTATTTTCGGCTCTACTTCTCATAAACTTGTTGAAGATTTTGAAAATTGCATGAAATCCAAAATAAAATGTCTATGGTTGGCGAATTGAACTACTTTCTTGGCTTGCAGATTAAACAAATGAGTAAAGGCATCCACATAAGCCAAGCAAAATATATAAATGATATGATTAAAAAGTTCAATTTTGAGAATTTAAAACCATTCCACACCCCTATGAGTGTTACTACCAAATTAGATAAAGATGAACATGGTAAGGATTTTGATAATGCCTTGTATAGATCTATGATTGGCTCTATGTTATATCTTACTGCTAGTAGGCTTGATATAATGTTCAGTGTATGTATGTGTGCACGTTTTCAAAGTCAACCTAAGGTGTCTCACTATAATACGGTAAAAAGAATATTCCGCTATATTAAGCACACACCCACCTTAGGCATTTGCATGCCTACACTGACGCTGATTATGGTGGATGTAAGATAGATAGAAAAAGCACGAGTGACACTTGCCAATTTATAGGAAACTCCCTTATTTCATGGTTTTCCAAAAAGCAAGCACGCGTAGCTTTATCCACTACTGAAGCTGAGTACATGGCACTTAGTCTTTGTTGCACACAATTATTATGGATAAAACAACAACTTTCGGACTTTGGTATTACCGTAAATAAAATTCCTATATATTGTGATAGTATGCGTGCAATTAACCTATCTAAGAACCTCGTGTTACACTCTAAGGCCAAGCATATAGAAGTACACTATCACTTTCTTCGTGATCACATAAATAATGGTGATATTGTCATAGATCACGTATGAACAGAGGCACAAGTAGCGGATATCTTCACTAAAGCCTTAAAGCAAGCCACGTACGAAAATCTTCGTTCTAAATTAGGCATGATTTCTGCTGATTTGATTTGATTCTCTTTCCATATTTACAGGCATATTTTGATTGACTTTCCAAAATAAAGGGGGAGAGAATGCATGATTTAAGGGAGAGAGAGAAACTGATTGCATAAATCAAGGGGGAGCGGTTTGAAATTTGAAATTCAAAATTTGAATTTATGCATGATTGAAGGGGGAGCGATAAGATTTAAATCATAATTGTAGGTTATTTTGAAAATCATCAAAAGGGGGAGATTGTAGAGAAAAAGGGGTTTGAGTGATTTCAAAATACATGATTTAAACGTGTTACAAAGCAATGCATGACATATTGCATATAACTTGCCTTATATAGTTCATATATAATGTTGCCGTACTAACAAGCCATGAAGCTTTAAAGCTTACATCAAATGGCAAACATTTGTTGTGTTTGAACTATTTTCAGGTGCCACCATTAATGAACTAAACTAGTTCATTAAGTGAAGTACTTAGTTAATTAAACTAAATAGTTCATTAAAGGAAGCAATATTTGGAAAAGGCACAAAGACAACAAGGTGAAGAAAGGAAAGTCTTCCACTCTCCTCTCCACACACATATCACACGGCATTACCGTATATATGTGTATTCATATTTTTTGAAAAAGACGCATACACATTTATTCCAACGTACTACCGACACGTTATATATTTTACGTACGTACGTTAACGTCACACCACTATAATTAACTCATATTTATGAGTATATTTAGGTCTTATATCATATGATATAATTCATGGTGATGACAAATTTTATACGACACGTTAAAAGGTTCTAAACCGAAAATTGTCGTATCGGGCGAATACCGAAACTTCGCCAACATGTCACGTACTTGCCATAAATAGATGGCCAGCCCCTACACTTCAAAAATAGCCATAAATTTCGTGGCTTTCATGATATGAACAGCCATAAAATCATTCCATGTTGGCACACACAAATCACCCCATATTAAGGCCAAATTGTGGAGATTCTAATTTCAATTTTGTCACATGGTTTAGGCGTCACTTTAAGATCAGCTAAGTGCTGAATATTAAAGTTTAATCTATGTATATTATGTGTAACATAATATATATAACATGTTCAAAAAGTTGGAATTTAATTAGAGAAAAATCGGGTAATCGATAAACGTCGAAAATTCGGTTTTCTACGTACACGACACATGGAACATTTTTGGCACATCATATAACATGTATCTAGACACTTTTTACATATTTCATACATCTCAAAGTGTTCTAGAAAATTCAATTAAGGGCTGATTGGAATATACCATGTGTGTATTATTAAATGTGCACTATTTTACAAAGTTTACAAAAATAATATTCAGCACATGCACAAATCTATTTCACATGCCTAGACCAGCTGAGTTGGAGCATATGTGGAGCGTTGTTGGCATCTTTATTGGTCAAGAATAAAGCATACAATGTTGATGACATAAAGAAAGGAGCTACACAAGGTAACATTTCAAACTTATGTCACATTTGTAACACATGCTGAAAATTTCAGCATGTGCATATAGGCTGGCCGTTTTAAACATCTTAAATGAGCTATATTTTGTTGTCTTGAATCATGTGGATAATTAGGAGATAATTTAGAAGGGTTTTGAATATTCTAAGGAAACAAATAAGGTGATATTTTCAAATATCACACATGCTGAAAATTTCAGCATGTGTGGATGTATAGTGGCCGAAATTTTGGCCTCATTGGTGTTCAATTGTTATTCCATAAATGATAAGGATATTGTATACTAAATGGTGATTGAATTATCCTTTGAATTCTTGGAATAAATCAATGTAAAATTGGTAATATTTTGAATAAAATTTGAATGTTACACATGTTGAAATTTCAGCATGTGCTGAAGACTTTATGGCCGATTTTTGCATGCCTTCTTGGAGTTATTTACCTAGCTAATTTTGTATGATGATCTTGTGAATTATGGTAATCATTTTATGATTATTTTGACACATGTTTTAAGTGTTATTCATATTTGTCTAGTAATCAAGTGATGACAACATCCAACCAATCAATGAGTGCCAAGTAAGCAAGAGCTTAATGATCATCCAATGAGAACATGCCAAGTAAGCAAAGACATGTCACAATGATGCCATATACTCTTCCAAGGACTTAGAAGATAATTTTCAAGAGGGGAAGAGCATCCAAGGGGGGCGGCCATAATGATAAAAAGGAAGGAAGAAGAACAAAACAAAAACAAGAACAAATATTTCAAATTCTAAGATCAAAAACGTTTAGCATCTTCTCTTCTACACTCTTCTTCTTTCTTCTCTCTAAAAGCCTATTGTACTTACATTCATATACTTGAATAGGCTTCATATAGTCCATCAAATATTCTTTATCATTGTAAAAGATTGATCAAGGTGTGATCAATCTTGGACTTGCAAGGTGGTGGTGTTTGTGTGCATTGTATTCACATACAAGGTTTGTAAAGGGTTGGAGTTGGTGTGTAACTCCATCAACCCTGTGGTAAGGTGTTCTTTGTGTTGTGTGATTAGTGTGAACCGAGGAAGGTGTCCTCGAAGACTGGAGTAGGTTGTTTATAACCGAACCAGTATAAAATTCTTGGTGTCATTTACTTTCAGCACTTACTTTCAGTTTCAGCACTGTTTATCGTTTTTTATCACATTTGTAAAAATAGTAAAAGAATTTCAAAAATTACGAAACTTTCCAGAATCATAGCCACACGTCTTAAGGTTAATTTGACACAAGTTTTAACCCTTTTGGACAAGTATACGTCATCCGAACGTCCAAAGTTCTGAGACTAGTGCAGTCTGATTTTCAGGCTTGCAAAGGTTGAGACTTTGATCGTATTTGACTAACTTCCCAAAAGAATTTTTCAAAAATGTTTCAACCAATTTAAATAAAACTAATAAGGGGTTAGTCTTTAAATTTTCAGAGCATTTGGAGTTGCGTACAAATAAGAATTAGTTTTTCAAATCGGTCTACCGTTTCTGGCAGATTTGCGCAATCTGACCACCAACGAATTTTCAAGGGGTTAGAGGTTGAATTTAAATCTGAAATTTTTAGGAGATACTCATAACATCTGAGGCTAAGTTCTCTCTAAATTGTAGAATTTTTGAAGACCTTCTACCTAGTTTTCAAAACGTTTTAAAACTAGTCCTGAAAACAGAAACTGTTTTCAGAAGTTGGGTTTTTGGTTTAAAACTATTTTAAAAACCACATTTTCCGCACCCACTATTCAACCCCCCTTCTAGTGGTGCCTTGCATATCCTACACTACATAGATCGATCGATGTCAGGCTGATTAAAACTGAAACTATGCTGTGAGACATTGATCTCTCAAATAGAGCGCCATGGATCTATGGATGTATACAGTAGTCTCTAAATTTAAGACATGGATCGATCGATGTCATTGTAAGTTGAATAATTTTTTTAATATGTGATAAATATGTGAGCATTTTTGTAACAAATATAGATGATAAAGTTTCTATAATATCTCATCTATTTTCATAATGATTATATGATTAAATTTGATGTAATATTCTATCATTAACTTGCCATGGAAGTTTTGCAACTTACCGCAAGCACAAAAGAGTACTTTTGAAGTTTTTGTGGGACTATATCTCAAGAAAGGTATATAAGGACAAAAGGACACAAGATGGAGTATCATCACAAGTTTATTTGACATAATTGGTTTTCAATGCCTATTTTCATTATTTTGGAGACAAGGGCATTCATGGACTTTTTATATATGGTATTCATGGTCTTCATGGTGTTCACGGTCTTCATATTTTTATCAACCATATATCATACGGACTTCGGTTTTTCTTGAAATTCTTATTTGGTAAAGTGTGACATTTATTTTGTCACACTATATGTTTTTCATGATATTCTTGTATACATTGTTCATGGCCTCTCTACTAATTGGCAGATTATTGGTCATATTCTTGAAGAAAAAATCAGCCACACTTGAAGGAGAGAAAATGAGAATTAATCTGATTTCTCACTCATTTTGAAACCCAAAAAAGTTCATACATGTATGTGTGAGGTGGACAAATCAAATTTTGACATATATACAAGACTATATTACATGGACCAACCAAAACACTTCAAATTGACTTGTTGGCAAAAAGTTACGTACTTGGCATTTAAGATGGCATATATTTCGGTTTTGGAAAGCTAAAATGTAGCTGAATTGGTCAGCTCTTTACTTTTAATCTCGTGTTACACTGTTTCAGTACTTAATTTTCTACCCGTGTTTAAAATAGTAAAACGTCTTTAAAATATTAGATTTTTTGTGAAAATAAACTTCAGACTTTTAACTTTAATTTGTAACAAAGTAATTGAATTTGAGCAAAGAAAAGTTAGTCATTCAATCTTTGCAAGATTATTGCTTCATTCTGCTGACATATTGACTAGTTTATAAAAATGTGTATTTCTAATTTACATAAACTTAAGTTATGCTCAAATCCTTTTTGAAACATAAACTAAACATCCTAAGGTTCAGTTTCGCATAAGAATCAATCTTTTTTTTACTGAGTATACAAAAAGTTAGAGCATTTCAAAGTTTACTAACTTTCTGCCAAATTTTGTTTAATCATTTGAAATTTTATATTTGTTTGAAGGATCAAGCGTTTTTTATTTTTGCTTATTTTGGGACAGACTACGTTTAACACATTGAAGTTTGTTTTTGAAAAATTTCATAATTTTTTGAGTTGTGCACTGAGAGTTGTAAATTTTTCAAAAACGGCACTAATTATGAGATTTTCACAACCAGGTTAGAGTGATTTTTCAAAGGGTAGTGTAATTTCCACTAACCACATTCACCCCCTCCCTGTAATGGAGTTTGTGAAAGTGCGATGGCCTAACATGTACACCGTTATTATAGTGGAGTGCATATTGTCATCATGGCGTACGAGTAAAATCCCATTATTAATTTTTTTAGAATTTTGTATCATAGGATGATAAGTTGTCACGTCATTATAATATCAAATAAATCAGTATCATTATAAATGGATGATACCGCAAGTTTAGACTTTTTTAAAATTTTAGAGAAAAATGTTTATTATGCTCATATTTTAAGGCTTCTTATTTAGGATAAACATTAAAAGGAAGTATGCATCAAGACATAGTAAAGCTGGTGTTTGAGTTACGATGATTAAGTAAAAACAAAAAAACAAAGATGAGTAATTTATAAGTCGTTCTTTATGCTGTAATTGTATCCTTTTCCACGTGAATAATTCGACATAAAATACTGACCGGCTAGCATCCATATCAAATTTTAGATAAAATTGCTTCACACTATACATTATTGTTCTAAATTTCTCACAACCATGTGTTTTTCTATTATTGCTCTGTATTAAAATATTTGCTTGATTTTCTTTTCCTAAATAAAATTTTTTGGAGAGCATATTAAAACTCGATTTTTTAATTATTTTGGTTCTTTATTCAAAATGCTTGTGTATTTTTTGTAAATTTTACTTAGTATACATATATATATTTTTTGTAGCTTTCTCTTTTCATTTTGTATAAATTGTATAAAAGTACATGCATCTAAGAAAATTTTTATTCATACATGTATCTAATGCATCTTGAACATCATCCAGACAAAAAAAACGTTTCCGGTACATTAAGCTCTCGCGTTTGTGCAGAGTCTAAGAAGGGACCGGATCGGTTCGCGATCTAATTTAAGAAGGCTTATGATACATTTTGAACAAGAGATTGTTTTCACACATCGAACCCGTAACGCAAGGTAACAAAAATGATTTGTTTAATGGCACCAAGCCTCGACTCATAAATTACTCATATTTATAACCATATTTTTTTTTGGAAAAAAGGAACTTTATTGCATTAACTTGTTGAAAAACATATACAAAGAGCGGGGAAACATGAGGACCAGCCGTATATGATATGCCGCATTAAAAACTTTCCTTGTGGACAAAACCTTGATCAAAGAAAAAGCGTACATATTTATATGATTGGTCATCCTTGTCGTATCTAACAGTTCCAATCTATGTCAACTATCTACATCGTCAGCTACTTCATAATAAACAAGCCTCAAAAGGGATAGCTTTAGCTTACGTCTACGACTAATAATTTCTTTTAATATGGTCCGAGAAAAGGGAAGACATGAGATATTTCCGTGAACCAGTTGATTTCTCCAATACCAGATAGTGGATAGTGCTTCACGAAACACATATCGCCAATCCGTCTGCATCTCAGAATTCTTTATTTGGACGTAAGTTATCCATGATCCAGTATTGTATTTTTTGTGGCGCAAGGAAATGTTGCCAAGTTGCATCCCCCAATACACTGCGGACCAACTGCTCCCAAATGTCACGTGCCCACTGACAGTTTCGTAACGCATACATGGTATCTTCCAGGGGATATTTGCAGATGCTACACGCTCCATCTTGTTGTATATGACGACTATATAGAAACCCCGCAGTTGGAGGAGATTTTGATAGCCCTGCCAAAGTAAAAGATTTAAACGACCTAGCCCTTTCATGCTCCATAGGCGAGACCAAGCAGGGTCATGGGAAGAGTTGTCCGGGGTTGTTAATTCCTCATATGCGCTAGCCACCGTAAATTTACTAGATGTGGTTGCTTTCCAGCGGAAGTCAGCAGCAGATGACGGTTCCGCTGTTGAATTTGTCGTCTCGATGCATGACATGATCAATGGTACCGTGGACTTGATATGGCGCCAAAGTGCAGAGGTATTGCGGCAAGGGGCGGTTGAGAGAAGATTGTCGTATTTATTTCGAAGGACCTGTACCCATAATTCGTCGGGCCGCGTCAAAATTGACCACCCTAACTTGGCCAACATTGCAGTGTTCATGTCCCGCAAACTTTTAACTCCCAATCCTCCTCTGTCCTTTGGTAGGAAAATTTGCGACCAAGGTAACCAGTGCATCTTTTCATTCCGTGAGATTCTCCTCCAGAAAAAACGTCTGATGATCTTTTCCATTTCATCTATTATAATGGCTGGTAAATGCACCGTATGCATAGCATAGTAGGGCATTGAGGACAAGACGCTTTTTATTAGGATGAGTCTAGCAGCTTGAGATAAGAATTTTGTTTGCCATATAGCAAGTCGGTCTCGTACCTTGTCCACAATATAGCCATACTCTTTCTTGCTAGATCGCCCATTGATTAATGACATTCCTAGGTAGGCACCTAGGTCGCGAGTGATAGTTATACCCAATCTGTAAAGGGCAACAGACTGGAAGCTTTCGGCTATATTTCTAGAGATGAAAGATTCTGACTTCTTCATACTTACAGTTTGTCCAGAGATTTTGCAGAAATGGTTTAGGATATTCTTGATGATAGCGGCTTGAGCGTCATTTCCGATTCCAAAAAGTAGCAAATCATCAGCGAAGAATAGATGTGAAATTTGTGGCCCCGTTCTTGATGGTCGGAAAGGAACCCACCGTTTTTCATAACAGCACAGTTTATGTGGCCATTCAAGACTTCCATACATAGCAGGAAGAGGTACGGCGCAAGAGGATCTCCTTGTCGTATGCCCCTTTGAGGACAAAATGGTTGACTGCTTACCCCATCCCAAATAACTGATAGTTGTGCAGAGCAGATAACGTACATTATTAGGTTTACCATGTTGGAGCTTAATCCAATCTTCGCTAGAATGCGGCGCAAGAAAATCCAGTCCACCTTATCGTAAGCTTTCTCTAGGTCCACCTTCAGCACCATATATCCTTCGTGTCCCCGTTTTAATCTCATGGAGTGTATAATTTCTTGGGCAATAGCAATGTTGTCCGAAGGTTGTCGTCCCGGCACAAAAGCGCATTTGGTAGGAGAAATGATTTTTCCAATCACCACTTTAAGACGATTAGCGATGATTTTAGTGATGATTTTCACAACCACATTAATCAAAGCAATCGGCCTAAAGTGAGATGCCTCCTTCGGCGGTGACTTTTTCGGTATAAGGGTAATGAGAGTTCTGTTGACCTCAGGTGGAAAACTGCAGGTTCTGAAAGCAGTCATGACAAATTCAATGATAGATGGACCAACCCGATTCTAGTTCCGTTGGAAGAAAATTGGAGGTAGGCCGTCAGGTCCTGGAGCTTTGTAAGCACCAATGTTAAAAACTGCTTCCTCTACCTCACTTGGCGAGATATCACGGTTAATCCATTCCTTATCCGTCGTGTTTAGTTTACTGATGATTAGATCATCATCGTCACATACTTGTACTTGATGGGCTTGAAAGAGGCCTTAGTAGTAATCTTGTAGCACATTTCGGATTTCAGCAGGCGAGTTGACCCAGAGTCCAGCACTATTCTTAAGCTGCATAACGTATTTGTTCCGTTGACGATTTGCCATTGTTTGGTGGAAGAACCGAGTGTTCTATTCGGCCTCATATAGCCACTGTAAGTTGTTTTTTTGTTGCCATAGTATCTTCTCCTGAAGCATTATATCATTGAGTTCCTCGAGCAGATTTCCTTCAAGTTGTGAAAGGAAAGTAGAAGGATAGTTTGAGAGTTCTCTTTGGACACCTTCTAACCGAGCCATGCACCTTCTTCGACGACTAGTCAAGCTACCGAAGATATCATTCCTCCACTCAATCATCTTGGAAGTAAACTTCTGTATTGTGGCTTGAAGATTTCCAGGTTGATGCTGCCATGTTGTTGCCATAAATCCTTGGAATTTCTGGTGCAACATCCAGCATGCCAAAAATTTAAAAGGCTTTGATACTGTATGTTGCTGCGGCGCTATTGTGAGGAACAGAGGATGGTGATCAGACTGGAGGCGGGGAAGATGTTGGAGAGCAGTAGACCCAAATTTGTTTTGCCATAGATCATTACACCATGCTTGATCGAGTCGCTATTTAATAAGAAAGCGGACCGGTTGGCCGTTGCTCCATGTAAATCGTGGACCAGAAAACTCTACCTCCATTAGTTGGCATGCGGAAATCATGTGGCACATTCGAGATAATCCGTACCCACGAACTGGACGTCTACCGCTTTTATCTTCTTGTCGAACGACTTGGTTAAAGTCCCCGATTGAAAGCCAAGGAACATGAACACAACTAGCCTTTTTTTCCATATACTCATACCGACCGCAGTAGGAGATGCATATATCATAGAAATAATAGCTGGATCTTCATTCAACCATGAGATACGAATATTAATCAGTTGGGCTGTATAACCTAATAGCCAAACTTGGATAACTGTATCGTCCCAGAAACACCACAAACTGCCAGAGAAACCCCTAGCCTCAACCGCCATAAAGTGTGTAAAGTTGGATCCTCGGATTATTCGTATTGCTCGAGGTGAAGGCACCCTAGTTTCCATGAGAAACATGATGTTAGATGATAATGTCGCAGAAGTCCTTTAATGACTCGCACTGTTTCTGGCGATCCTGCCCCGCGGCAATTCCATGAGAGTAGCCGCAACTTCATTAACAAGTTTACTGGTTTATGGGTGGGTCCATATCCGGACCCTGTAGACTAGCAGCATCAACATCCATAGATTCACTGGCATCCATACACTCGGTAATAATTTGCCATGTCTGCGCGGATATTGTCAGGGGGTTTGTGCTTTGTTTGATCCCAAATATGCTCTTGTTATTCCTCTTCTATGTAAATATCCATAGCAGTATCCTTCCCTCCACTTCATTGTATGTGTATCTTTTGAGAAGGTGTCTTGTTATTTGTAATATCCTTAAGGGGTTTTATTACCTGCATGGCCGTTGGATGAGATTGAGGTAACAGTGGTCAATCTTGTGATTGCCAAGTGATGGTGTCATTTCTGTCGGGATGTGAAGATGAAGGTTTTGCTAGTTATTGACGTTGGTTGCTTTCGGCTGAGCCCCGAGGGAGCTGCACTTTGGCCTTTGGAGGGTCTCTAACAGGGACACCGTTTTCCCGTTTTACCCTTGTTTTTATTAGTTGTTCCTTAGTTGTCGCCTTAAATTGTACAGGAGGTCCAGAATCTTTAATATTGCGTAATTCGTTTGTTATTTGATCTATCTGGGAGTTATTGACCTCTTCAGGAATATCTGCAATTGGGGAGAATCGAGAGCCCACGTTGTCGGCTGCTTTGGGGTTTGGCTCGGTAGTTTGAACTTTCCGAACAAATAAGTCATGTGCATGTTGTTCCTGATTTACCTGTAATTGTTGTTGCTTAATAATTTGCTTGCTAGGGGCAGCACGTCGACGGCTATTATTGCGAACTATCATCCAAGGGCCAAAGGCATCAGATGGTTTCTCAGGTGCAATAGGATTTGATTTCGTAGGTGCAGTATGCAGATCTCCTTCTGGCCCACATAAGCAGCCTTCACTTCGGTGCCCATAACGACCATATGTAAAATAAATGAAGTGTAGGTTTTCATACTCAACGGTGAGCTGATAGTTACCCATCATAACTGTTGACACCAAGGGTTTTTCCAAATCAATTTCAACGCAAACTCGTACATATTTCGCCCTGGATACTTGCATTTTGTGGATATCAATCTTTACTGCTTTACCCAGCTTATTTCCAATTCTCATCAGGATCTGGTCACTAAAAAACTCAATGGGTAAACGAGCTATACGCACCCAAACTAGTGTAGACGTGAGTTGAGTCGAGGAAGGTCGAAAACCCGGTCGAAGTTTCTTGGCGGTGAGGTAATGTCCCTGCACGATCTAGGGGCCATTTTCAAGAGCATGCCAATAGTCATCACAGTTGTGAAACCTTACAATGTAGAATCCTTTATCCATGTTAATGATCTCCAGTCGTCCTTGTAAGGACCACAAATCACTGAGGCGTTGGGCTAGTACCTTGTATGATATGTTTCGCATTTGAGTCTTGATCACTAAGGCCCACCTCCAGGGTTGCCAAAGGTTCTGCCATTCTTTCGGTTGAACTTCAACTACTACCTTGCCATTCCCGATCATATTTGCGTCATCCAGTAAAGGATTAGACAGTGTAGGGAAAATATCTGGATCTACTTCATCTTCCTCTCCCTCCCCATTGTAAATCTCTGGCATCAGTAGATTAGATTGGTCCCGCTTTAACAGATTCGCCCATGCTTGATGATCCAATGTGCGTGTTTGATCCGGCGATGGAGGTTCCATTGTGCATGTCGTTTATATTTTTTGACACTCCGATGAACTTGATCGATTTCTTCGACACTTCGTTCAATTTGTTCCTCTTCCATGCTTCTGTCGGAACAGACCGTATCAGAAAACTTAAGGTTGGTCGGTGAGGGTCACCGGAGAAGCTAAAATTGCGGGATGATTTTTGGTAGTAACAGATTCTTCGAAAATCGCCTGTCTGAAAATCACGGAGCTAAAATTTAGTTTCTCAAATTTTTTAATGTTATAAACATATGGTTATTGAAACATATAACCATATGTTTCAAATGCGTGTAAAGCTGATCACTAGTGAAATAGGCATTATTGTCAACCACTTCACTACTTAGATGGCTGAATGGTCAATAACATTCTAATCTAGCAGGGTTCTCGTATAAAGGACCAACAAAGTAGAGTCTAAACTGCGAATTACCTACAAATCAAAGTCCTATTCTGATATATACCTACAAATTCCAATGAAAAAAGATTAATTATCTTTTGATCCCCTAATATACTCTATTCTTCAATATCGTCTTTAATTTTTAAAATTATACTCTTGACCCCATGAAGTTATGACTAAAAGTTAAAAGACTATTTTAAAACATAAAAAAGCGTTTATTAAAAAAATATAAGATGAAACTACTACTTTACCTTAACTAAAAATGATTCCCGCCCTCCAACTTATCTTTCCCAGCACTACCCTCTCCAAGCACCACCACGCCCACCACAGCCCTCCTCCCGCCACCCACAAACAGCCCCACCTCTAACCATGCTTCGCTCCATAACCATTCCTTCCACTAGTAGTCTTCTTTTGGGAATCATCATAATTGCTACCTGTCAACAAATGCCAAAAAATCAATTCCGGCACATAAGCCCCTTCTTAATAGATCTTTACCGGAACCCCAGCTCCATTATTACAAACACTAATAATAAAGAGAGAAAAAAAAGAAAGACTAGCATAGCCACCCACTCTAGCTTATTCACATCCACAACCCCATCGAATATCTTACACATTCATTAGCCATATTTGCAAACCAAATTCATCTAATCAATTCACGTTTCTAACAACAAATAACAACAACATTACCCATTACTTTTGATGATCCCAAAACTCGGCTACTCCATATGACAAAAGACTTCTCTGTTAGTCAACAAACAGTCAATGTACACCGAGTCCAGCTCGGCCAGACCTTTGGTGCTCGGCGAGTTACACCTCTGCTCGGCAAGGTTCCAGCCTTTCAGCCGACCTTGTATAGTTAAATTCAGCCAATGCCTGCCCGACCACTGGGCAAAAATACCAGGTCTTCATGGGAGTGGGACTCTGTCCAACTTCGAGCTCGGCCTCGGCCTGCCCTAATTCCTTTCGGAGAATTACGGGATGACAACCCATGACTTAAGTTCTGTCTCGGCCACATGTCAGTTCAGCCAGGTGCCGAAATCAGGACCACTCAGCCATCACTTGACCTGATTAAAGTGCACACGACAAGCTTAGTCTACAATGGGTGACCTCGTCAGCCCGGCTCGGCAGAGTTCTCAGCTCTTATTATCTCCTTGGCCAGACCACCCACGAAGCGCTTCAGCTCGGCCACAGTGTGCTTAGGCATATTCCTACCACTCAGCAAGCTTGGCCTTCCAGCCTAACATGTGGCGCCACTTAGCCTTCATGCAACTTGAAACTGATAACAGCCCAGCCATTTATTTCCACATGTCAACCATGTGAAGGAGAATTGCCAGCACAACAAACATCAGCTGCTGCGTGGCAGCCATGCAAGCTAGAGCTACCACCTAGACGGTCAGGTGTCATCACCACCTCCACCCCAAGACTAGACAAAATATTCTCGGCTCGGCCAAAGTCATATCCGATCTCATCCAAACAAAAATAGTCATCCTCTTTGAAAGAAATCTCTAAACAGGTCCTTTACAACCTTTGCTTCCAGCATAAGCTACACACAAAAATATCCACAACTGACTTAAGCGTCGGAGGGTTTCCCCAGGGCATTGATCTTGGGCCTCCAATGTTACCTTTCCTTCTCAGGTTCCAGAGACGGACCTAAACGGAGAGTTGACGCTATACCACAAGGATCGCCTCTGATCCACCTGGTGAAGATCCGACTTCATCATCTGATGCCAGAAGGAAGGGCTTGAACCTCCATTTTATAAAATTGTCCCTTAAAGGTCCGTTTAGGCAACCAGACCATCATCCATCATTTGAGAGATGGATAAGAATGGTCAGAAAGGGGGCAAAAGTCCTGTGACCCCCAGGAGACGTTTGCACTCCCCTCGACCCCAATCGGAACAGGGTTCCCCAGGTCCTGCAGAGTCATCTACTCCTGCCGCTGATTTTACATATGAGGAACATATGAGGGCTATCCAGTATGTAGCTCAAAACCCAAACGTATTCTAGGCGGTGGTAAGAGAGATGAAAGGAAAAGCCCTAGTGGCTGGTCCCAGTGATTTCCGCCCTAGTTACTCCCATCAGCGAATATAGCTTTTGGAGTATTCTCCAACTCGCCTCCAGTACTATCCTGAACCTCGGGGTAAGTTTATGTCCGAGGCTAGGCACTCAGGCCAGCAATCTAGTCACCATCACTTCACGTTCGAGCTGTTGGAAGCTCTGGACTATCATTTGAAGCGCGCACGGAAACCGCTGTTGCCACTCAGACATGGCAGAGAAGTTTACAAGGAGGCCAGAGCCCAGCCATGCAAAAGACGCGCTGCTCACATGAGGTTGGGGGGCCGAGGCCAAGAAGGGTGCCTCTGTTGGCCTCCAAGGCTCATATTCTTTCCGTCATGAGGGAAGAATGGTTAGAAAGAGATCCCAAGTTCTTAAATGGACCAATTCAAAAAAGGTATCATCGCCTTTACTACCTTTTTCTTCATGACATTGGCCATGATACTGAAGACTGTAGATAGCTCACCTGGGAGATTGAGCGCCCGATTGAGTTGGGTTATTTGCAGCGATATTACAACTCGAAATCAAGGTTGTCTTATAGGCTGGATTTTACCGGCCTCCTACTGATGAAAGGTGTCGACCTGGCCATCGACGCAGGTCGCTATAAGAGAAAGACTCAACCATGACTGGGCGGATGCAACAGAGCTCCGGACGGATGAGGCCTACCTAGTCAGATTGGCCTTATGTGGAGCTGAGGAAAGCAATCAAGCTCATCCTGGCAGACCTTGAATCAGTATTGTGCAGATGCCGAGATGAAACTTCTGTACAGAAGTCCTTATAAATACCGACCTGAGGCTAGGACTGCTAAACTCTTGTACATTGTATCACTTAATGGAAAAGCAAGTACTTGTTCAATACTTCTTCACAACTGACTATTATCAACAAGTGGCTCAGACTCAGAGCAGATTTGTTCCGGGCCGACTTCATATTCAGGGTTGGAAGATTAATTATTGATCCTTCACTTTATGGTTCATAAGAAGATTCATCTAGGCTGAGAATAGCTTTGTGCCTATCTGACGTCCATTTTGTGGTTCATAACAGAATTGGGACCCGACAAAGACTCTCGCTTAACCGATCTCTGCCATATGGATCATGAAGGGACTTGGGACACAGACTTTCCTGTCTTCCTTGACTTCTCTCTTATGGCTCATGAGATTAAGGATACGATACATTTTGCACCTGACAACAGAAAAGGTTTACCTCGGTCTTAAGGCTTGTCAGGGGTTCACCTCGGCGCATTCCTCTGCCACACCGTGATCCAAGGTCTTAAGGCTTGTTAGGGGTACACCTTGAGCTCTAAATCCTCTGTCTTATGGTTTTAAGGGGATCTCAGCTTAGTCAAAGACGCCCTCCTCTGTTGGGGGTTCAAGTACTTGCTCTCTGTCTAATGGTTTTAAGGGAGCACCGGATGCGGCTGGTTTCGCACTTCCGGCATAGTTGCCTATGTGGTCACCTTCGTTCTCTGTCTAATGGTTTTAAGGGAACCCCGGACGTGACAAATTTCACGCTTCGGTAATGACCTAAGTGGTCTTTATCCTCTGCCTTATGGTTTTAGGGGGATCTCGGATGCGACAGGCTTCGCGTTCTTAACACAATGACCTAAGTGATCACCCCAACTCAATGACTTATATGGTCAACTCGGCCAAATGACTAAATAGTCACTGCCTTATGGCTCTAAGGAATTTTACTTCGGCCAAGCAAATCTTAGTCTTCGGCTCGGCCTTGCAGGGTCCCCGACCCGTAAAGCTCTAAGGCTAAACAAGCCTATTGTCGCCGAGCTTAAAATAGCCGAGCAGAAAATATCCGATGCTATACGTGAATTCATCTCGGTTGGAATCTTTCAGATCATCCTTGGCTATGGCAGACCAGGACTTTTAGCTCTGCATGACAGCTTAACAGACTTATCTTTTATTCATAAGCTAGCTCAGCCTAGCAGAGTAACAGGTTTACTTTAACTTGATTTTTATTAATTTCTTGCCTATCATTAAAACAGTAAGATTACTGGCCTCGGCAGTGCTGAGGTTAAGGACTTGTAATTTTAAGAACCAATCTGCTCAACCATGAGTTGAGGAAAGAAACAGATAACACTTGAAAGATGAAGTAGACAAGAATTAAAGAATTAAAACTTTCCATTGGAAGTCATTAAAATAGTACAAAGGATTCTTCTAAACTATTCAGAGTTCCCTGAGGTTGCCCCCTTAAATTGCTCCAGTTGAGCATTAAACTCTTTCTCAGCATCAGGGTTGTAGAGCCCTGCAATCCAGGGGTGCTGCCTGTTCAATGCAGGGAAGACCTCTGAGCAGACATCAATTGCATGAGTCTGGCTGGACACCATCACTGAACTCTGCAAGAGCAAAAGATTGTCCATGAACTACTGTGACTGTCTGAACTCAGCAACAGCTTCCCTTCGAATACTCTCAGACTATTGTTCAAATTGATGAGTCAACTCAGCAACGTTTCCTTTCAAATACTCTCAGCTTGCTGTTCAAACTGCTGAGCCAGCTCGGCCTTGCTCTTTCTTTCGTTCTCCAGCTTCTGCTGATAGATTTCCAATTCTGACCGAGTCTGTGTGGACGCCAGCTCCATACCTGCAACTACGCCCTTCAGCTCGTCCACCTTCGAGTTCACAGTGGACAGCCGAGCGTCAGACTCTTCTTTTCCTTCTCAAAGATTGGAGTTCTCGGAGGATAGGGTCGACACATCAAACTTTAGTGGAGCGACCTCTGCATCAAGTTCTTCCAACCTGCTCTTCATCGGCTTCACCTCCTCAGCAGCTTGTTGTAGGCTATTTGCATCTCGGCCTGCTCGTCACAAGAGATGACAGAAATTTTCTGCAGCTCTTCAGCTCGTCTAAGGAAATTGTACTCCTGAGCTCGAAACTGTTCCACTAATAGAGGTCAGCAAAAACACTTGAATGACTATCAGCTCTGAAAGAAAAAGGATACATGTAGGGCCTGCAAGGCACCACTAGAAGGGGGGGTTGAATAGTGGGTGCGGAAAATGTGGTTTTTAAAATTGTTTTAAACCAAAAACTCAACTTCTGAAAACAGTTTCTGTTTTCAAGACCAGTTTTGAAACGTTTTGAAAACTAGGTTGCAGGTCTTCAAAAATTCTGAAATTTGGAGAGAACTTATCTCAGATGTTCTGAGTATCTCCTAAAAATTTCATATTAATATTCAACCTCTAACCCCTTGAAAAATCGTTGGTGGTCAGATTGTGCAAATCTGCCAGAAACAGTAGTCTCATTTGAAAATTTAATTCCTATTTAACCGTAACTCCAAATTCTCTGAAAATTTAATGACTAACCCCTTATTAGTTTTATTTAATTAGGTTGAAACAGTTTTGAAAAATTCTTTTGGGAAGTTAGTCAAATACGTTCAAAGTCTCAACCTTTGCAAGCCTGAAAATCAGACTGCACTAGTCTCAGAACTTTTGACGTTTGAATGACTTATACTTGTCCAAAAAGGTTGAAACTTACGCCAAATTAACCTTAAGACGTGTGGCTATGATTCTGGAAAGTTTTGTAATTTTTGAAATTCATTTACTATTTTTACGAACGTGATTAAAAACGATGCATAGTGCTGAAAGTAAATAACATCAGGAATTTTATACTGGTTCGGTTAAAACAACCTACTCCAGTCTTCGAGGACACTTTCCTCGGTTAGCACTAATCACAAAACACAAATAACACCTTACCACCAGGCTGATGGAGTTACACACCAACTCTAACCCTTTACAAACCTTGTATGTGAATACCACGATCACGAACACAACCACCTTGCAAGTGCAAGATTGATCACGCCTTGATCAATCTTTTACAACAATAAAGAAAATATGTGGTGGTATATATGAAGCCTATTCAAATGTATGAATATGAATACAATAGGATTTTAGAGAGAAGAAAGAAAGAAGTGTAGAAAGAAGATGATGAAGACCACGTTTTTGGCACTTTGAATTTGCAAGTCTTGTCTTGTTTTTGTCTTGCTCTCTTCTTTCCTTTTATCAATGATGGCCGCCCCCTATAGACCTTTCTTCCTCTTGAAAATTATCTTCTAAGTCCTTGGAAGAGTGTATTGTGACATGTCCTTGCTTACTTTGCAACTTCTCATTGGATGATCATTAAGCTCTTGCTTACTTGGCACTCATTGATTGGATGGAAGTTGTCATTATTTGATGACTAGATAAATCTGAAAGTAAGCCTCAAAAAGCATGTGCCAATTTGCCATAAAATTATTTCCATAAGTCACATAATCATCCCACATAATTAGCAAGACAACTAACTCTAAATTTCCATCAAAATTTCGGCCATGTGCATGCTGAAATTTCAGCATGTGACATTCTCTCTTAATTCAAATTATTGTCAAGTTCGAATTTGATTTTATTCCTTGAAAATAAAGAAGAAATCAATCATCATTTAGTACATAACATTTTCACTAAATTTGGAATAAAAATTAGTCACCAATAAGGCCATGAATTCGGCCAAGTACATTCCCATACATGCTGAAATTTTCAGCATGTGTGATATTCAAAGATATCACTTTATTTATTCCATAAAATATTCAAAACATTGTCATAACATCTTCCAATTAATCCACATGATTCAAGATAGTAAAATATGGCATTACTTAGTGTAAAAATTGGCCAGCTCAAGACAACACATGCTGAATTTTCAGCATGTGTTACAAATGTGACAAAGTTTGAAATGTTACCTTGTATAGCTCCTTTCTTTATGTCACCAACATTGCATGCTTCATTATTGACCAATCAAGATGCCAACAAAGCTCCACATATGCTTTTCCAAGATGTAGTTGGCGTGTATAATGACTTGTGCATATGCTGAATTTTATTTTTGCAAACTTTGTAAAATAGTGCACATATAATTATACACATATGGTATATTCCAATCAGCCCTTAATTGATTTTTATAGAACACTTTAGAATGTATGAAATATGTAAAAAGTTTCTAGATACATGTTATATGCTATACCAAAAATATTCCATGTGTCGTGTTCGTAGAAAACCGAATTTTCGACGTTTATCGATTATCCGATTTTTCTCCGATTAAATTCTAACTTTTTGCACATGTTATATATATTATGTTACACATAATATACATAAATTAAAATTTAATATTGATCACTTAGGAAGATCTAAAGTGGCGCCCGATATGTGACGAAATTGAATTTTGGAATCTCCACAATTTGGCCTTAATTGAGGGTGATTTGTGTGTGCCAACATGGAATGATTTTATGGCTGCACATACCATGTAAGCCACGAAATTTGTGGCCATTTTTAAAGTGTAGGGACTGGCCATCTATTTATGGCAAGTACGTGACATGTTGGCGAAGTTTCGGTATTCACCCGATACGACAATTTTTGGTTTAGAACCTTTTAACGTGTTGTCATCACCATGACTTATATCATATGATATAAGACCTGAATATACTCATAAAATATGAGTCAAGTATAGTGGTGTGACGTTAATGTACGTTCGCAAAATATATAACGTGTCGGTAGTACGTTTGAATATATGCGTATGTGCCTTTTTAATATATATATATATATGTATGTGTGTGTGTGTGAGTTGAAAATGGCGTGTAGGAGGGTGGAGAAACTTTCCTTTCTTCAACTTGTTGCCTTTGTGCATTTTCCAAATATAGCATCCTTTAATGAACTACTTAGTTTAATTAACTAAGTACTTCACTTAATGAACTAGTTTAGTTCATTAATGATGGCACCTGAAAATAGTTCAAACACAACAAATGCTTGCCATTTGATGTAAGCTTTAAAGCTTCATGGCTCGTTAGTACGACAATATTATATATGAACTATAAAAGGCAAGTTTTATGCAAAAACGTGTCATGTCATAAAATGTTAAGCATTTATTTAACACACTTCATGCATTTTGAAATCACTTAAACCCCTTTTTCTCAACAATACATACCAAGACCAAGTTGCTCGTATAAATGTTAAGCATCTGGTTCCAGTCCATGCTTTCGAATGTCTCCCAATCTCGTGGAAGAACTAAAGTGTTGAGAATCTTCCTCGCCACCTCAGGATTCATGGTAGATTCGTAAGTATTGGGTTGTCTCGGGATCAGCAGCAGAGGGCACCTCAGTCTCCATAGCCATTGGGGGGCAGAGCCAAGTCTGTGGCACCAGCTTACCCTTTCGTACTCCGGGCCTGCAGGTCAGCCTGAGTAGGACCAGCAGAAGTTTCAACTGCAACAGAAATATGAAAAAGATAGTTATCAGCAAAAAAATGAAAGTCAAATACAACCCAACTTATAGACGAGAAAGTACTTGGATCAATCTCTATGGGCTGATCAAGAAGACCAGTCGGGGCAGAAGTAACCTCAGCAGGAACCGCCTGCCCGCCAGAAGAGGGAGCTCTAATTGGAGCCTGGTATGAGGAAGACTAGCCCTCCTATGTCATGGCTCTCTTCCTTGACGCTAGTGACCCCATCTGTGCCATTGCATCAGATGTCATCACTCCTGCAGTTCCCCCGTCAAAGATATTAAAACTTTATGGAAAGTGGCAGAAGAAAGGAAAAGGAAACAAAAGTACCTTCCCTCAACAATCTTTAAGTTCTCCTGGCTGAGATCTTAGAAGCGAGGGTTATATGCCAAGTGGTCCAGGTCGGTAGCTTTAAGACTGACCCCTCCATTTTTCCCCAGTCAACCACCATCGGCAAGCTCAGAAGTCTAGAGGCCTCATCGCAGAACTTGCTGCTTGGCCTTAGATTGTCCGCTCTACCGGCCTTCCAAAGCTCAGTTTCAGCCACCCTCAGGTAAAG
>AP025041.1:26557006-26574367 GCA_036186865.1 Eustoma russellianum
ATTTGATAAAACGGCTCCTGGGACAAAATCAATTGGTGTTCTATTCCTCTAATAGGTGGTAATTTGGATGGTGGCCTGGTGGGAAATAAGACATCGTACTCTTGGATAAGGGATGCAACAGAGGTAGGTAAATTCGGTGGGAGTTCTTCTAGTGAAAGGTGACACGCCTTAGGAATGAGAATGAGGACGGTTTGGTTGCTAAAAAGGGCTCGTGTGACCTCTCTTTTCTTTGCAAAATATCCGCACTTCTTTTTGGAATCGTTGACATTTACGGGCACTACCTCTTTTCCTTTACTCTCTTGCTTTTTTTTCTCACTTTTCATGCATCCACGAATTTTCTCTCAGCTTCTTTTTCTTAGGATTGGTCCTAGACATGCGTTGGTGATCCTCGTGGACTTTGTGGGGTGGAAGTGCATGTAATTTGTAAAGTTTGCCATTCAACTTGAAAGAATAACGATTCAAATATCCATCATATGTCACATGTCGATCAAATTGCATGGCCTACCAAGTAAGATATGACTAGCATGCATTGGTGCAACATCAAATAAATCATCTTTGCAACTACCAATGCTAAGAGAAATCAAAACTTGCTTACTTACGCTAACTTCACCGCAATCATTTAACCATGCAAGTTTGTAAGGATGCGGATGATTAGTCATAAGCAAATTCAGTTTTCTTACCAATTCGATGCTAGCCACATTCGCACAAGAACCGGAATCAATGATCATGGTGCACACTTTACCATTTATCATGCAATGAATATGGAAAATGTTTTCTCTATGTTGTTCGTGATCATCTAATTTCGGATATGCATTCAAAGCTCTACGCACAACAAGAAATTCCTTAGTGTCAAAATCATCTAATGCGCCTAGATAACTTCAGTTTCAGTTTCATTATCATGCTCAGATTCGCTTTCATGCTCGGATTCAGTTACATATTGATTAGTCTCCTCAATTAACATGATTCGTTTTGCATCAGGACACTCTTTTCCTATGTGACCACGTCCTTGACATTTATAGCATTTAATGTCCCTAAACCTGTTTGAGAGATCAGAAGAATTCCCTGTAGGAGCCTTTTGTTGGGTCGGTCATCTCGCATTTGTGTGGACTACATACGGTTGTCCATCCTTTGTGACACCTTGGTCAGATGCTTGGCCTCCTGTAGGCCGTGAGCTTCCTGTTCCTGAAGGCTTACTGGAAAACCTTGATGAAGACTGATTAGTACGATAAGTGGAATTGAAATTGGAGGAACTACGTACCTTTAGCTGGTGTTCAATCTTCTCAGCCATATGGACCATGGTTGTGAGGTCGAGGTAAGGTTGAAGCTCAACCCTTTGCGCAATTCCCTGTTTAGACCATGTAAGAAACGAGCCTTGGTGGCTTCTTCGGGTTTCTGCAAGTTAGACCTTTCCAACAAAATTTCTAACTCTTTGTAATACTCTTCTACACTTTTGGAACCTTGTCTTAAGTTTTGCAAACTTGTGAAAATAGAACTCTCAAAATTGTTTGGGATAAAACGTTGTCTCATTTCAAATTTCATTTCTTCCCAAGTGGCAATTCAGGTTGTCTTGTCTTAGTCCTATTTCTACACAAATTTGTCCACCAATTTAGTGCGTAACCAGAAAACTCAATAGAAGCGTACCTCACTTTTTGTAATTCACTGTAGTTGGTATAAGAAAAGATTAGATCCACTTTTGTTTCCCATTCCAAATATTCCTCCACATTACTTTTACCATAAAACGTTGGAATATTTATTTTTGTTTTGAGAAAATTGTCATCTTGCGGGAAAAGGGGATTTTGTCTTTGGTAACCACGGGAGGGTGGTCATCAAAGTCATAATCATCATGCTCAAATGGAATGTAATCATCATTGTACCTTCTTGAGCGTACCTTCTTGGTTGCGTTGGAGGAACAAACCTTCTTGGCTCGATATGTGGTGGTCTAAGGTTTTCATCCTCAACTTCTTCTGGGGGTAACGCCTTGGTTGTGGTAGGGGGACGGCCTTGCTCGTGCCTTGGCCACCACTCGTATTGTAGCTCCACTCAATATCCTCCAATCGATGTTTGATTACCTCATTCTCATGCATGAGTTTCTTTAGCATCTTCAGCATTTGTTGTTGCGTGTTGTCCAAAGTTTTGGCTTCCTTTGACTTGCTAGAATGGAATGAGTGATGCTCTCCATGTTTTGCCTAAATAGATTAAACGAAAACAAAAAGAAAAGGATAAGAACCAAACTAACACAAAGACAAACAAACATTAAGTGATTAGTAAAATAAGATATGAACGCTCCTCTTTCTCTTATTTCCACTCTCTTACCACTTTGCTTCTTGGATAACCTAAAGTTAATAAGATTCAAAGCGATCAATTAAGAAAGTGTTTTGCCAATGCTTCTCCAAATCACAACGATCTCCACTTGTTTCTCCCTTTCGCTTTCAAGTTGCACAAAATAATATCAAAACATAATTCAAGTGAAATGGAAACAAACTTGAACGTTTCTACTAAGATTCAAAGAAAATAAGCAACCAAAATTGATGTATAAGACTGAACTAAGGGTTGTCGTGGGCAATCTTTAGTTAAGTTTGATTCTATGCACTTACTATCCACAAAATGGTTCAAGTCATGCAATAATTGAGCAACCAAGCGTGTGATTGTTCAATAAGAGCAGTATAAGGAAAATAAATATGGGTAGGACGGTTTATGTATAATGAAATGAAAGATGGTATCCAAGGTTGTCAAATTACACCAAAAAAATTTCAAATGATGCACAAACGTTTTGCCCTTTCTTTTTGCTCTTGTTCTTTTTTCTTTCCTTTCTTTCTATTTCACGTAAGCAAGGTTCAGATTCTCTTTTTTTATTAGGGGCAAAATTGGAATTTTATGCGTTTTGCCCTCAGAATTTTCGTTTTGGGCATAATAGTGCAATGACTTTTGAATTGCAGTTTGCAACCTTTAATTGCAACAAAATAACCTTGGAAAGTGAGGAAAGTTGCGGTTGGAAAGAACTAGGGTTAGGGTTTTCAATTTTGGGGTTTTTTTGGACGTTTTTGGGTTATTTGTAGGATTGGGGTTTTGGGAATTGAACGTACAGTATAATGGGCTATTTGGGTTGGCAATTGAGGATTTGTGTGGTCAATTTGGATAGTGGATGGTTGTAGGACAGAATTGAACAAAATTCAAATTCTAGGGTTAGGGTTTTTTTGAATGAGTGGGAACTTTTGATTCTGATTTTTTTTTTGGCAAAAATCGGTTTGGGGGCTTTCTGTTAAGAGGGTAAATAAGGTAGTTTGGAATCTAGTTGGTGAGTTTTAGGGTCGGGGTTTGGGTGGATTTTTCTCTTGGGCCGTGGGGATTAGGAATGTATTAGGGTTTTGTTGACGTTGAAAATGACTTGTGAAGACAAACACACGTAGGACTAGCTGGATTTAAAGCAGGAAATCAATCACAATGTGAATCACAAGATGCATACAATCATCACCAACTAAAAGCTTCGGGTAGCAACAATATGATTTGAAACTGAGGTAGCTTTATAGGTTGATGGTTGTAGAAAAAAGAGGGCTGAATGTAACCTAAATGCACAAACCCTAGCTTGTTCAAGTTTGAACGACTCAAATCAGATGTGACGGCCAAAAAAATGAAAGAGATGACACTCGAATGATGAAAAGCAATATACAGCAAAATGCAAAGACTCAAAAACCCTAGGACATTTTTTCTAATACGTGAGAGACACAAATGAAATGAAGAATGGGGTAGAAGAATGACGCAAGACTGGACTTGAAATGACTAGACTCAAACGAAAAGGAAATGATAGAAGATGGTGGAATAGAGTAACTTGTCTCTGATACCAAGTTTGATGCGTGCAAGACGTGAGCTCCAACAATTCCACCTTCTAAACGTCCTTCACAAAGGGTTAGACACAAGGAAGAAGACTTCCCCTTGCTTCCTTGATGATAAAAACTTGTGGTGCAACGAGCAAGAACAACGCTCAAGATGGCCGTTGATCAGGCAAACCAAATATAGCCCTCCTGGACGGCACCTTTAAGCAATGGAAACACCTTCAAATGCTCAACTTTGAAGGATCTTAACTTAGGTTTTTAATACAAAACCAAGAAAACAAAAGTCTCACGATCAGTGAAGAAAATATCAAGAAGTTTTATTCATCCAAAGTTGTTGTTTTACACGCCCTAAGGGCCTTATTATAGCCTAGAAATCGTCCCCCTTCATCCTTCAAATGACTAGAAAACTAATTTAAATAAAGCTAACTAACAAATGTTTAAATTTGAAATTTGCTTGAAATTCAAAACTAAGATAATTCTAGCTAAACTTGAAATGCTTGCAAGATGCCATCTTCTCCATGTTCAGCCGTGTGATGAGGACCAAATGATGTCTTGGAGAAGCTGACTTGATGAGTAGGATGTGCTTGAACTTGAATTCAAAAGTTGGATGAAGTTTGAATTCAAGTTGAGTTTGAATTTGAGTGCACTTTGAATTGGTTGTTGGTTTATCCTTTCCTCATCCTTCTAGCCGTGTACCTTGAATAATAAAGTGTAGAAAAATCTGATTGATGATGATAAGATGGTTGGGATTGAATTCAAAAGATGGTTGAAGTTTGAATTCAAATTGAGTTTGAATTTGAATTCAAACTTGTATTCAATTGAATTGGGATCTATCCTTCTTCTCCTTCAAGATGGCGTGTAGATGGGCTGCAGATTTTGGCTGAAATCTTCTTGAATTTTAAGTACTCAAATTGGTTGAAACTTGAATTCAAATCACGGTTGAATTTAATTCAAGTTTAACTTCAAATTAAATTCAGCTTGATCTCCATTTTGTCTTCAATTTTGGTCGGCCCCCTTGTTGGTGTTTGGAGATGTTTTGTTTTCAATTTGAACAAAAAATTACATCTTGGGACACATTTGAATTTGTCTTTGTGGAGACAAACATTCTTCTCAAGACAACATTCCTTTTGTCTCCCTTTTTGCAACACACACTTATAATGCCTCTTGGACCTCCATTTCATTTGGATCTTTCATGTACCTAATTTACCTACAAAGCAAACACATAAAACGAAGATCACAAGAAGCAAGATAAAATTTAAAATAAAGAATGCACACATGCACACGCATAAATGCTTAAAAGGGTGGGTTCAATGAAGTGAACCCACGGAACCTTAGGTTCATCTTGAACATTCTTATACAAGAAGGTTCCAACTTGATGACAAAGTTCTCTTGCCCTCCTTCTTGTCATAGGGCCCTTGACCTCTTGATGGGATCCTTGATCCTCATCAACACCCAGACAGCTGCTAAATATTTGAAAGAAATCAAACTGTTAAATCAAATAGTTAAACATGATATGGTTCCTAAATAGTTCATCATTGCCATATACTATGATTATTCAAGAAAAAGTAAAACCCAAATCATCAATCAATACATGAGAAAGGAATACCCAGATGACTCTAATGAATGAAATTAAAGAGGAAAAAAAATCAAATTCACATATGGGAGCATGCTCTTTCTTCTTCTTATCTTTTTCCAAGTCTATTGTTAAATTCTTTGAAAATGAAATTTGTATAAGTGAAGGGGAGAAGGAGGGGGTGGGGGATGGAGTGGAGTGGTTGACGGAGTCGGATCTGCAGCAAAGGATCAAAAGTGATCTTCAGAATAATGCTGTTAGTGCCTTGTCAGAATGCTGAGTTGATATTCCCAGAAACTTGTAAGGAAAGGACGACGTTAGAAGTCTGAGGGCTACTACCCCGGAGAAAACACTCTGGCGCTCAAGTCAGTGTGGTAATATAAAGTAGCATTGGGAGCAACCTGTTTGAGTTTTTACCCTAATGAAGATGTGGCATGTTTTTTGAGTTTGTTCAGCTTTTTCCCCTTCCCTACTTGGGGAATTCTTCTTTTTATACGTCGGGTGAGCAGTGCATGGTTGATGAGTCGTGAGGCAAATGACACCTAGTTGCCATGCTGGCAGTTTTCGCCCGTATGGTGGCCACGTGGGTGCCATATATCGTGATGCATGGCTAAGGTGACTTGTTGCATATGTTTGTTTTGGCATGCATGGCCGAGTTGACGTGCACTCTGAGAATGACACGCAAAGGAGTGAGGTGATGGTAGCATGGCGTGAACTGACCGGCAGAGGTTTGTCGAGCGAGGTGAAGGGCTCGTCGCCTGCCGAGCTGAGCCAGTCATGGCAAGCTAATCTAACAACTAACCATCTGGCCGAGCTGAGCTGGCTGAGGTTTGTTGAGTCAATGGATTGCTCCATGGCTAACCAGAAGTAGAGCTGAACAAGCCGAGGTGGTTGTCATGCACCAGTGACGGTCCCAGCAACGTTGATCGTTACTAGCCGAGATGGAAATATTTTTGAAGGAAATGTAAATTATCATTAATCCCGGAAAATTGACCTACACATAAAGTACATCAGACGATCACAAACGCACATAGTAGGGGGTGGCCACCTGTATAATTAGCATGAACGCAGCAGAGACAAATGAATGCCTTGTCAATCTACCAATGCAAAAGTAATAAAAAGAAATTCACAAGCCAACATGCTAGCCTATAATCTCATGTGTTATTCTATTATCCTTTTGACAACATATTGCCGCTAGGGACCTAAAGTATGTAAATCCGATTAGATGCTACAAATATAATAACTCAAAATTTCCCAGCCCTGATGGAGAGAGCGGCTAAAATGCTCGCATGAAACAGTGCTAATCAGTGGCGCGAGCAGGGTTATGGTCCGATGCATAACTCTATATACATGAGTGTATACTCTATGCGCAACATCCAATGGCAAAAAAGTGATATCATCAAATAACAGTTTGTTGCTCTGCTTGTCAAATGAAATAAACTGTTGCAAAGCAATCGTTAGTTTGACGGCCTTATACCTAGGGTGTTTGTCTTTTAATGTTTTTTCGGGCCCAAGCGAGGAGGCGGGAAATATCATGAGATTCGGTGGAATGCCACACCAATCGATGATCCTCGCACATACCTGATTTGTCATAGGACATTCAAAGAATAGGTGCCAGGTAGATTCCAAGGAAGACCCATATAACGAACAAGATAAGTCATTTAGGAATGGCATTCAGTCCTTTGTTTGGAGCTTTCCAAGTGCAGCCAGCCAAATGATGAATGCATACTTAGGTGTTAGAATGGGATCCTAGATTACTTTGCACCAAGGCACTTTGGTACCCTTCGGGCGAAAGTATTCATATGCCTTTACTGGGATGAGTTCATTATGCAAAACCCACTCTTTGAGCATTTCTTGTGCTCCAGTGATTGACCCTATGTTGTGAACCAGTGTATCCCTAATTTGGAATAATTTCATAAACAGGGGAGAGACAATTTTCCTAGGAATGTTGGTTGGTCCATAATGTGTGATACAAATTATATCTATGATTTATCCATTATACCCAAAGTGTATATTTCTTTTTGTGGAGATTCCATAAGTGTTTTGCTAAGAGTGAGATATTCCAGGATTTGAGATCAAAAATACCAAGACCCCCCTTCAATCTTAGTCAAACAAACTTTCTTCCACCAACTAGAGCCCATCTATTCCTTTGACATGTTTGACCCCAAAGAAAATGTAAGCAGATACGGCTAACTTGTTGAAGGACAGAAAGGGAAACCGGTAGGGCACTCAACCAAAAACAATGGATACCTTGAAATACCGATTTGTTCAACTCTAGTCTACCAGCACAAGAAAGTGAGGAAGTTTCCAAATGTTGACTTTTTGGAGTAGTTTTGAAATGTAGGCAGAGTAGTGGCCAATTTGCAATTGTACCCGGCAATAGGTATTCTAATATATCGAAATGGCATGGATCCAAGAGTGAATCCCGTGATGGATTGTAGGGGGCGTAGTCAGCCACACAAAAAATGAAAAGATTGGATTTCTGAAGGTTACCTAGTAAACCAGAGCACTCACCAAAGATTTTAAGCCGGTTCATGACTTTCGAAACAGAGGGAATATCTGCTTTGGCAAAAATGACTAGGTCATCTACAAAGCAACAGATGTGTAATCAACTGAACTTTGCATTTAGCGTGGAATAAGAATTCCGGATCACTATGAATCTGCTTTAGCGATCTGGAGAAGTATTCCATAGCTAAGATAAAGAGAAAGGGGGACAAAGGATCCCCTTGACATAATCCGCGCTTCCCTTTAAAATGACCATGGGGAGTACCATTGACAAGTACGGAGTAGGATGCAGTCGATACACATTGCATGATCCAATTAATGAAAACTTCAGGAAAGCCTAAACCGGAAAGGACAGACTGAAGGAAGTTCCAGTCAAGAGAATCAAACAATTTTCGTATATCAACCTTTAACATGCATTTCGGTGCCGTCCTCTTTCTTCCATGTCCTTATTAGTTCTTGAACCAAAAAGATATTTTCGACCATGGAACGGCCTTTGAGAAATCTGGCTTGGACCTTGTTCATTACTTGGTTCATTACAGGAACTAATCTATTGGCCATCACCTTAGAAATGGCTTTGTATATGAGAGATGAAAATACTTGTTCTTATTAAGAGTTGGTTTTTGGATTTGTCAGCTAGCAATAAAGAGGGGAGAGGAGGGTGGAGGGTGGAGAAGGAAGAATGTTCATATGCAGGGGTGGCGGTTGTGGAAATAGATGGAATAGGGGGGGGCAGGTACGGTGGGAATAGGAGGACAATGATTGGTGGCGGAGGCAGAAGGAAGCTGATGTAAGCTGATGGTTGGTTTGAGGGAGAAAGAAGATTTTCATTTTTTTTTTCTATTGAGTCACTCAATGTCCATTAAATTACCCAACTCATATCCATTCATTGTGAAGGTGTTGGTCGGTGGCGGGAGGAGGGTTGGGATCCATTTTTAGTAACGCGGTGGGAGGGGGGACGCGACAGATGCGCCCAATAGGGGTGACACGTGTAACTATAACAGAGTTTTTTTTTGCTTTTCACAGGGGGCTACGTGTCGACCATCTATTAGGCGCGTCTGCGCGTCTCCCCTCTCACCCGCGTCACTGAATCTCTTTCGGGAGGGTTGTGGTGCGTAGTGATGGTGCTAGGGAAAGATAGTGTAAGGAAAGAACATGGTGGGTGAAAATTGTTTGTTTTTATTAAGTTTCATCATATATTTTGTAATATACATTTTTTATATTTTAAAATGACTTTTTATTTTTTTTAGTCCCAAACTTCACAAGAGTTAAAAATGTGTTTTTAACATTAAAAGTTGTATTAGAAAATAGGTCAAACATGAAAAGTAGAAAAGGTAATTAACCCTAAAAAATATATACCACTAACAATCATGTTAAAGTGTATCTTAATTGATGTCAAAAGGATAGGCATAAAAAACATTGAACTTAAAACATTGAAAATAAATACTCTAAAATATTAAAAAAAATGGAGACAAAAATAGTCGTTTTTCTTAATTAAATTCCCCACCAACTAATTGCTGAGCCGGATCCGGCCGGTGCAGTTACTTTTACACAGAGGAGCGTTTCGTGAAAAGGGGGAGCTCTCTAGTCTCTCCGCTTCTGCTTTTGCTACTTCCTTCTTGCTTCACATCGGAGTCATCACCATGGTAATTCTACTTCCTAGTTCCGGCGATGTTAGTGCATGCACAACTTTTGATTTGATTCTCTCTCAACTGTGCTGCATTATTTTTCATTGGAATTTCACAGTTGTTGTTGCTATATGCAACTTAGAAAAAGTTGTACTTAGTGAGAAAACCTAACGATTTGAGTGCGAATATGACCTTTCGAATGATTTCAGAGTGGTAAATGTGGAGATTCTTTTCTATGTCTGTGTCTGTTGGAAAATTTTGTTCTGTTCTTAAGGTAGTGTATCAAATTTTAGGACGTCCAGAAAAAACCTTTTGTCTCCTTGATTAATACTTTCTACATTTACTGGCGTTGATCACCGAGTTGAAATGAAGCAATAAACTGCTTGTTGATTTGATCGAGCAAAGATGGCAAAAGACCATTAATGTTTGATAAATTGCTGCCGATTGGACTCAGTTCTTCAGATTTAACTCCACTGCGACTTAGAATAGCTTTGAGGCGTTATATGTTACTCGCTTCAAAAGTACTAGAAAAGTCCGTGCCACTTGACGCTTCAACACAAGTGTGTCCTCCTATTGCGTTTCTCTGCAGCAAACTGAAGGGAAACATATATTCCTGGCGTTCCAACCATTTCTAGCGTCTTTTCTTTTTGGTCTTGATCTCTATTTTGTTATTTCTTTGACAGAGGTTATCCGTGTTTCTGATTTTAGTCCTTTCATATCTCATGTTAATTCTCTGTTCGCAAGATCAGCTCGTGGATTGATTATGAACATTTAGTAATTGAGCTGCGACCAATATATTCTTGGCTGTTGTTTTGTAGCTACTTTAAGTTTTTATGGCCTGTTTGAGTAATTCTGTATTGAATTAGGGAATGAATTTTTAATGTGCATGATCTTTTGTCTTCATAGCAAAACTTCTAACCAATGTTATCCGCTATACGATGTTTGTTAAAGCACTCTTCTACCTCTGTATAAAAAACAAAGAAAATAGACAATATTGTGCAAATTATAGAGGAATTAAGTTAATGAGCAACACAATGAAATTCTGAGAGCGAGTGATTGAGAAAAGACTTCGCAAAGAGACTAGTGTATCTGAAAATCAATTTCGATTTATGCTGGAAAGGTCAATGATGGATGCTAGTCATCTTTTGAGAAGATTGATAGAGAGATATCAAGAAAAGAAGCAAGATTTGCATATGTTTTTCATTAACTTGAAAAAGACATATAATAAAGTCCCGCGAGAGATACTGTGAAGAGTGCTTGAAAAAAAGGTGTTAGAGTAGCATATAGAAAAAGTATTAAAGACATATATGAGATAGAGATAACAAGTGTAAGGCCTCTAGGAGGACTAAGCTCAGAGTTCTCTATAGATGAGTTCACTTGGAAATTCAAGATAGAGTTCCGTGGAGCATGTCATTTGCAAATAACAGGTGTACTGGTGGATTAGAATAATGAAAGAGTCAATGCTAAGGTGGAATGTTTGCATGAGACACTAAAGCAAAAGAGTTCTAAATTGAGTTGAAAGAAGATAGAGTATATAAAATTTAATTTTAGCAACAAAAGAATGACCATTGAGCCTTATGTGAAAATGAGAGACCAGGAAATTCACCTAAGCGAGAGTTTAAGGTATTTATGATCTATACTATCGAAAGAGGAAAGAATTGACAAGGATGTGAATCACATGTGCAAGCAGGGTGGTTAACTAGAGAAGTGCTTCATGTCTTCTTTGTGATAGGAAACTACTTTTAAATTTTAAAAGAAAGTTTTATATAAGGATAGTAAGACCTGCACTTCTGTATGTGTCTGAATGTTAGACAGTCAATTATGAGCATGATCAAAAAATGCGAGCGACAGAAATGAGAATGCTAAGATGGATGTGCGGAGGATAAAATAAGAAATGAATGTAAAAAAGAAAAAGGTTGGTGTGGCTCCTATAGATGAGAAGATGAGAGAATCAAGGTTAAGATGGTATGGACATGTGCAAAAGCATCCTGCAGATGCCCTGTTAGACGGTGCGAGATAATGAATGAGGTGCATATTGAACGTGGAAGAGGGAGAGCAAATGAGATATAGAGAGAGACAATAAGGAAGGATATGACTTATATGACAATTGCAGAGCATATGGTCAGTGATAGCTTACAATGGAGACAATTGATTCATTTAGCCGATGTGAGGGTATAAGATTTAAGTTAGAATTTTAGGTACTTAGGCGTGAGTCACGTTTGAGATGATATGATAGTTTTGAAAGATATTTATTTTAAAAACGCATATTATGTAGTGGTATTAGGAGACACATAATGAGGATATAATTTAGGTTATGAGTAAAAAAACAAACAAAAAAGTAAAATAAAAATAAAGCTCAAGAGAAATGATTGATCCACATAGCCAACCCCACATAGTGGGAAAAAAGCTTGAGTGTCGTTGTTGTTGATGGTTTTAGAAAGTAAGTGTTTTATATAAAACTTGGCATATGAATTTTAACCGGATATCCTTGTCAGATTGGGATGTTGGAGATATGGAATAGTTCATATGGGTACAAGCATCTATTTCATGGTATTTGACCTCTGAAGTAACTGTGAACTTTGCTTTCTAGATGACCTTGTTTATGTGTATTATGATTGACTGCTGGGAACCGTGTGACATAGGCTTAGCTTGTCATGTTGGTGGCTCCTGTGGATCCCCATTCATACTTTATTTTGAAAAAGAGAAAAATGATCATCTCCTTCTTGGAACATCAACTTGGGGATGAGTATTAGGTATTTGATGGAACAGCCTTAACCATAATCATTTCATCTAAGTACCAATATCATAATAGAGTTTGAATTTCCATATTTGATTTGGATGTTGTTTTTAACCTCAATTGCTATTTACCTCAGTACAGAGTGAGCAATTGCATTGTACGTGTTAGTTGTCGAAAAATTGAGATGTTTCTCGGAACCGGAACACTTACCACTTGAGTCCTCTCACTTGCAGGAAACCTGCCCTTTGATTAAGAATGTCCTTCTTCTAGATTCAGAGGGAAAACGCGTGGCTGTCAAGTATTACTCCGATGACTGGCCTACAAATGCAGCAAAGGAAGCATTTGAGAAAGCTGTATTTAACAAGACTCAAAAGACAAATGCTCGCACAGAAGGTGTTAGCTTCTTTCTGAGTTTCAGTTCTTGCTGTTCTTTTATTTCTTCTTCTTTAATTTTTCCCCTTTTTCGTTCTCTTTGCTATTTGACGATTTCCCAATTCCAAAATAAGTGCACTCAGCCTACGTGCTTACTGAAGTCAAATATTTTTGTATGTTTGTTTGTTGGAATTCCCATGTAATGTGTAACGATTAGGTGCTTTAAATTAGCCAATGGTTAATAAGCAGAACGACTGCACGCTGTGATGGTAGTAAGTTTTAGTGTTCTCGGATAATCATGTAAAGACGTTTATCACTAATTAAGCTCGCTAACATAGTTTTCTTGTCGCTTCATAATCTCAGAAGGATGAATTTTGCTAACTGTGCACATTATACTGTAGTGTATCTTCAGCAGATCTGGAAACCACTTCCTACTTAAATTGTTTTCTTCTTCTTTCTAGCTGAAGCTCTGAAATAGTTGACGAGTAGATTTATCTTTTGAAGCATAGTTCCCCTGTATAGTGTAGTTTATCTTTAGAGGACCTGAGAAGCAAGTACGTTTTCTTGTTTCATAATTTAGTGGACTATGAAGGTTTTGAATGTAGTGATCCTATTGATTTTGTGAAATAATTTTGCCATTCACAATTGCTCCTCTGGTTACTTATTGTGTTTTTTCAAACGCTTTTTGTGTTTGTTTGATCATTTGAATTGCATTTATTCGCATATGCATCTCACATGGATGTCAATGTAGAAAGAGTTGAGAAAAAATGAAGTATATTCAAATAATGTTTAAGTTTACAAATGAAGAGGATTGGTACAATAGCCTCTAATGTCTATAAAACCTCTAATGTCTATAAAACTGTCTGCAGAACAAAACCCCCATTGTCTATATTCCGGCCAATGGCTCTATTCTGCCTAAATTACTGAAATAATGATTTACACATTATGCAATCTACATTTGTGTATGTGTATACATTATATAAGTATATGTCTATTTACATTTGTATTTTATTGTGTATTTCTATATTTCTCTTCAAGGTTGGTGTATATCTGTATGCAGCCAAGCTTGATTGCTAATGTCTGGAGTACTCTTGTAGAGACAGACTTGGTTGATATGTTTGCTATTTGATTTTTTGAAGAAATATGCTTTATGCTGTTAACATTTGCTTCAATCTTCTCCCCATGAAGTGTCCGTCTATTTCAGCATGTTTTGAGTTATCATGTTGGACTGGATTTTCTGCCATACGGATTGCATAAACATTGTCACAATATATTATGATCGGGGAAAAAACTATGTCCCAGTTCTTCGAGAACTCTTTTCAAATGACCAAATTTTTCCACAAATAGGTTCCATATCCAGTAGTTGACCTTATATCTGGTTTTGATCCAGCTCAGTCTGCATCTGTAAACACTTGAATGTCCATGCTTTCATTTTTCTTTAAGTAGAATCCCTGTCTTGATGCTGCTTTTAGATACTTGAGAATTCTCACAGCAGCTTTGTGATGTTCATCAGTAGGATCATGCATAAATCGTCTTGCAAAACTGACTACATAGTATATGTTAGGCCTAGCATGAGACAAATGTATTAATTTTCCTACTAGTTTTTGATAACTCAATTCGTTTGCGTTTGTTTGATCCCATAATTCTTTAGGTTCATGTCCTGGTTCTATTGAAATAAGGCAGGCCTACAACCAAGTATTTTTGACCCGAAGTAAATCCAGAATGTAATTTCTTTGTGATATGATCATACCATCCTTTGTTTTGCCTACTTCTATATATTTTTTCTAAATGTTTAATCTCAAACTCCATAGACAACTGTTGCTTTATTAGTTTTTGTGGAAAAAGGCTTCCCACGTGTGCTTCATTATAGAGATAAGAGTACAATCATATAGTATACTAAAGGATCAAGTCTGAATTTGTATTCCTATATTAACAACAGAATATACACTTTTCTATTTTACATTATTTTGTAATCATAGCCGAATAAGGAATATAATTTGTAAATCAGTAATGTTTCAACACACCCCCTCAAGTTGAGGCATAAATGTCTATCATGTCCAACTTGCTTAGCATGTTCCCAAAGTTCCACTTGTTCAACCCATTAGCGAATATATCTGTTGTTTGCTGTCTAGTTGGTCAATAGCGCAAACAGATAAGTCCATATTCCAGTTTTTCTTTGATAAAATGTCTATCCACCTCAAGATTCTTTGTTCTGTCATGTTGAACTGAGTTGTTTCCTATGTCAATGGCTGCCTTGCTATCACAATACGATCTCATAGGAAGATTCATAGGCATTCTAGGCTCATTCAGTAGTCTCTCTACTATATTACTTCACATATGTCTAATGCCGTAGACTTGTACTTTGCCTTATCACTACTTCTAGCTGTTACACTTTGTTTTTTGCTCCTCTATGTCACTAGATTACCTCATACATAGGTACAATAACTTTAAGATGATCTCATATCCACCAGCATCTGTGAAGACTTCCTCGTCCTTAGAGTCGTTTTCTTGAAATGTAGTCCCATTCCAGAGGTCCCTTTTAGGTACTATAGAATTTTGTAGACAAGTTCTAAATCTCCCTCTGTGGTAAGTGCATGAACTGACTCATCGGGCTTACAACAAATGGTATATCTGGTCTTGTTGAAATCTGCATGTCTTCTATTGTATACGGTTATTGCCTTGTCCCCATTTTGTCTACAGGAAAACGAGATGAACAGATCAGCTCTGAGGAATTCCTGATACTGTGATGGTGGACAGTCCAATTCACATGATGGACATCCAAAGGAATCGGTGGTTGTTGCACAGGCAGCCTTTTTAAGGCATACTGAAGGAACAGAACCAGGAGGTGGTATGCTTGGTCCTTCTATTATCTGGAGCCAATCTGCAAATCTAAATGAAGGCCAGCAGCTTGCAATTTACATCTGTCCATTGAAAGAAAACCGCTCGCATATTTCTGCACGAAATCAACAAGATTATTCAATACCGAATGGAGCATTTTGCGATGTCATGAACTTATGTGAAGAAACTATGGTCTGGCTGACAAAGTTTCACAGATAGGAACTTGTATAAATTGATAGTAAACTGTCGTTTTGTATTTTGCGCAATGTCTTATTGACTTGCGAGCTACCATTACCACATGATGCTAAGCTTTGTAAATTTCCCTACGGGGCTTATTTATAAAATTTTAATTTACAAAAAAGGTATTAGCCTTCCGACCAATCTTTGATACAACTCCACATCAACTGGATCATTTCTTTTTTCCTTCAAACTTGTGGTTTATATCAAGAGGAGTTTCAGCTGGCTTACAAGAACTCATTTTAGTGTCTTTTAATAGGTCCATAATATACTTTCTTTGTGATACAACAATTCCTAACTTGGACCCTGCCACCTCCATTTCCAAAAAATACTTCATCTGCCCAAATTCTTTGGTTTCAAACTCAGTACTCAGCTGTATCTTTAATAGGCTAATTTGTGCTGCATCATTACCAATTAGGATGATGTCATCAATATACACTATTAACGCACATATCTTTTTTTTGAAAGGCAGGCGAATAAAGTTGGATAAAGAACATAATTGGTGTAGATTTTGTTGTATATTCGGTTAGAGTGAATAGGGCTGTTTAAATAGGAAAGTATATAGAATCAAAGATAGGATAGTTAATATCAAATCAGAATCCCTTGATTTTGGGGATTGATTTGAAGTCATTTGTACTATAAATACTGTAACATACGGTGACTGAATGAATAACCTTTTTTTGAGTGCATTCAACCTACATGATACATAGCACTAAATAGCCATGGCATCAGTACATCCCTCGTGTGCGAACAGCTCCAAAATTGGTGGTGAATCATCTCAAACCACTAGTCATGGAGGATATGCTTCTCATCTGTCGTTCCAACTAACCATGCATAAGTTAAACAGAAAGAATTACTTAGAGTGGACACAATCCGTCAATCTTGCAACAGATGGTAGAGGGAAGTTAGGATACCTTATTGGTGCCATAAAGCCTCCTGGTGATGGAGATGGTAGATACAACCACTGGAGGTCCGAAGACTCTCTTGTCCGAGCCTGGTTGATCAACTCCATGGAGCCGTCAGTAAGCATACCATACTTTTTCATGTCCACTGCCAAGGATGTCTGAGATGCTATCAAAGACACCTATTTCTCTCAGATTTATGAGTTAAAGACCAGATTATGGCAAAGAAGGTAGAATGAAAGGGAAGTGACAGAGTATTACAATGAAATGGTCTCACTATGGCAAGAACTGGATTTAGCTATAGTGATGAGTAGGAATGTCCTACTGATAGTGCTAAGTTCTTAAAAAAGGAAGAAAGTGATAGAATGTATCCTTCCTAGCAGGTGTAGACAAAATCTTTGATGAAGTAAAGTCACGGATTATGTGGAGGAAACCTCTTCCTATCCCGAGAGAAGCTTTCTCAGAAATTAGACGAGAGGTGACTAGGTGGAGAGTTATGATGAGTTCTGAAGTAAAGGGTTCAACCTTGGCTGACAACTCAGCTTTGCTGTTATCAGAAAGGAGGAAGAGGGTGACAAACAGAGGAAACTTTGGTGTGACTATTACAAAAAGCTCTGGCACACCTAGGAAACCTATTGGAAGTTTCATGGCAAGCCAGCCAACTGGAAGAGAAGGGGACCTGAAGACAGTAGGGCATACTCAGCACAGGTGACTTGTGGAAGCCCTACTTACAAAAAAACCC
>AP025041.1:26574377-26617639 GCA_036186865.1 Eustoma russellianum
AAGGAAGAAAGTGATAGAATGTATCCTTCCTAGCAGGTGTAGACAAAATCTTTGATGAAGTAAAGTCACGGATTATGTGGAGGAAACCTCTTCCTATCCCGAGAGAAGCTTTCTCAGAAATTAGACGAGAGGTGACTAGGTGGAGAGTTATGATGAGTTCTGAAGTAAAGGGTTCAACCTTGGCTGACAACTCAGCTTTGCTGTTATCAGAAAGGAGGAAGAGGGTGACAAACAGAGGAAACTTTGGTGTGACTATTACAAAAAGCTCTGGCACACCTAGGAAACCTATTGGAAGTTTCATGGCAAGCCAGCCAACTGGAAGAGAAGGGGACCTGAAGACAGTAGGGCATACTCAGCACAGGTGACTGGTGAAAGCCCTACTTACAAAAAAGACTGGTGAAGGCCCGCAGGAAACCCAAGAAGCACATGTCTTCACGAAGGACCAGCTTGAACATCTGTAATGGATTCTTAGGTCCTCCCAGATAAATCATGACACAACAACCCAATCAGATCCCTCTTGTTTCTATGCTAAATCAGGTAAAGCCTTTGTTAGCCCTTCAAAACCAATGACTAACTCTTGGATCCTTGATTCCGGGGCAACAGATCACATGACAGGTTGCTCTACCCTCTTCTCTGCTTATTATCCATTTGCAGGGAACATAAAGATACGGATCACAGATGGTTCCTACTCAGCTGTTGCTGGGACAGGAACCATACAACTTTTTGAACTTCTTACCCTACATAATGTACTTCATGTGCCTAAACTATCCTGTAACCTCTTGTATATCAAGAAACTCACCACTTCACTAAATTGTTGTGTTGAATTTAAGCTTTTTTACTTGTGTTCTACATGATATAGTCACGGGGAAGATGATTGGCCGTGTTAGAGAGGGCGGAGGTCTCTATGTACTTGAAGCTTACCCTACTTCCAAACACAAAAACAAGGAAACTGAAGATTAGTGTAATTGCAGTTTAGCACATAACAGTGTCATGCTTTTGCATCAAAGAATAGGTCATCCTAGTTTTCCTTGTTTGAAAAGATTAATGCCTCAATTATTCCTGAATAAAAATCATGTTTCTTTTTAAATGTGATGTGTGTACCCTAGCTAAGCATCTCAGAATTGTGTTATATTCAAAACAATATATTCCATCTAAACCCTTTTATCTTATACATAATGATGTGTGGGGACTATCCAAATACCTTCTCTATATGGAAAGCCGTGGTTTCTAAGCTTTATTGATGATCACACACGCCTCACATAGGTATATCTTCTGCCACTTATAGGGGTGCTAAGCGAACCGAACAGCTTGCGAACTGTTTGAGTTCGATTCGTATGTGATTCAAGTTTGTTCATTAGTTTTACTTAAATGAGCCGAATTCAAACACCTAATTAGTAAATGAGTCGAACTGTTCGCGAATTATTTGGCTCATTTAAACAATTATAGTGTTATCAAGCCAAACTCAAAAAAAAATTTGAAGTTCGTTACAGCAAACGAACCAAACCAAAAAGTTCGTTTAACTAATATTCGGCTCGGCTCGGTTAGTTAACATCCCTAGCCACCTATCTGATTGACTGTATGCCTTCCAAACCACTCCAATATACGACACCTTTTCTAGTCCTCCAAAATGCCTGTCCTAGTCCAAAAATTAGCTACTGACCTTCCTTTGAAAGTATTTGCCTGTAGTGTCTTTGTTCATCTCTATGAGCCAAACAGAACTAAACTTGAACTAAGGCAAAAAAATGCATCTTTATTGGCTACGCTTCTAATAAGCGAGGTTACAAGTGTTTTAATGTCTCTTATAGGAAAATGCTAGTGTCTATTGATGCCACTTTCTTTGAATACATTCGTTGCTTCAAGCCTAGTCTTCAACGGGACCATCTTAGTGAAGACTATTGGGACATCATTGAAACAGAATGCACTAAAGATATACCCTCAATTACACCTTCCAGTTATCCTACACATGATAGTCCAGAGTTCTTAATCAACACAACTGTAAAAGGGGCCAATACTCACATTCAGGGGGACACTGAAATAGTGCCAGGTCATAACACTGCGTGAAGGAAATACGGAGGTACAAGATGATGTTGTTTACAGGAGGAGTCATGATTCTAGAAGGGATTCCAGTAGGGAGACCCAAGCCCCTCTAGTCACGGACGAGCCTGAACTCGCAACTATGTCTACACAACTTAGCAGTCCAGGTAACTACTCAGAATCTGAATTACCTATAGACTTGAGAAAAGGAAGGAGAAATTGTGTGAAATACTCACTGTCTAATTATGTGCCAACCCAAAAAGCTGTCCTCAGCCTTAAGATCTCATTTGTCTATTATAACAATACCTAAGATATAACAGGATGCCATGCTGGTTCCAGAGGGAGAGAGGTTGTCCTTGAGTAACTGAGGGCCTTAGAAAAGAATGGTACATGGGAAGTGACATCGTTACATGAGGAAAAAAGAACAATTGGGTGTAAATGGGTCTTTACAGTAAAGTACAGAGGTGATGGTACGGTGGAAAGGTACAAGGCACACCTAGTGGCTAAAGGGTTCACTCAAACCTTTGGGATCGACTACCTAGAGACTTTTCCACCAGTAGCCAAACTAAATGCAATTAGAGTTCTCTTATCATTGGCTACTAACTTAGACTGGCCACTCCACCAGATGGATTTAAAAAAGCCTTCCTCAATGGTAACCTTGAGGAAGAGGTGTATGTGAGTTCACCACGAGGCTTGGAAACCAACTAATGTGTGTAAACTTAAAGAATCATTATACGGGTTGAAATAGTCATCTAGGGCCTGGTTTGAGCGCTTTGCACATTTTATTAAAAAAAGGTTATACACAAGGAGGTGCAGACTACACTCTATTCATCAAACATTCGGCTTCTACAAAGTTTTATCCTGATTGTGTATGTAAATGATGAAGAAGAGATTGGAAGTCTACATGCTGAGATGTCCAAGGAGTTTGACGTGAAAAGTCTAGGGCAGATGAAGTATTTATTACGCATGGAAGTGGCACGGTCAAAGAAAGGAATTGTATTGTACCAAAGAAAAATATGTTCTAGACCTACTTAGAGAGACATGTGTTATAACCTGGAAATTTTTGAACTAATTGTTATGCGTTAATTAAAAAAAATTAAATTAAATTAGGTAGCCGCTGGGTGTAACGACCCTTTCGAAAATAGATTAACAGTAGCGTCTCGATTATGTCAAAATAATGGTATAATTATGTGAAGTTGTTATATATGTATAGGGTAAGAAAAGAAACGAAGGAAAAATAATAATAATAATAATAATAATAATAATAATAATAATATATAAGAAATGATAACAAGACAATGACATAGAAAGAAAAGAAATAAAATAAATAAATAAAAACATATCAAAGCTTGAAAAGGGGTGCCGTGGGATAGAGAGGTAAAATAAATATTAAAAAAAGAAAATAAATGAATATTAAATGAATGGTAATTGAAAGGGGGAGAGGATAATGGGTAAATTAATGTTTAAAAAAAAAGATGCGTTGTGGGGGGGGGGGGAACTGCCCCCATAATTTCGCACAACCGAAACCTAATATTAAGGGAGGGGGAAACTGAGACCAACACAAAGGAAAAAAAATTAAAAGGAGGGATAACGCAAGGGGATGGGAGGCGGCAGAAGAAAAAGGAGGAGGGAAGGAAGAAGAAGAGAGGAGAGGGAAGAGAGAAGGAGAAGGAAGAGAGAAGGAGAAGGAAGAGAAGGAGAAGCCAACAAAGGTTATTTTAGTCGCGTAGTCTTGTCAACAATCCAGGTAGGTTCCCTTTTCTCCCTCCAATTGGTACAAATTCAAGAATGCTTTGGTGGTATTTTATGTGCTTTTGTTGTTTTAATTGTTGAAATTCATAGCATGTAGTTTAATCTGTGAAAAGCATGAGTTTTGATGGTTGTGGAATGCGTTTGATGGCTGTGGAATACGTATATTGTTTTGCGTGTATTGGATTTGATGTTAGGGAAAACTTTGGTAATCAAAATACTGATACTTTTGCATTATTAGGATTTTCCATTCTTGTTTTGACCTTAGAATAGGTTTTCATAAACTGAAAATAGGCGGAATTGTAGATCGGGGTCGGAAAACGGACGCCGAAGGCGGCCGGAGCTACTCACGTGCCGCTGGAGTGGCCGCGCGTGAGGTCGCACGCGCCTCCTGAGGTTGCTGAAGCAGATTATGTAAAAAAAAGATTTAAGGCAAAAACGGGCCAAAGCCCAGATCAGCTTACAGGCCGGACCTTAACAGGCCGGCTGCATCCAGGGCCTGGCCCAAATCTACTCGAAAATAAACGGACCGGGCCAGCAGCCGGCCGGCCCAATTAACTGTTTAAATAAAAAAAAGAAAAGAGGCAGGCGGCAGGCCAGAAACCATAGCGGGCCGGGCCTGCGCAGGTCGGAACAGGGCTGGCGGTTGGCAGGCCGGCCCTTTGACAATTTTAATAAATAAAAGATTTCTGAATTTTCTGGAATTTTGTGTAATTGTTATTTAATTAATTTAAAATAGAAATAATTACAGAAAAAATATAAATAAATATCAGAAAATTATAAATAAATTCTAGAAATTATAAAATGCTGAAATTAAGTTATTTTCACTAAATTTCAGTATTTGTGATAATTTATTTAATTAGGATAATTAGGTATTAAATAGAAATAAAATAGGAAAAAATGAGGAAAAATATAGAAAATGCACAATCTATACAAGCCATGGAAAAGTAGATTTAACGTCAAACAACATTTAAATCATTACTCGGATAATAAATGAACCTATATTTGAGTGACAGAGGATGGTGAGGATGGGCCAAGGGCCTCAGACGATCATTAAATGAATCTAGATTTGAGTGCCGGAGGATGGTGAGGATGGGCCAGGGGCCTCAGACGATTGTGTTGTTTGCATTCATGGCACGTGCATTGCATTGATTGTGGGTCGTGACGTACGGGTCACGGCGCTCAGTATGGTGTACGGCGGTGGGGCTACGCACACTCAGGATGGTGTACAGTGGCAGGGCCACGTACACTCAGGATGGTGACTGTGGGTGGGTACGACCCACAGCCACTCAGTAGGTCCCGGGATCATGCATTGCATGCCGGAGATATCGGTATTTTGTGTGACATGACTTTGTTGCGTGTGACATGCATAGTAGGACATGCATCACGATGTTGCGCATTCTTTATCTAGAGTGAATTACCTTTTCGTATGCTTTCATATGCTTATGTGATATCATGTTATGTGCAATGTGCTATATCATTTTTGTATGCTCGTCTTGTACTAGTTGGAGGCAGGTGTCTACTGGGTGATTTCCCGTCAATCATCCCTACTCCCTCCCCAGATGAGCACGAGGAAGAGTACGACTATATCTTTGCTGAGGACGGGGTTGACACGGTAGTATGGGCATACTGATGGTCGCACCTAGGATACGAGGAGACCTTGCGACTGTCCGTTATTAGTTCATTGGGGTTTCCATCGGACATCACCTTGTACAATTTGATAGACTCTAGATGTTAGCACGTCGACGCTCTGGTCATGTCTTATTTATTATGCTACTGAGGATTTTCTTTATCAAGAAAACTTTACGTTATTGTATTTCGTATCCGCGCGAAAAATTTCTACGTCTTTTCGGACATGTTGAAAATTGATTCGACGCTTTGTTTTCTCCTTAAAAAAATACGGCGGGCGCACTGTTCCCGATGCTAGGGTTCGGGAGCGGGGCACTACAACATGTATGAGTGGGTGTAAACCAGTGCACGCACCAGTTAATCCTAATGAGAAATTCAGAGACACGAAGAATGAAACAGTGGATGTGGGACATTACCAGAGACTAGTGGGAAAACTCATATATCTATCTCATACTAGACCTGATATAGCCTGTGCTGTCAGTTTGGTAAGTCAGTTCTTGCATTCTCTGAAGGAAGAACATATGAAGGCAGCCTATAGAATCGTGAGGTATCTTAAGGGCATCCATTTAAGGGGTTGCTCTTTAAAAAGACAGATCAGAGGGTCATTGAAGTCTACACAGATGCAGACTGGGCTGGATCAGTCACATATATGAGGTCAACTTCAGGTTACTGTACCTTCGTATAGGGAAATCTAGTCACATGGCGAAGTAAAAGGAAAAATATGGTGGCCAGGAGCAGTGCAGAAGCTGAGTATAAGTCCATGCTCATGGGGTATGCGAAATAATGTGGCTAAGAAGACTTCTAGACAAGCTAAGAATCCAAGTGCACAAACCCATGAAACTTTATCGTGATAACAAGCTGCCATTAATATAGCTCATAATCCTATCCAACATGACAGGACCAAACATATTGAGGTCGATAGACACTTTATAAAAGAGAAACTTGACTGTGGACTTATATGTATCCCATTTGTTCTCACTACGTAGCAGTTGGCTGATGTGCCAAAGGACTATTTAAATCGTGGTTTGAAGATCTACTTAGCAAGTTGGGCATGATAAATATCTATGCACCAACTTGAGGGGGAGTGTTATAAGGCAGATGGATAAAGTTGGATAAAGGACATAATTAGTGTAGATATTGTTGTATTTGCGGCTAGATTGAATAAGGCTATTTAGATAGGAAAGTATATAGAATCTTAGATAAGGTAGTTAATATCAAATCAGAATCCCTTGATTTTGGGGATTGATTTGAAGTCAATTGTACTATAGATACTGTAACATACGTTTGACTGAATGAATAACCTTTTTTACAGTGCATTCAACCTACACTCCTGGTTGCCGGAGTGTTTTATGGGCATTGTTGACCTCCTGTTTTATGAGCATTGTTGACCTGCTGCACTCTGCACATATTCAGATTATGTTCAAGTTTGACATGTACATAATCGGAAGTATATTCAGATTATGTTCAAGTTTACAAATAGGACCTTTTATATAGAGGATAGCATCCAACGGCTATAAAACTGTCTGCAGGACAATACTGCCAATGGCTATATTCCAGCCAACTGCATCATCATTATCATCCGTATCCAGTATATCCCAACGACATCAAAAGCTATCGCTAGCCGCTAGGGTCTGGGGAGGGTAAGTGGTAGACAAACAATACCTCTGTCCGAGGGATAGAGAGTCTGCTTCCAACTGCTCTGTTTTGCCCAAATCATTGAAATAGTTATTTATACATTATGCAATCTATTTATGTGTGTATGTGTATACAATATATAAGTATATGTATATTTACATGTGTATTTTACTGTGTATTTCTATAATTAATTGTCACAAAAGAATATCTTGTGGCTGTATATGTGCTTTGTCAACAGATCTCGTAGAATTCGGTTAATTCGAGTTCCTTTCAAGCTGGTTTGCTTCTAGGAATTGGTTCCATTTTCGGAGACTTTTGTTTATGCAACTACGTATGTGCTGTTCTCATTGACCGAGGCAGGGGTTTTGCACTAAAGACTTTCCTGGATCTCTCATGTTTCATTCTCTATTTCATTTTGCAGCGGAGATAACAATGTTTGAGAATTATATTGTTGTTTACAAATTCAGTCAAGATCTCCACTTTTTTGTCACTGGGGGCGAAAATGAAAATGAGGTCATCTTATCGACTGTTCTTCAGGGATTCTTTGATGCAGTTGGTCTGCTACTTAGGTACTTTGAGGGAACATTTTTTTGTTTAGCCTAGAAACTATATCCACTTCGCTAAAGGTTTCATAAACTTTTACAAGAATGCTTTGCCTAAGCGGAGTATGTTTTTAACTTAGGAACAATGTGGACAAGAAGGAGGCACTTGAAAATCTGGATCTCATTCTTTTGTGCCTTGATGAAATCGTTGATGGCGGGTATGGTGCTAATTCTTTTTTTACATCGGTGATAGAATTCTTTTCGTTATATTCTTTTAGTTTTCCTTTTTAATACACATTGTGCACAAAAATTTGTCATTGCATAATTGTTACTACTTTCCTTGGGTTCAACGAATGTTGTCTATGAAGAGAGGCACTGAGATAGAAGAAGAGAGAGAGAGAGATTTCTCTCTGAACAGTGAACCACAGAGTTATACCCTTGATAACCTTTTGCAAGTTCATGATGCTTGTTGTCGACTTAGACTTATGACCCTTGAATTTTATCCTATTTCTTACGACAGAGTATGACCTCATAAACTTGTTAGAACAGTTTCATAATTGGCCGTTCTGGTGTTATTATGAGTTGCACTAGCAGTTGTGTGTCCTCTGACATTTACAAAAAAAAGTGTGTCCTCTGACAAAGCCGTGAGATGAGCTTATTCTTGCCTTCCTGGGTACGGCGTTATGCGATTTCAGTTAGGAGACTTCACTTTAGCAGTTATGCAGGTCTTTTCAATCTTATTGATGGATTGAGCCATATTCTGTAAGTTTGCTCAAGTGTTGACACTACTAGTTTGGTATCCACTAATAACTAGTTCAAGTTTTGCAGAGTGCATTTGGAATATTCTCTGGCTCTCGTTAGTTTGGCACCCCAATTGGTTATAATGCTCTTGCCTAGGTCTAAGCTTCCTTAAGTTGTCAGTCTGTTGTCCACTTGATAAATCTATGTGGTTTAAGAGGAAAGCTTCATTTGTTTAGTCATCAGAATAAGATTTGCTGCGTATTTGTTTTAATTCCAAGACAAACAAGCGCTGGTTGACACTCATTTGCCTCCAAAATTTTCAATTGGCTTTTCTCCTCAATACTTCACATTCATGGAAAAATTGTATCGTGTGATAAAGACATATGAGTACCATATTGGCATTTTTGTTGCATAAATCCATTATTTTTGGCACTAAATGCGGCATAATGAAATTCAACAGCTACCACCATTCACAAATTTAAATTTAAATTCTACTCTCACAATTATGCAAGGACCACTTGTTACAAATCAAGACACAATTTTGATGATATTCATGTTCTGGACTTGAGTCATTATACAATAACACTCAAGCATTTTTCTCACTATGTGAGGTCGGATATATGAGTTAATCATTTCTATAGAAAAGCAAAAGATAACTCTCTGTAATAATGAATTCTTTGATCAATAGTGTTATCAATACAATCAACAATGGAGGAAATGGGACTGAATCCCTTAGAGGAAAAACTAACTCTACAGTTGCTGAGAGTTGCAACATTTATACCTTAGCACTTCTAACGGTCATATTTAAATGTAGCCATTATTTTACAGAAAAACAATTCTAATTTACAATATTTAGATATCTATTTTCTACACTCCCTCTCAAGCTTAGTGTAGATATTTACACACCCAAGCTTGGCTGATAGTCTGTGAAAAGTTACGCTCGAGACAGACTTTGTTAGAATATCTGCAATCTTTTCATAAGATGGAATATCATGAATAGCTATAGTCTTGTCCTCCAATTTTTCTTTGATGAAGTACCTGTCAATTTCCACATGTTTAGATTTATCGTGATATATGGGATTCTCCACCATGTTGATGTCAGATATATTATCACAGTAGAGATGTATGCTAATACTCTTAGGGTAGCACAGATCCAGAAGTACCCTTTTAATCCACTGTTCCTCGCAAATGCCTAAAGCTAATGCCCTCAACTCAGTCTTATCGCTGCTTCTAGCGACCACTGACTGCTTCTTGCTGCGCCATGTGACCAAATTTCCCCAAAGATATGTAGCATAACCAGAGTTAGACCTCATATCCCCCTTTGAGCCTCCCTACTCTGCATCTGTGAATATTTGAATACTTCTATCTTCAGTTTTCCTGAAGAACAACCCTTGTCTTGGTGCATTTTTGAGATATCTAAGAATTCTCATAACAACACTTAAATGATAATCATTAGGTGAATACATGTATTGGCTAACAAAAATTACTGCATAACATATGTCAGGACGGGTATGAGACAAATAAATTAATTTTCGTACCAATTTTTGATAACTTAATTTGTCTATTTCAAATATGTCTTTGTTAGTTATAAGTCCTTTGTCACTTGTCTTTCCAGGTTCTAGAGGGATCCCAGGTTTACATCCACTTATACCTGTTTCATGCAATAAATCAATGTACTTCCTTTGTGAAATGCAAATGCCTTGAGAGGACCTTGCAACCTCCATTTCCAAAAAATATTTAAGCTGGCCTAAGTCTTTGAGTTCAAATTCGCTTGACAGCTGCTGTTTTATTTGCTGAATGCCAGATTCATTGTTCCCTTTTAGAATAATGTCATCTACATACACAACTAAAACAATAATCAAATGATTATTAATACAAACAAAGAGTGTATGATCACTATGGGCCTGTTTGAAACCATATTTGAGAAGAACTTTAGTGAATCTAGCAAATCATGCTCTAGGGGATTGTTTCAACCCATAAATAGACTTCCTAAGCTTACAGATCATATGCCTGTTCTGGTCATTTTTAAATCCTGGAGGGATTTTCATGAAAACTGATTCCTTAAGCTCACCATTAAGAAATGCGTTTTTAATATCCAATTGAAGGAGTTTCCAATCTAGGTTCACAGCTATAGAGAAGATACTCCTTACAGTATTTAACTTCGCAACAGGGGCAAATGTTTCTATATAATCAATCTCATATTCTTGGGTAAAACCTTTTGCAACTAACCGTGCTTTATACCTACTAATTGATCCATCTGAATTATATTTTGTGGAAAACACCCATTTACACCCAACTGGGTTTGTTGAGCATGTATTAGGAACCAGTTCCAATGTTTTTTTTAAGTAATGCACTCATTTCTTCATCAACTGCCAACTTCCACTTCTGATCTTGGAGAGCTTGATCAATAGTGGTTGGAATAGTCTCATTATCTAAACTTACAGTGAAGGTTTTAAAATTGGGGGTTAATTTAACATATGACATATACTCACTTAATGGATGTTTAGTAGAGAAGGCCTTGTTACTTAATAACCCTCTATGCACATGTGTAGGAAACATAGTACACCTCCTAGTCCCTTTTCTTAGAGTTATAGGTAGATTATCATCCTTACTGTTTTCATTACCAGATGAAAGATGGTGTTGATCACTGGGAGGAGAATGAGGAGATATTGTAGGCTGAGGAGGACTTACAGATGTAGGCTGCAATGTTGAAGGTACCTGGGTACTTATAGATGTAGGCTGCAATGTTGAAGGTACCTGGGTTTCAACTTTCTTCCTTCGTGCATATACCTGAATTTGTGATGATGAGGATGTGTTCATCTTTGTTGTTCCTCCTTCTGTATCTGTACCTGTCCCGCCTTCCTCCTGTGTCAGGAGTTGAGATGATGATTCTGCTAGGATGAGTGGTACCTGCAGGTCTAAAGTATTTCTCGAAGTTGTGTTATTCACCCTATCTATAATGCTCCAATATTCATTCTCCACAGTGTTAGAGAATTGAGTTCTCAGGTAGAAAGGTTGTCTCTCATCAAAGACTACATCCAGTGAGACATACATTTTTTTAGTATTAACACTTGTATCCTTTTTGTGTACTCGAGTATCCTACAAATACACACTTGATAGACTTACAATTCAGCTTACTCCCTGTATGTGGTTGCAAGAAAACATATGTAGTACACCCAAAGTTCCTAAATGAACTTCAGATATTAAATGAGTGTGTGAATATAGATCTAATAAGATCTGGCTTGGTGTTTGATAGCCTAACACTCTAGATGGCATTCGTTAATTAAGTATACTGAAGTTAACACAGCCTCTCCCCATAAATATTTAGGAACATTCATAGAGAACATTATGGCTCTAGCAACTTCCATAATGTGCCTATGTTTTCATTCAGCAACCCTCTTCTGATGAGGGGTGTATGTATCAGACGTCTGATGATGTATGCCTAGATCAGAGAGGAAAGAACTTACCTCAGAATCCATGTATTCTGTTCCATTGTCTGATCTAAGAGTCTTGACAGTTGTACCAAACTGATTTTGTATCAAGATCACAAATGATTTGAAAATTTTGCAAAAATCTGATTTGTGTTTCATCAAGTATACCCATGTTAGTCTTGTATGATCATCCACAAATATAACAAACCACTTATTCCCATTAATACTAGAGACTCTGGAAGGACCCCATACATTAGAGTGTATGAGGTTAAATGGACCACTTGCCTTGTATAATTTAGGTGCATACTGGCTCGTGGTATGTTTAGCAAACAAGCAGGTTTCACAAGTTAATGAATCAAGATTGACATTACCAAACAATTCAAGCTGGGATGACTCAACCTAGAGTGCCATAGCAAAATGAGACTAGTTTTAGTAGTAGTTGATTCTGACTGTTGATCCTGATCTTCTATTCTAGGAACACTCTGACTACCATCAGTTACAGTGTTCATGCAAGAATATAACCTAGAAGAGTCTCCAAAAATTCTTGATTCATATGTCAAAAGAAAGAGTCCATCTTTGTATTTACCAAGTCCAGTCTTCTCCTCGAATGCTTCCTCCTTCAACGCTTTCTCCTGGAAACAATTGGGAGGAAGGAAAAAACATTCAGATGGAGAAAAACTGTCAGACAATTGTTATCTAATATGGCTTTGCCTACAGATATCAGATTACATTCTAGCTTATGGACATGCAATACATCCTTAAGTACCAGATTTGGTGAGAGGTATATATTTCCTTTACCAACAATTCTTAAACCACACCCATTAGCAATTCTTACCTGCCTAGGACACTGAAACACTTTATACTCATAAAAGAGATACCGTTTAGAAGTCATATGGTCAGTTGCTCCTGAATCAATGATCCAGGAGCAACTCTTACCTCCTAGACTGGTGCTAGCCATTGTTGCTTTAATCTAGGGCACAGTCTCTTCATTTAGTTGATGATTGAGTAGTTTGAGTAGGGCACTAAGTTGTTCCTGAGACAGCTTCTGTCCTGATGCTTCTTGTATGGTATTTGGTGTACTATTCTGGTCAACTCTTGAGCAACAATAGCCAGATTTCCCTTTGAGTGTCTCCAGTTGCTGTGAGAATCAGCCCTAGACATATTATCTAACTTTCAGGACATATTTTTAGGCTGGTTTGGGTTATATCTGAAAGGAGGTCGAATGTTTGAGCCAGGACGCCTGTAACATTCTTCGATTAAATGCCCAGGTCTCTGACAATACCTACAGAATTTTCTACCTCCTACATTTCTTTTTGCAAAGAACCCAGTTGACTGAGGTGTCATTGTGTCATCATTTTCAATTTTGGTTCCAGCCACTAGAGCTGAAGATTCGATTATCGGAGTAGGACCTGCTCCTAGCATAACTTTCATCCTACTTTCCTCCTGCCTAATTTGTGAAAATGTGGCACTTATGGTTGGGAGATGTTTAGTACCAAGTATCCTGCTTCTCACAGCATCAAAGTCTTTGTGGAGTCCAGCCAAAAAAACTGAAGATCCTCTCAGTCTCTTTTATACCTTTGTATATCTGTTCATCCGCAGGTCCACTCCACTTAAATACTTCAAACGAATCAATTTGTTGCGAAATATATGACAAGCTTCCATAGTATTTAGTAACAGTTTGGTCTCCCTGTTTAATTTCCTTAAGTTGAGCCTTCAACTCGTACAACTCTGCAATGTTATTCTTCTTTGAGAACATCTCCCGAGTTGCTTTCCAGATTTCTTCTATTGTATTGTATAACATGAAGGTCTCACTAATATTTGGGCTCATGGAGCCAAGTATCCAAGACATCAACATTGAGTTTTCTGCTTCCCACGTCAGAAATTTTGTGTCACTTTCATCTGGAATTGTAACCTTACCTATTAAGTAGTCCTTTTTTTCTTTGCCAGTAATGAAGAGCTCAATGGCTCTACTCCATGCAATATAGTTATTACCGTTTAATTTAACAATATTGACTGGAGCAATGCCCATCATTGGAGAAGGATGTTGTTTGTCAAGACTGGAAGTTACTTCGCTATGTTCCGCCATTGCAAGATAGGAAGGAGTAGAGCAATACAAGATCTAGAAGAGAACAAACTAACAAGGTGAATGGAGTCAGTTGCGATGAAGGACTAGAAGGAAGGAAAGGAGTAAGGGAGAGAGGAAAAAAATGTTGTCTGTGAGAGGAAGAAGACAGGAGTATGTGAGATAAAAGTAAAGTGGTTGAGAAAAAAGAGGAAGCGCACACAATGTAAGAGAATTTTTAGGAAAACAAATGCTTTCTTGAAAAAATTGGTATAGGAATGATGATTTTTGTCTGTTATGCCTCGATATGGCCGTCTTGCGTGAAAAGTCAAGTTTTGATTTTGACATGTCACCTTTTTCCTTTGTGTAGGATGACACATCGGTTTCAAGTTGACGGGTATTGTGCTTTGATTTTGACGTGTCTTCTTTTCCTTAAAGTAAGACGACACGTTGGTTTCAAATTGACATTTGTTTGTCTTAGTGTATACGACAGATGAATGACGCTTGTTTTGTTTCCCCCTTTTTTCTTCTTTATCAGAAAATTTAAAATTTTGTCTTTTCCTCAGAAAAATCGAATATTTTTCCTTTTTTTTATTTTTTCTCCAGATATCTTCTTCTTCCTTCCTCTTTCATCTTCTCTCAGACTGTTTTATTTTAAAAACAGATGCTGGGAAACTTTCTTGTAGAAGTCAGGTTTAACAACACGGTTGCTAGGTGAACCACGCGACAAACAAGATTTTTTTTCTTCCTCGAAGTCGATTCCAAACAAAAACTTCTTTGATATCACGAGGGTACGAGATCGATTTGAGGAGTACTAGCTGTGTGTGCTAGCTCTGATACCATATAGAAAAGCAAAAGATAACTCTCTATAATAATGAATTCTTTGATCAATAGCGTTATCAATACAATCTACAATGGAGGAAATGGGACTGAATCCCGTAGAGGAAAACCTAACTCTATAGTTGCTGAGAGTTGCAACATTTATACCCTAGCACTTCTAACAGTCATATTTAAATGTAGCCGTTGGCTACAATTCTATTTTACAGAAAAACAATTCTAATTTACAATATTTAGATCTCTATTTTCTTTATTTGCATCACCACTTAAATTTCTGAAGACTTTTTGCTCTATTACTACTTTTCCAAACTCTGCTTGCTTAGCTTCATTCAAGTTTCATCATTTTATCTTAGGTTCTATAAGCATTTGTTTTCTCAATCTTTTATATCGAATATGGACATTTATCCTTACAAGACACTGTTACATTGTTAAACTTTTTCCTGGGATCACCTTACAGTACAAGCTCTTTTGTATCTCTTTCAAGTTATGAAATGTTCTATTTGCGATTTATTTGGTCCACTTTTGATTGCAATCAAGTGTTCATCTATTTTTTTAGAAAAGGTCATACGCTATTGCGAATTCCAAAATTGATCTTCCTTCATCGTTTCTGTTTCTAAATCTAAATCCACCATGTACCTTATCGTAATACGTATTTTTTTTACCTACATGTACATTTAAATCTTCTCCTATAAAAATCTTCTCACCTATTAGAATTTCACACACCACATCTTCTAAATCTTCTCAAAATAAGACCTTTATAGGCTCCTTTAAACCTACTTGATGAGCATATACGCATGTTAGAAAGAGGCAATTAAATTCCTTGGATCAAGGGATTTGATTATCCTATCCATAGAATCAAATTTTTTTGTATTTATTATAGTCGATCTCGATTGTATTATAAGTAAGGCAATATGTATATACTGTGAATTAATGAAAAACAATTCTCATTCACAATTCTAAATTTATTATGGCATCAAAGTGAGTTGCCTGATTTAAGGGACTCGAGAAAATTTTCATCCTCGTCCGATTTTCCTTTTCAGCCATCTGACCACTTCTGAAGAAATATCATCACGCAGCCATCCAATACAAACTAATTACACCCTAGAAACAATAATCGGTCATCACAATCAAACAAAGCATGGAGCTCAGAATCCAAGTCATCATCACCCTAATACTTTTTTCGGCATACAAGATTAAAACCCAGCTATTCACAGTGAACTGTACCTGTCCAAGCACATCTGCAGCCTGTAACTCAAATAAAATCATGTCAAGTTCCAGAACCAAACTTGATGATAAACCAAATACAGAAAATCCCCCTGAAAAGTTAACACTCTAGTTAGCAAATTTACTCCAAAACAGTCTCAGAGCACATAACCAAAACAATCTCGAAAACCTCACAATCGGAGTTAAACTCGACAGGGACGAGTACGCGTTATGGACAACCTTAATGCGGATAGCTATTGGCGGCATGGGGAGGAGCTCCCACATCACAGACGTTCCACCACCCTCTTAAAAACAGAATATGCTTACAAAAGATGGAAATAAGATCACTGTGTATTCACATCGTTGATTCAAAATAGTGAACTCAACCTTGTGAATAACGTGTTACAATATCCTATTGCTAACACCCTATAGGATGGGTTGGCTATCACATACGGGTGCCGCACAAACGCGCTGCAAGTGTTTGACTTGCACAAGAAAGCTAATTTGATCCGATAATGAACATACATTATGGAAGAATGCTGGAACCATTTTTAGAATGTATAGATGATTATTGACCGAAAGGATCTTAACCTATGAAGGATACTGAAGACAGACATTTATAACCGAAAAATCCAAGAACAAACGTTGTTTCAACTTTTAACAGCTTTAGATGGTAGGTTTGAAAACATTAAAAAGAGAAATTGTGAAAAAAGGCCCACTGCCACCAGTGGAGGCGGCATATGCCGCAGTTCTTCAGGAAGAAGCATGCATGTCTCAAATCAGGTCGGTTAGTGGAATTAATTACATCATCGGGGTTAGGTAGTGGCTTGGTAGCCAAAAACACAACTGCTGAGGAGGAGAATCGGTTCGGGATCGCTCAGGAGTATCACGGCGATTCGGAAAAAAGAAGATAAGACTCAACTGTGATGTTCTCATTGCGGGGAGAAAAAACACACCAAGGAGGCATGTTTCCAACTCGTCGGATTTCCAGATTGGTGGAGGACAAAAATCAAATAGACCAAAGGGAGGTTGGGAGAGAGTCTATTACCATGGGCACCCCGGAAGATACCAGCAGCGGCGGAGGCCTCCACAAAAAACAGCGTAACAGGCGGCGGAAATAAGGCCAGAGGAGGCGACGAACAAAATGAAGAAGGGAAGAACAGAAGCAAGAAGAATGCCACCGAATTGAATAGAGGTGGGGTTTGGGTTAATAACCTCAACCCATTTAATTTTTGCCCAATTTCATATGAACTCCCTCATATTTTTGAAATTACAAATTACCCCCAAGATGTTCCTAAAATTACAACTTACAAAAAATGTTCCTAAAATTACACATACTCCCCAAGAGTACTGAAATTACAAAAGTTCCCCAAAACTTTCCTAAAATTTCATATTGTTCATTGATGATGTTTCTCGAATGACTTGAGCTATTTTTTGAAAAAACAAATCTGAAGTACCTGATAAATTCTTCTATTTCCTTCACATGGTTCGAAGTCAGTACAATACAAAAATCAAGATCCTCCGATCCAATAATGATGGGAATATGTTAACTAGTCCATGCACACTTTCTTCCACAAGAATGGCTCGTCCATCAAACCACTTGTCTGAATACCTCCAATGGAATGGAATAGCTGAACGTAAGAACGGTGTTATCCTAGAGACAACCCCAAGACATGATGCTCGAATCTCTTGTTCCCTAACAAATCGGTGTGCCTCTAAATCATCTTTCCACAAACTTACTTCACCATGCAACTCGGTTACAAAATTTAACCACTTAAACGACTATCCCGTCCATACTTACTCTTCCATCTCATATCTTTGGCTGCTTTATTTGTACATATTCAAAAAACTGAATGCTTAAAATTGGATCCTCTCTTAGAAAAATCTGTATTTATCGGGTACGCTACTCACCATAAAGGATATCGATGTTATAACTCTACTACCTGTCGAATCTATGGATGGATTTTGTCGTCTTTGAGTTTGAATATTTTTTTGATACCCAAACTAGGCCTCAGGAGGATCAATCGGGTGAGACACTAGATTGGTTACATAGCCTCAAATGTCCGAAGACTATCCCAACAGTATGAGTAGATGACGCCATCGAGCAGACCTCTCCTAACAAAGAAATGGCTAACGAGCCAGTACACACCGATGACTTTTTTTTGTTGGATGTCCAACAAGAGGTAAATGGTGTCCGACCTGATGAAACACTTTCTTTACATAATATGGATCTAAGTAGTATTGATGTTCCAAATGAGCAACAGGCACGAGCTCTCCCACCAAGAAGTAATAGGGGTGTGCCACCAGAGCAGTATTCACCTGAACAGGTGTCTCAGTCTTCTAGATACCCAGTCAATGTGGCTAGGGGAGAGTTCCGAATTGTGTGAAGACGTTTTTCATTTCCATATGTTCAGAATCCATTCCGCGAATAGTTCAGGATGATAGTAAGAATGCTAGGTGATGGGAGGCAATGAACGTAGAAATGGAGGCTCTGAAAAAAGTGAAACATGGCAGAAGTGTGTAATGCCAGAAGGAAAGAAACTGGTGGGCTGCAGGTGGGTGTTCACTATCAAATATAAGGCAGACGAGACTGTTGAGCGATATAATGCCAGACTTGTGAAGGGTTACCCACATACGTACGGGATCGACTGCTTAGAGATTTTTTTCTCTGGTTGTGAAAATCGATACTATCAGAGTTCTGTTCTCAGTAGCAGCAAACAGTGATAGGCCGCTTCATCGTTTGATGTTAAGAATGCGTCCTACATGGGGAACTAAAAGAAGAAGTATACATGGAACTCCACCAGGTTTTTTTGTGAGTTTCAGAGAGATTAAGTATGTAGACTCAAAAAGACTCTCTATGGTTTAAAGCAGTTAATACGAGCATGGTTCGGAAGGTTCACAGTCGTTATGTGAAGGAATGGGTACAGGCAGAGTAATGCCGATCATACTCTTTTCTTCAAGAGAAGATAAAACCTAATCATGTGCCTGATTATATATGTGCATGACTTGATAATCACCGGGAATGATGAGGAAGAAATCGCACGGTTTGAGAAAGTTTATTTACAGAATTCGAGATGAAGGACTTGGGTAGACTGAAGTATTTCTTTAGAATTGAAGTTCTTTGGTCGACAAAAGAAATCTTTATTCTCATCAGAAATACATTTTGTACTTACTAACAGAGGTTGGGATGATAGATTATAAACTTAGTGATGCTTAGATAGTTGTGAATCATAACATGCAAATCCAACAAGGGACCTCGATTGCTGATTGGGAACAGTACGAAAGGCTTGTAAGGAATTTGATATATCTCTCACATACAAGACCTGATATTGTGTATGTTGTGGAGGTGGTGAGTCGCTTCATGCACCAGCCTTAGGTAAAACACATGGATGCAGCCATGAGGATAGTGAGGTATTTAAAAAAGGCACCAAAAATGGGAATATTGTGTGGGAGAAATGAACACTTGGATGTTAAAGTATGCACTGATGTTGATTGAGCAGACAACTCCAATGGTAGAAGATCTACTTAAGAATACTTTACACTCGTCGGGAGAAATTTGGTCATGTGAGGTAAAAAAAAAGACAGTGGCATTGTCGAGTGCAGAAACAGAATTTAAGAGAATTGTAAAGCGTGTTATTTAGATTCTTTAGTTAAAGAAATTGTTGCATGAGATATGGTTCCTCTGAGACTACCAACATAGTTGTGTTGTGATAATAAGGCATCAATAAGCATTTCTGAGAACCTAGTGCATCATGGCAAAACCAAACACTTCGAAGTGGGGATAGACACTTTATTAAAGAGAAGTTTGAAGAAGGTATATAATTGAGCTCTCGTTTGTAAAGTCTGAAGATTAGCTGACAGATATTCTTACGAAGGCAGTCACCGGAAGAAGTTTTGAGACGATATTGTCCAAGTTGGGTATTTGTACCCCACTGCTCAACTTGAGGCGGAGTGTTAGAAATAGTCAATTAAATCCTATAGATCAAGGGATTTGATTAAATCCCAATCATATTCGACCGTAAAATCAAATATTCTCCGTGTTTATTGTAGTCTGTCCCGATTGTATTATAAGTAGGGCAATATGTGTATAATGTGAATCAATGAAAAATTATTTTCATTCACGACTCTAAATATATCAATGCTAGTAATATTGGTTGTTTCTTTTTCAATCACTAACTTAAAAGCTATAATTTTATCTTATTTCCTAAGAACACGTACTACTTCGTCTCTTAATGAGGCATTTATAATAACCTCAACTCCATTTTTTGCTTTATTCTTTTATGTATACCAGAGTTTAAATACTGACTTGTCCACCATCTTAGCTTTTTCACCTATCCGCTTTGTCTCTTGCAAACATAAAATATTTATTTTTCTCCTTGTCAACGTATCTACTATCTCCATTGTTTTATCCGTTAGAGTTCCAATGTTTCATGTTCATAGTCTAGTACTCCTAAATAACCTAGTATTTCTTCTCTTAATATCTAACGTACGACCTAAGAACTTTTGCTTATTTTTCATTGCATCCAAATTCTCTAAGAGATGTAACGGCCCTAGCTCAATTGTCATTGGATTCGAACCATGCGACAAGGATTCTTGCTGATTTGACACTACATCTAAGCCTTCCAGATGCATCGGTCTTTGGTGAGACACCGCATTCGGACTGTATGCTGCGTTCTTTGTGGAGAACATCCTAACATTGTCGCAATTTCTTTTTTGATCTATAATCATGTTTATTAATAAAGTTTTACTCAACCTAATGCAACTTTCATTCTTTACTTGGGCTTAGGACCGACAAGTCGAGAACAGCGGAATAATTTATGTGCAAAATAATTTATGTCAAGTCCTTTCTGGAACATGATGTTTGTTCTAATTTGTGCAGGATAATTCTGGAAACAGATGCCAACGTCATAGCTGGTAAAGTTGCAAGCAATAGTATCGAATCTGGAGTGTCTTTGTCTGAGCAGGTATATTGTGATTGCTGATGCTTCACATTTGGAATCACTTCCATAGACATGCGATAAGGGTTCTAACCTCTGGTTTTACATTTGTCTTCTTGCAGACACTTAGTCAAGCTTTGGCCACAGCTAGGGAACACCTTACTAGATCGCTCCTGAAGTGACTTATGAATATAAAAATGTGCTTAGGGCATGAGCTTTTCTGGTCGGGTAGTCCATTGCATGGGTTTTGCTGCTTGATCAGAAACTAAACTACATGGTTTAGTGGTAGCATGGATTCTGACTACATATAGAGAGAGAGAGAGAGCTCGAAAGCTAACTAACTTATGTGTCCCGTCTTTAATTATAAGAAGGTATGGATGGCTGGACGCAGTTGGGGAATTGTTGCTTTTCACTGCTTTCTTTGTATGTCTGGGTTTGGGGAGTGGAAGAAAGTGTTCTAGTCTTACTCACTTGACATTTGATTTTCGATCTGTTCGCGGTTTGTCAATTTTAAGTTGCCTGAATTATGTGTTGCTTGCCCGAGTATGCTAGACTGGCAGGGCAGTCATATACTATATATATATATATATACATTGTCGTTTCACCCCTTGGTTAAAAATAGTAGATTGAGATAATCTAGTGTAAGAGTATATATACAAACCAGACATTTTATGTTGATCAATGAGACACTCAAGTAACGAATAATATTAAGAACAATTAACGTGTGATAATGATAAATATACGCAACATGAATATGTAGTTATTGTTATGTTTTCTATGGGTTTACCATATTAAAATTTGCCTACAAACAAGGGTAAGTTAACAACTTTTCTATCGCCGAATCCTACTTTCCTCTTTCGTTGGTGACTTCTTTTTAAAAATTATCCAAACGATTATTGCTCTTAGTTAAAGGCCTCAACATGAAAAGGAGAACAATTCCTCTAGTTCTTTGGGCCCAGGATGAGGAGACGAGTAAAATAAAAAATAAAAAATATTTCGATAGTAAGCATTACAACATCTTCAAGATATATATATATTTTTTTTGGGATACGTCCTAAAGGGAAAAACGTGTAGATGTGGCATTGCTTTTTTTCCGTAGATTGGATAAATTGCGAGAGCATAATCCGCAATGTTAGTCGATAGATAGGTTGGTTTGACTAGTTACGGAAATAGTGACTTTTTCTTGATAATGGTTGAGAAAATCAACATCAAAGGCTGAGATGGTAATCAGGATCCCAAAAGTAAGTGTTGCAAATAAGCTCGTATACTACCCTAATTTCCGTTTCCGGAGCTGACAATAACAAAACAATTTTGAGAAGCTCGCATTATGTCATAATTGGTTGATAATTAAAGTCTTCGGCTCTGGTAACTGTAAAGTCCCAAGTGCTTGGCTGCAAACAAACTTCTTCACACACACAGAAACTTCTTTCTACAGCTAGATAAACAAACAAAAGACATGTCCAAGTGGACAGATCTTGTGCCATAAGTCTCATTATATTCTTATTGGTTACGGGAGAAAATTACAAGGTACGTTTATCAAACTAAAAATTACTGCCCAGTAAAAGCATGGAGTTGAACCGTCGTAATTTAGTTGGAGACCTTTTCTATCATATATCTATACAGACTCAATAGGACATACAACAACCCATACCAAGTATATCTCAACAACAGCAAAAGCTATCGCTAGTACATAGCTGGAGACCTTTCTATCATATATCTATACAGACTCAATAGGACATGGTAAAACCATATCTAAATTAATTAGTGTACAACCTTGATGTTTGAGCACTTGGTTCTCTCAGTTATTCTGACCGTGGATGCAACGATTTACACCAAGGGCAAGTTTTTTCTGGTTCAGAGTTCCAACAACTGCACTTGCAAGAAGAAATGGAAACATCTATGGGCACATCGGCATATGCGTAAACTGCCTGGTAGAAACAGCTGCTCAACATTACCAATAGTATGCCTAATTAACCAAGTTGACTATCTGTAGCTTCTTCCCTTTCCGGTCTTCATTCATATACTGCGGGGATAGTTTCAGGCAATTGGTTAAACGGGATTTCGGTTTTCATATAATTTGAGTGTAAGTAATGCAATTTATCATGAAACTATAGCGTGAAAATGAAATTGTAAATGATATGAACCAAATAAAAGAAAACAAGATTGTGCAAATATACACATTCTCTCTTTCATTCATTAATTTACATCATTTCTATTGTTACTTTCACGTCATAATTTCATGGTTATGATCAAGACAAACACGACAAAACGAAAGATTTCTACTTTATTCTCAAGAACTAGGATCAATCTGAGTATGAAATCAAAATACCACTCCCTTTCAATCGAGAAGAACATAATCTACACCTTCTAAGAACTTATCAGCAACAGTTGGAGGCAGGTTATGTCGAGAGATAGGTTCACGAACCTGCGCGTGTGTCTCTGCGTCATGCTGAAACATCTTCACCAGCTCTTGCAACTCCATCTTCCTAACTTCAACCTGCTCGTCACTTATCGGAGTCTTTAAACCAAAGTAAAGTAATCCAAGAATTATTAGCACAACCGATACAACTACGAGTACTCCTGAAAATAGGGCAAATGCATATGGTGAGTTTGTTGCTCCAGGAATGCCATCTACGTTGATCCCAAAGAGCCCTGTTACAATGGTTAGTATGAGGCCGCATCCACCAAAAATCGTCAAATTGTGGGTGATCCGAAGGCTTCTATCCTGAAAATAACAAAAACAGAGAAATTTGTTTGCTCTTAACAAACTGTCCAGCGAATTTTTTTGAAGATCCTTGAGCCCAAAATAATCAGGGTAAGCACGGGATATCAAATTTTGCCATGTTTTGCAATATGAAAAGTTCAAATATCACCATTCAAAGGGAAAAAAAAAGCACCATTCAATCAGGAAAAAATTAGAACAGCATACACAAACAAACCTGCAACCATGCCCTGATGGTACTCTGCATGACATCTTGTATGGTAAATAACCGTCCTCGAACCGCTTCTTGCTCTTCGATCATCTCCCTCGTGCTCTTACGTATTTGTTCTAGCAGAGTCCTAGTTGCGTTTCCCCTCAAATGCTGGAGAAGCTCAAAAACAATTTCCTCTCTTGCATGAAGCGACCATTTTACTCTAATGACCTGTGATGTAAAAGAGAACACTACAAGAATTAAGACTAAGATTGAGTTGATTTTAAGTGATATACAATAAAAAGCACGGGTTCGTCAAGCAAGATTGAAACTATAATCAGAAACAACCCACAATTGCTCTGGTTTTCCTTTCCTGTTAGGAATGAAGTAGTCCCCCCCCCCCCCCCCCCGAGTCCATGTAAATGAAACCTATACAAACTGAATGTGCTGTGCCAGGTTCGTGTGAGCGTCATAAATTTGAGTCAAGGTCAGCATTTGGGTGCAGTAACATGACTAAGGGTGATACTACGATGAAGTAGGTCGAACCAATCTGCAGAACACCATCAAAGTCGCCCAAAACCACTTGGAACTCTCAACTTCTCAACTGGTTTGTCAAACCAAATCAGGCATACATTTGGACAGTTACAGTCCCATTGATGTTCTGAATGCCAAAGCCAAGACATCCAAAACTTTCTCCACTTGGTATTCATGCCCTTCCATATTTACAGTTGGTCATCTTCTCCAGAAAAGAAAAAAGAAAAAGAAAAGGAGTTTGTCACTAGTTTTTTCCCACTCCAAAAAAGGGGGGAAAATTGTCACCAGCATTTTTTTTTTTTTTTTTGTATTTGTTTTCCCCCCAATAATACAATAGCAGCAGCACAAAAGTAACTGTATGTTCCACTTTGACATATTTACTCCTCACTACAATATTATTTTCAATAATACAATAGCAGCAGCACAAAGGTTACTGTATGTTCCACTTTGACATCACTACGACATATTTACTCCTCTCACAAAACTGAAGGAACCAAAGTTGTCCACCACGAAGTAGCAAGCACAAATCGTGAAAAGAGTAGGATATACAATACCCAACACCCACTGCTAAAATTGCATAGTAACTAATATCAGAATCTTGAATCTTTTCGAACATCAGGATAAGAATAATGCCATTTGATAAATAATGTCTCGAACGAAATAGACTGTAATCATAAACATCAATCAGCTTGCACAATTGCAGGCCAGAATTTAGAGTCAAAGTAGACAATTGCCAACTTTGGACTGTATTGTCTGTCTATGCATTCCACCTCCCTCACCTTCCATCCTCCCAATCTACACTTGAGCCCCCCCCCCCCCCCCCCCCCAAAATATCTCAGCGAGGAACGGGGAAAGGTGCTGGCAAGGAAAAACGAGCCTCTCACTCATCAATTCTAGGTGAGAGAGCGATTAACTGTACCCAGAATCACAATAGATTACAGAAAGAAATACCACCAACAAAGTCACTTACAAAAGCTTTGTCTGCCCCCACAATATTCTCAGTTGTGTTTATAAGGGCACAACATATTTCTTGTTCGAACCCGTTAGCAAGTTAGCAACTACAAAGTCTGAATACCGTTTGGATGTGTTGTCTCAAGTAACCACTGTTTTCCCTTTTCTTTTGCCCTTCTAGGAAGTTCCCCAAGCAACTCTCCAAAAACAACCGATTTTATCATTTGGTTCCGACATAGGTGTCTTAACAGCGTGGCTATCATATTATTCATAATCTCATAGTCGTGAGATTTGCCTAACAAGATGAACACGTACCTGAGTTGATAACTTCCTAATTTCTTGGTTCAGAATTTTACCGAAGAGGTCCAAGTCTTCATGGTTCCTCCTGTCAAGTGTAGAAATACGGGATAAATACATTTGTACATATACATATACATAGATATTGTATATAGACTGCATATGTGCACACACATAGATAATACACACTTTAGCGGTGTTCAGCGAACCGAACTTTTTGTGAAGAGTTCGAGTTTGATTCGTATTCGATTCGAGTTTGTTTGTTAATTTTAATTAAACGAGCCGAGTTCGACACCTAATTGGATTCTTTTACTAAAACGTGCGAACTGTTCGGCTCGTTTAAAGAGTTATAACGTTTTCAAGCCGAATTCGAACAAATTTTGAAGTTCGTTGAAGCAAACGAGCCCAGCCAAACTATTCGTTTACTTAAACGAATTCAAACTAGAAAGCTCATTATTCGGCTCGGTTCGACTCGTTTACAGCCGCAACACTCTTGTATAAGCCCTAAACACATGAAGAAGTCACCTGCTAAGTGACTTAGACAAGACAGTTGTTAAAAACTAGCCGTTGGCAATCCAGCCACTTGTGGCTCCCTTAGCTGCCTCTATAAAAGGCAGTCACTTTGTACATTTAAACTTCACTTGATGAATAATATATTCTCAATTCTCTATGTCGTATTAGAGCCTTTGTCATAACAAAGCCATGTTTGAATCATGGCTTCATTTCCTCCTGAAATCAGTAAAATGGAGACGACTTTCACCCTTAAACAGCCTTCAAAGACATGTCTATTACTTCTTCTTCTACCTCATCTTTTGATGGAGCTTTTATCATGATTAGAAATCATAAACTGAGTAAAAATAATTATTTGACATGGTTTAGTGCAGTTGAGATGTTTATCACTGGCAGAGGCAAGGGAGACTATCTCTTTAGAGATGTTATTCCTGCCACTACAGACCCGAAATTCAGGGTCTAAAAATCTGAAAACAACATGATATGTCTTGGCTAATTGGATTAATGACTCATGATATAAGTGACAATTTTATATTTTATGCCAATGCAGCTGAAATATGGGCAGCTGCCAAAAAAATGTATTACAAAAAAGATAATACATCTAAACTGTATGAACTTGAAGCACAGCTTCAAGAGATAAAACATGGGAGATATGCATGTGAACAAGTATTATACCCAATTGACTAGAATATGGCAAAAGATTGACATCTTTGAAACACACCATTGCAACTGTCAAGCTGATGATCAGCTTTATAAGAACATAACTGAGACCAAAAGAGTATTCAAATTTCTTACTAGACTCCATAAAAACTTTAATGTTGTAATTAACAAAATCTTTAGAACAAAACCTTTACTTAGTCTCAAAACAGCATTTTTTGAGATTAGACATTAAAAAAGTAGAATAAAACTCAAATGGGATCACTACCAACTCTTGCAACTAAAGGCTCTGCTTTGTTAACTGAAAAAATTCCAGTTGAAAATACTGGACATAAAGACTGCATCTTCCACTAATGCTCAAACTTCTGCTCTTATGTCCAGAAGCACAGGAACATTTGGTCCAAATGATAACAATAGAACTTTTTACAAATACTGTAAGAAATCAAGACACTTCATAGATGAGTGCTGAAAGCAACATAGGAAACCAAGAGAAGGAATGCCACCCAGACCAACCAATAACCCTTGGAGACCTGCAGAAACTCATGTTGCTAATACAATAAGCAGTCATGGCAGCTCTGGACAAGCACATTGGAACTCATCTTTACTAAAACAGAATCAAAAGGAGGCTCTTCTCCAACTCTTAAGCCAACGGCAGTCCACAACACACCATGTACCTATGCATCCTACCATGGCAAGTGCAGGTAACATGTCAAACTGTAAGTTATATTTTTGGATTATATTGCTTTTGATGCATCAGATCATATGGCAAATAAAAAGAATCTTCAACTATGTTATAAATCTTTATGTATTCCTAAAACTGTCATAACAACAAATGGAGTATGTATATGTCACTGGAAATGGAATAAGTTAGGATAACCGATAAATTGTCTTTAAAAGATGTAATACATTTGCCCTGTCTAAACTTCATCTTAATATCGGTAGGAAAGATAACATAAGACAACAATTGTTTTGCATAGTTCTCATCTTTTGAATGTTATTTTCAGGGGGGGAAAAACTATAGAGAAGATGATTGGCAGTAATAAAAAATTAATGGACTCTTTTTGTTGCAAGCAAGACAATCTAAGAAAGAAGACCGTATATCTAGAGTTTATTCATGTAGCAGTGTAAAATCTAGTAGTGAACATATTTTTGTTTGGCATAGGAGATTGAGACATCCCAACTTTATGTACTTTAAAAGGCTGATGCCATAATTATTTGTAAATGTTGACCTAAGAATGTGTTCGTGAAATTTATTAGTTAGCTAAACATACAAAAACTAGCTATCCTGCATAAGTATATACTACAACCCAACCATTTAATTTAGTACATTCTGACATGTGGAGGCCTTCTAGAGTTACTAATATCAATGGCATAAGATGGTCTATTAATTTTGTTGATGATCACCTAGGGTCACATGAGTATACCTAATGAAACACAATCAATCAAGTTAAAATCAGTTTGGACTTACAATAAAAACCTTAACATTTGATAATGGGACATAATATATAGATAAGTCAATTAAAGACCAATGCATGAAACTGGAATATATCACCAAACATCTTGCATATATATACCTCAATAGAATGAGATAGCCAAGAGGATGAACAAACACTTATTAGAAGTCACTATATCATTTATGTTTTCAATAAATGTACCAAAATTTTATTGGAAAAAAGTTATTTTCACAGCTACTTATCTATTAATAGGATGGCTTTTAGAGTCTGTCCTATAAAAGTCCTAAACAAATGTCGTTAGATTGTTTTTCTCATACTAATTTACTCGTTCTACCTTTTAAACTATTTGGATAGTGCATATATTCATATACCTTCACATCATAGAAGTAAACTGGAATATACATCACATAAATGTATCTTTCTTGGTTATTCAAGTACTCAAAAAGGTTACAAATGCTATTGTCATAAAACTAGAGAAATGTTTGTACGTTCGATGTTACATTTGATGAAAAGCATGCATTCTATCAAAAACTTTCATGTTCAGATAATTCTACACTTGATTAGAATAGTTTTTCGAGTATAAATGACATATTAAAAAGATCACCTCAGGAAAATGATGTCCACACAACAGAAATAGTAAAAGAACCTCTAGAAAATGTACCAGAAGATACTGAGAGGATTTCAAGAATAAATTTACCTATAATTAGAGTTGACAGCAAAAGAAACATATAAGTAGACAATACTACCCAACAAGTTACCAAAGCAGTAGCTAACCCTGAATCATTTGTACCAGAGCCTTCTACAGATAATAGACCTATTACACTTAGAAAAGGTGTGAATGAATGTACTAAACAACCTTTAGATAATTATATATCACATGTAAAATAGAGTCCATATTTTAAAGCTTCAACTAGTTCCTTGGATAGCTGTGTTTTACCTAAGAATTTCCAAAAATCATTTAATATACCTCACTCGAAGCTGCTATCTATGAAGAAACAGAAGCACTCCTAAAGAATAACACTTTGGAACTTGTACCAGTTACTGAAAGAATTAAACCAGTAGGTTGTAGATGTGTGTTTGTCATTAAGTATAATACAAATGGGACAATAAACAGATTCAAAACAAGATTAATAGCAAAAGGTTTTACACAAACGTATGTGATCGATTACCTAGAGAATTTTCCATCTATGGCAAATTAAGTACAGTTTTTTGACAAACAATTAATATGGACTGGGATTTATTCTAATTAGATGTTAAGAATGCATTTCTAAATGGAGACTTACAGAAAAAAGTGTATATATACCTCACCTGGATTCGGTGATGGCTCAAATAGGAGTATGACATGTAAACTAAAGAAATCCTTGTATGGACTTAAACAATCTTTTATGATATGGTTTAGAAAATTTACAAAAGCTGTTATTAGACATGGTTTTAAACAGAGTCAAAGTGATCGCACTTTGTTCACCAAACTTACTGAAACTGAAAAAATAACTATCCTTATTGTTTATGTTGAAGATATAGTTCTCACTAGAAATGATGTGCAAGGTATTACACTAATAAAAGACCACTTGTCAAAAGAATTTGAGATTAAAGACTTAGAAAGACTAAAGTATTTTCTGGGTATAGAAGTAGGCAGAACTAAAAATGAAATGTGTATATCATAAAGGAAATATTGTATGGACATATTTCAGAAAACAAGAATAATATGCTGTAGATCTGCTCTTATACCAGTTAAACTAGAACATAAACCTAGAGAGTTATGGGTCAAAATTCCAACAGAAAGGTTAAGCTATCAAAACTTAGTAGGAAAACTAACTTATTTTTCATATTATGTCTGATATATGGTACACAATAAGCTTTGTAAGTCAATTATGTATAATCCTACTAATGAACACCTCAAGGCTGCTTTGAGAATTTTTAAGTATCTAAAGGCAGCTCCAGGAAGTGTTATACTTCAAAAACAACGAAATCAGAGACATCCTGGTGCTCACTGATGGTGATTGGACTGGATCTATAACACACAAGAGGTCAACTACATAATAGCTCTATGTGGGGAAACTTGCCACATGGAGGAGTAAGAAGCAACCAGTGTTATACAGGAGCAGTGCAGAAGCAGATTTTAGGGTATTAACACTTGATTTATGTGAAGAACTGCGGCCAAAAAGAGTTCTAGAGGAACTGAGATAGACAGTTCCCTCTCCTATCAGAATATATTGTAACAATATATCTACAATCAGTAAGACAGAAAATTCAGTTTAGTATGATAAGTCAAAACATATTGCGATAGATAGACACTTCATAAGAGAGGAGATTGAAGTAAAAGTCATCAGTATAGAGCATGTCTCTTCAAAGAATCAAATAACAGACATATTAACCAAGCCTGTCTCTACAAGGATATTTCAGACATTAATAGTCAAGTTTGGTTGTATAAGCATACACACCAAGCTTGAGGAAAAGTGTAGAATTACATGATAAATACACTTGTACATACATACGTATACGTACTGTACGTAGACTGCATACACACACACATAGATAGTACACTCTTGTATAAATCCTAAATACTGAAGAAGTCACCTGCTAAGTGACATGTTAGAGACAGAAACTAGCCGTTGGCAATCTGGCCACTTGTGGTTCCCTTAGCTACCTCTATAAAAGGCAGTCACTTTGTACATTTAATTTTAACTTGATGAATAATATATTCTCAATTCTCTGTATGAAGGATAGTTCATCTCCGTCAAACAGAAAAAAAGGGGGGGGGGGAAAGGTATTAAGCGGCCTAAGGAACATAAAAACATAAAAACGCACCTGTTCATGAACTTCAATTCCACCTCATCGGCCACCCCAAATATAAATTTCCGAAAGAGTCTAGAAGAAGAAATAAAACATGCCAACTTTAGCAGAGATAAAAGATCCATCAGAATTTATCATTCGATTTAAGATGAGCACCAAATAGGATAAACAGACATACTTCTTGAACTAGAAAAAGGAAAATAATAAACGTTTTGACATTTCCATGAATGATAAAGAAGCCTCCTGACAACTTATGGTTGCTTACAAATAGTTCGTGATCTAAATTTGAGCTTCCGACGACTTATGTCTGCTTAGAAATAGTTTGTGCTCAACATTTGAAATTCACATATAAACTTCTCCCCGGAACAAAACCACGATATGCTGATGCCATATTCTCTATAGATAAATAAATAAATGAAAACAAAATCCACCTGCTCTAATGCAGTCTCTGTGACATAAATCATGAAAACCACAGAAAATATCCAATAGCGCAAAGTTGGCTTCATTGTGTATAATGCCAGGGATAGAAACACCATGACAAAAGATGGACAACAGTATTTCCCTAGATTCCCTTTAAGCTACAGTAACCTCAAGAAATTATGCCCCCTGGAAATGCAGCAAATTCCAAAAAAAAAAAAAAAAAAAGGAGAGAGAGAGAGAGAGAGTATCAACAGCGGCATCCTATTGATCTTTGAAAAAGGAAAGACGATCTGAAAGAGACTTGACAAGATCTTCCCTGTTAGGCACTTGGATCATCCATATGAACTCTTCAAACCTCTCCTCCACAAATTAAAAAGGAATTACCAGACACATTGATGATATAACAATTAATCTGTTTTTCTTTTTCCTCGTTGCAAATTCTATGCTAATATTCATTCTTTTCTTTGTTTTTACTAATTATACATTCAACCGTAAATTTAGAATAAGTGTTCCATTTTCTTATACAGGGAAAGATCTTTCAAAAATATCTATCTGATCCATACACGCTGCCAAGAAAATGTAGAAACAAGCAATATTTGCACACAGTCACATGTCATTTCCTTAACAAGTCTAAGTCAAATAAGCATATAAGGAAACAATCCAACTAAACACTTCCTAAACCAAAGCACATCTTGACACACCACCAGAAGTACGATATATTAACTTTAGAAGTTCTAAATTTGTACTATTAACTAAAATCCTTCCAACATCCGACCTGTGGGCATATACCACAGAGGCCCATACTGTTCCCAAATTCAAGGCAGTTTTGTTTTGTTTCAGTTGATAGTCGATTCCTGATTTAGGAAAAAGAACACTTGCAGAATATATTAAACTAGCATCTCAATCTTCTACCATACTATTGTGAGTACGATAAAACAGTCTTCTTTTAGATATTTATAAATCAGAATCACAAGAAACCTAAAAGAACTGTGCGTAGTTTATCCATGGAGCATAGAACATTGATAGTGATATCCTCCACTTGTTTAGGGGGGAAATATAGGGAGTGGCAGGTGGAGAACTAAAATACCAGATGAAGATAGCTTCTTTAGGAGGAAGGAGATTGCACCAGCATTCATGCATTCACAACAAGATAATATCACAAAAATATCCACGTCTAGAAAAGTTAGGCATGTGTGATACAAAATGATTGTCTGACCTGTCATCCCACCGAGCAAGGCGGCTAGCTAAATGTGCTATCACTTCGTGTATTGTTTTGGGTGCATTATAACCACCAGCAAAAAGCATTTCCTAAGACAAGAACGGCATGAAGGGAATGATAAATAACTGCACTCAAAGCACCACTTGAAAAGAAGCAAGTTTAAAAAAAAAAAAAAAAAGGTCAGTAATTTCAACTTGATATATGGAGCACCAAAAGGCTTCTCTAGGCATTCAAGAACAAAGAAGAACTGTGACACCCCATGGTATCCTGAACATTATAACTTATACCCTCCACAATCACAATGATAATTGATCAGTTCTAGAACATAGAACAGACATCTCCATAAACACTAACAGACCTGAACTTCTGTGATGCCCAGAACGTTGATGACTTCAGCAAATCCTTTCATGTGCAAAGCAGTTATTAAGAAATTCTGTGATTGCCAAGAACGGATTACAATGGGAATATCATCCTCTTCAATAAACGGATCCCCAACTGATTGCCCCAGGAGCTCAAACAACAGCCCTCCACCTACCCTGACAGGCACCTGTATAGCATATGAAGATCAATACTAAGACAAGCAAAGCACATCCAATCTAGACAGGTCCAAAGATTACTGAGTTATGAGTTTCAGTTATCCTGGCAACCATAAGGTGAAACTCACGACTACCTAATAGCAAAAGAATTGGGAAACCAAAGAACTGGAACCAAGTAACAAGAATCCAAACTAATACAGCTCAATTAGCGGAGCCACTAGTCAATGAAACCCCAAACTTAGTGCTTATACTGCTGTTCTTCTAAAGGAAGAAGTTATAAGACCTCTTATTCTAGTCCAAAGAAGCAAATTATTGAAGGTGGCATGAAGCGAAATGAAAGTCATTGATACCTACCTCATACAGAAGGTGTTTCATTCTATCACTTATTAATCGACTTTCATCCCTTAATGCAACTGAAATGGCAGGATGAAGCCACTGGGCATTATTGAGCCATGCATTTACATAAGGATGACCTGCAGCAACATGACACCACCATGTGGGCCCTGCTTGCCGTTCCCAGTAAGGTGCAGCCAAATCAGCAACTGTGAGGTCATCCTCATACTCCAGAAAATCAGGTTGCGGGACAGACCATCCAGCATCTATTTTTATTGTTTGAGAAAGTTCAGAAATTCTAGACCATCCGATAGGAACCCAGTGGTTTCCTTCAAACTTTTGTACTGAATGTAAAGGATCGTGTGCTTGCAGTTTATCTGCAACTGTATTTGGATTGGAAGAAGAGATCCCATGAGCCCCATTCTCGACAAGTGAGGCTGAGTCTGTTGACTTCTCGGACTTACTTCTTTGTGAAGCAATCTCGGGCCCTTCATAATTTGGCATTGGGTTCTTCACATCGTCAAAGTCTATTTGAGAATGTGGAAGGCTCTTTGAACAAGCTTTTGCCCTAACTGATTTCCCATAGCCATGAACAAATTCAAAAGCACAGAGAAGTCCATCAGTCCAGAGCTCGGTTCCTGGCATAACATCCTTACCATGGCGACCTTTATGACTTTCTGGCTTTCTATCCATTCTACCACATAAGTTGTCAATGCTCATATTGTCGTTCATGTCCGCAAAACCAAAAGCATGCTAAATCTACTCCAAATTATCATCAAACCATTCATGCAAATCCCAAAGCACTAAGACATAGGCTTATGCTGCTATCTGGCAAGACAATAAAAAAAAAAGTTAAGAGTAATATGTCAAATATGTGCATGAAATTACATTACCCTCACAAAGAAAGCTACAAGTTTAGACTGCACAAACAAAAAAACCAAAGGAAAATGTGTCTGGAAAAGTACATTCACCAGAGGCCATTTTGGTTTGTGAAGTGATTTAACTAAAGGTGCCTAACCTTCAACTTGTTGATTAGGACAAGCATCATATGAAAATATGGTCCCAAGAGACAAGAACCTGAAAACCTGGGAACCGCTCACGCACTAGGCCAAGGAAATTCTTCCATGAGGAGCCTAAAAGCACTCTGCCAATGAAAGTGGAAAATGTGTAGAAGAAGAAACAAGGCCCCTTGACTTTGTGTATACATGTTACACTCATGTTTTTTCAGTTCAGTGCAATGAAGGATCCTTCGGTAAGAATTTTCTTCAGACATTTTATGCACAATTTTGTGTTAATGTTAAAGAAAATCGACTTTAGTTCTATGCCCTCTGCCACAATCAACATATCAATTTTCATTAAAATGACGCTAAGGACATCGCTGTTACACGGCAACCGACTAAGAGCACTAGGATCATGGTTTTATGAGAATCAACCAAATCGTGATTAGTTACTGTTGAGTGATAATTACTACCATTCTAACATATGGTATTTGGTTTTATCATGATATTAGAGCAGGAGAGAGTGGGTTGAAATCCTCCTGCTGTCCTATTTTCTGAAAATAGTACTACTCCTGCTATATATTAATACTCCTGCTTGCCTAATTTCTGTCTTCTAATTCTCTTCTGCTGCATTTTCTGAAAATTAATACTGTAACTATACTCTACTGATGATACACTTGACCTGCCTGCACAACAGCTTTTCATGTTTGTTTTTCTCGTCCCTCTAACAGCTTAAGCTCTTAAATAAGACGACAATTTATTAGTTACATCGAAGCCTCTGCATTTTTTAAGGTTATATAAAAATTCTTCGACTGGACTAACTAGTTCCGACAGATCACCTTGAATTCATCAGAATGCAGGACTTGATTGGCTACAAGTAACACAAATGTAAAATTGCAAAGTATGAATTTGCAACACCAAAAGAAGACATTTTAGAAAACAGTCCGGAATTGGATCATATGTTTGGTGCTACGACTCTTGAAGTCACTTAAGCAGAGAGGGTCACAAAATTCTGTTGGCGGGTGTGCAGGAAGCTTAAACAAAAGTATCATGCATGTTCTGATATTAATCAAGCTCAGAAGCGAAATAGAGGAATCTGCTAATTTCTGCATATGTTAAAGAAAGAGTATCCTGCAGGAGCAAAAGGATTTGGAGCATGATTAACAAACGAAACAAATGGGTGAGGTGTCTAACCTTATATTGCTTGCTTAGGTCCTCAAATCTATTATGCAGTAGGATCAAATTGTACAAATCTATTAGAACGACAAAACATTTGGAAAACCTTTAGTTCCAAAGTGTTACAGGAAAAACACGAATACGGTAATAAGGTTTTTCCCTGCCTTGCAACAGCCTTTCAAGGGTTCCAAAATCCACCAGAACAATAGCCTAAAGAATGATAAGGAATTGCATATTTCCTATCCCCTGATTCCACACTCATCCCCAAACAACTCAAATCAATGTAGTCAGTATCAAACCCCCTGGTACGTTAAACTTCAACAAAACAATGCTCAAAATTGCAATGTTTCAGATCAAACTAATATAGTCAGTGGCAAAACCTCTTGGTATGTAAAAAGCCATTGACAATCATGGGCGATTGTTCATTATGGGCAATTTATCAATTATCATCAATCAAACATCAACATTCTAAATATATTTAAGAAGACAAACTACCAATCCTCAAAATAAAACACAGAAAAATAAAGGGGGAAAAAAAGAGTTGACAGATTCATGCAAGCTTACACATTAGCACATCAAATTTCACAGCAAAATTTTAAACGTAATTAGGGGGAAAACAAATACTACAAATTTTCCGACACAAATTAACCAAATTCAAAAGAAAATACTCTGATCACTTTCGAAATTACTTCTAGAAGAACTCGAATTCGAAAATATTTTATATGTGGAAGTACATAGAGAGATTACCCGAAAAATAGAGGTAGCGAAATGCGGGATGGAACGGAAATGTAGAGCTCTGGGAACTGTAATTACATCTGAGAAAGGTTGTGGTCAGAAAGGAGTAGAATCAGAAGATGGCAACTCCTTTTGTACTTTGTTTAATGTTTACTCCCCAAAAGGGGGAAAATGTTATAAAACCAAGTTTCAAATCATCCAATATTAAATAACAAGAGATGATAGAGTAGAGGTGTTTCTATATTGATTTTCAATTGTGTATAACATTACAATATCATGTTCTATTTATAGGACATTTTGAGGGTAAATGAAATAAATGGGGTAGTGCCCTTTAATGTTCCCAACATATTGGACACATACAAAGTCATCTTGGACATCCACAATATTATCATATACATAATACTCCCCCTCATATGTCCAAATTTTATAAAATATGACTCGTTAAAACCTTGTCAAGAAAAACCACATGGGATAAAAACTTGGACGAAGTAAAAAGAGTACAGTGTTTGTAGTCATCACACTCCCCCTGATTCTGGGATGAGGTCTTTAAGTTGACGCATTCCAATGTTGTAGACCATCTTTTTAAACGTAGTTGTTGGTAGTGCTTTGGTGAACAAATCAGCAAAATTCTTGCTTGATTGTATCTGCTGGATATGAATCTCACTATTTTCTCAAGATCATGAGTGTAGAAAAATTTCCTTTGAAAACAGAATCTGAAACCACCTCAGATTCAGAACCCGTTTTTCAAAAATTCACAAATAATTGTAAAACACTCTAAAAATTATGAAAATTTCCAGAATTTAACTTCAATGAGATAACAAGACTCTGTCCAAAACTCAGACAAAAATAAGATCGTTTGGCCTTTCAAACAAATAAAAAGATTCAGATGGTCAATATGGACAGAATTGGACAGAATGTTGCTGATTTTGCAAAACGTGTTTCTCTTTGAATACTCAACCAAAAAGGTTGGTCTTTATATCAAAACACTACTTAGGATGTGTAGATTAAGTTTCCAAAAGACCCTGACCTTAAACAATTCTTGAAAAATACAGAATTTAAGTTTTCTCAAAACTGGTTAGATTGCAGCCAGATTGGAGCAGTTATCTTGCAAAGACTGAAAGACTAACTTTTCCTTGCTCAAATCAAGTGATTCTTGTTGAAAATGAAAGGTAACAGTCTGAAGTATAACTCCACCAAAAATCACGAATTTTGAAAATGTTTAGCTATTTTTTCAAATTGTGAGAAGTTGTGTGAAAACTGCAGTCAAAAACGGGCAGAAAACAGAAATATAGAAACAAGAGAAGAACACCGGAGAATATATTTTTGGTTCGGTCAATGTGACCTACTCCAGTCCCAAGAAACACCTTTCCTTGGATTTCACTATCAAATGAACACCTTACAACAAGAGCCAAGCTTGATCCTTTGGTTATACACCAACCATATTCAAGACTTGGATAATCACCTCTATGCAACTCTTGGTTACAACACCTCTACTACCTATTGATGTAGCCTTATAAATTTGGCTAATCAATCATACAAATCCAACCCAAGAAGGTGTGTATAGTGTAGCTGGCCAACAAAAAAAATTTAGAACACCTTAGTTGCACAAAGTATGAACGAAAATATGAGAAGAGACTAGCAAGACAACAATCTTCAATTTTGCTTTCAAGTGTGTGTCTTCTCTTCTTCACCTTGCCTCCTATTTATAGTGTGAATAGATGTCATATTCTCTCCAACTTTTAGACCATGTGATGGCTGAGAATTTTGAATTAAAGCACCTCCATAATCATCTCCAACAACCTTGTCTCCATTACATTCAAATTTGAAATTTCAAGTTGGCAACTTTTGCCAACTAGCTTGTTTTTGAATTTTCCACTTGTCCAAAAGTCATATAATGAGTATACCACCTTCTCCACCTGTTTATGGACGTTTTTGATGTTGTATGTATGTATACCAACTCAAATTTTGTGAATAAAAAATAATGAATAAGTGTTGACAAGATTATGTCAACATATAACACCAAAATTCCTACTTTCTTCTCCTTTACATATTGTGATGAATCTTGTGTTAGTGTATGTGCCCTAGGCCACGATTTGGATATTTATGTTATGCATTTATTATTAATAAAAGAGGTTTTATTATCATTATTGTTGGTTAGTATGTTACACAATTTTGATATATGTCCCTCATTCATTATTGTTATGGAGATAAAATAATTTATAATCAGTATGAGTATTGATTTGATAATCATGAGATGATTATGTGTATGGTGATACGAATCAATCTCATAGATACTTGTTAGAGAACAGTGTATTGGATAGACACATCATGAGATTGCTACATGGATTAGCGTCATAAGTAAATCTCATGATAGTCATGTTTTAATCCTTTGACTTGAGATTGTCATAGTTTCCAACATAAGGACTATTATATTTTGACATGATCAAACGTTATTCGTAACTGGATAATAATAAAGGTCATGATTGAATGTGATAGAAATTATGTAGAGGATATTGAACAATCAAGATATAATTTGTCCCTCTCTTTTGAGAGAGATATCTTTGGGCCCCTCGATTAGTGAGACTGTGAAATGCATAGCCGTGCTCAAATGAATTGATAGTGTGATCAATATCATTTGTTTTATCAGTCTACTTAGAGATCGAGTAATCATATGTTTGAACTATATAAGTATGACGCTGACCATGACTTATGTTCAAACTAGATATCGTGTGACAAAGAGATTAATGCATGTACTATTATTAGGCTAGTTGGACTTTACTCGTATTAATTGGGTAGTTGTAATGCCTTGCTAGAGGCCAATTATGACTTGTTGGTTTAATAGAGATTTAATCAATTGTCAATTAATATGGGTCTATCGGGTCACACACAAGAATGCGTAAGGCTGATATTAATAATATTAATAATATTAATATTGGATATTAATTATTATTATTATTATTGTTTTAATATTAATAATATTAATATTGGATATTAATTATTATTATTATTATTTTCGGTTTTTTGGTGATTATATATACATGTGTATTATCGGATAATAACGAGAGAATCCATATCTGATATGGATTTTGAATATCCTGATAGAATCCGTATCTGATATGGATTTTGATTGGCATCCACTAATCCGATTAGGACTCGGATTCTGATGTCTACGTATGTGCATATATACTTGTGTATCTCGTATACACAAGACACACGAAAATACACAGAGTCATCAAAGAAACCCTAGAGCCATTTTTTGTGAAAAACTGAGTTCTTCAGCCGCGCCGTTTGAAGAGCTAGCACTCCGGACGGAAGCATTCGTGTGGATACCGACAGAGGGTGTTCGTGATTTCGCACCTCTCCCATCTGCAGACTTCGAATCTACGGAGGTAGTTTTTGATTTCTTTTGTCGAATTAAACGAACAACATGGATCCTTGGTAGGAAATCGGAGATCAAGTTTTTGTTTTCCGCTGCGCGTTTTTGCAGTGATCTCGGTTGATTTCCTAACATCTTGCACTAAGGACACCTTGTAATCTCTAAAAGATGATGATTAATATCCTCTTATAACATATATAAGAGGGTCTTCAAGAAAAAATAGAATGTGACATCTCAAATCGTCACATATCCAGCTATAGTCAATAATATCATCGGTTGAGAGAATAAGATATAAGATCACCATATAATCTTCAAAATAATAATAACACAGCTCCAGAATGAAGATAATAATATGCTCAAGAGATTCCTTGAGTGAAAATACCAAAAATACCCTTGAATCTTAAGAAAAGACAAACCGGGTCTCTTACCAGTCCACATCTCATATGGTGTCTTTTCAACCGCTTTAGATGGTACACGGTTCAAAATGAATGCAGCTGTCTCTAAGGCATAACCCCAAAAAGATAGAGGCAGATTTACTTGACCCATCATAGATCGAACCATATCTACTAAAGTTCGATTTCACCATTCAATTGTGGAGTTCCTGGAGGAGTCAACTGTGAAACGATTCCACAATTTCTTAGATGTTGGTCAAATTCTAGGTTAAATATTCACCACCTCGATCTGATCGAAGCGTTTTAATTGTCTTACCAAGTTGATTTTGTACTTCATTTGAAAAGTTCTAAACATTTCAAAAGACTCATGCTTATGTTTCATTAGGTAGACATAGCCATACCTACTGAAATCATCAGTTGGTAAAATGACCAAAATACCCCTTGTGTGAGAAAACTCCAGAAATGCTCCCGATGGTCAGAAATAATCACAATACCACCTTTGTTATGATAAATAAGATAATAATATGCACTTGACATATTTTCACCATATGATGTTCCTACAAAACTCAAAATACCAATTTTTCCCTTTTTGGTAAGTTGTAGAAACTTCCAAGGCACGTTAGTCACAAGACAATAATAATCACCAAAAATACATAATAAGCACATAATGAACATGTATAATTCATATACAAATGAAAAAATCATTTTAACACATTTTAGAAAATTATTTCTAAAAACCCTAGACATCGATCGATCGAAGTGCCTCAGCTTCATAGATCGATGTCTCACATAAAGGTTCATGTTTTGTCTCTGACCTACATCGATCGATCAATGTGCAACAACCTGAGAGATCGATGTCAACTTGTTCAACTTTTTCAACTTTTAATCACATATAACACCATGTGTGACATTTTTAAGTATTCATCACTTAAAATCATGACTTTGAAAATTATCCAAACATATTTCTCAACATTCTCCCCCTTTTGGATGATTTTCAAAATAACCTAACATGATTTTAATGTCACAACTTATAACCAAAAGTTTAACTAAATGTTTAACCAAAAGTTTAACCAAATGTTTTCAAGTATGTTTTCAACTTTTCCAAATGTTTTCAAGTATGTTTTCAACTTTTAAATAGTATGCCGCTCCCCCTCAACTCATACTCTCCCCCTTAACCTATGCTCCAAAATTTATACCAATAAAAACTTAGCATATGATTCATCATGATTTACCAACTAAAATCATGTTCTTATTCTATCTCCTCCTTTATTTTGCAAATCATGCAAAAGATAGAACTATACAATGATATCGTAAGTCATCATTCCTAATTTGGCTCGTAAGTTTTCAAAAGTGGCTTGATTAAGGGGTTTGGTGAAGATGTCAGCGATTTGGTGATCAGTTCTTATATGGTTTATCACTATGTCCTCATTTTGAACAAGATCGCGAAGAAAGTGGTATTGCACCTCAATGTGTTTGGTCTTAGAATGAAGCACCAGATTCCGGGAAAGATTGATTGCACTTGTGCTATCGCAGAAAATTGGAATCTTATTCATTTTAATGCCAAAATCACTAAGTTGCTGTTTAAGCCAAAGTATTTGGGTAGTACATAAACTTAAAACGATATACTCGGGTTCAGTGGTAGAAAGAGCTATACTAGCTTGCTTTTTAGAAAACCAAGAGATCAAATTGGTTCTTATGAATTGACATGTACCACTAGTGGATTTTCTATCTAACTTGCAACCACCATAATCAGCATCACTATATGCGTATAATTCCAACTTAGCGTTTCTATTATACCACAGCCCTAAGTGAGGTGTATGCTTAAGATATCTAAAGATATTTTTCACTGCATTATAATGTGATACCTTAGGACAAGATTGAAACTTAGCACACATACACACACTAAACATAATATCAGGTCTTGATGCAGTTAAGTATAACAATGAGCCAATCATAGACCTATAAAGTGTGTCATCAAAAGGTTTACCATTTTCATCCTTATCAAGTTTGGTACTAACACTCATAGGGATAGTTGTAGGTTTCAACTCTTCAAAGCCAAACTTCTTAATCATATCATTGACATACTTAAGTTGGCTAATGTGAATTCCTTGAGGGGTTTGTTTGATTTGAAGTCCTAAGAAATAATTCAACTCTCCTACCATTGACATTTCAAACTCTGACTTCATACATTCTTCGAAGTCTTTTACTAAAGTAGGGTTGGTTGAACCAAAGATTATATCATCTACGTATATTTGAACTATTAACAAATCATTACCTTTTCTTCTTAGGAATAATATGTTGTCGATAGTCCCCCTTTGATAATTATTTGCAATAAGAAAGTTTGCAAATCTATCATACCAAGCTCTTGGAGCTTGTTTTAAACCATATAGAGCTTTCTTAAGCTTATAAACATGGTTAGGACGTTCATAATAAGAAGAGTAGTTGTTGAAAATCCACTTTGGAAACAAAGTGGTAGTGGAGTAGAATCATTTACGATTCGAACCACTCTATATCCGGTGTACTCATTCACTACTTCTCATCTCCCATTCTTGCTCTGATTTTGAATATCCTTTTTGAGTTGAGCAAACGAGAAAATTCCGCAAAATAGCCAAACACTCTATTCACCCCCCCTCTAGAGTGTATTTCGGACCTAACAGACATGACATTTGATGAAATGTATGAAGAATTCTTAAGAATGCATGCTCACTGTAAGAGGCTCTCTAAAGAAAAGAAGAAACTAGTTGAAGAAAATGACAAGTTGAAGACGTCCAACTTGGAATTTTCTGATCAATTAGAATCTCTTAAACAAGAGTCTTCTAATACTCTTGATTCTTTAGAGAATAAAATTGAATCATATAGGAAAGATGAACAAAAGTTACAAATGGAAAATAAAATGTTAAAATCCAAGTTAGAAAGTTGTGAAAATGAAATAGTGCAACTTAAGTCTTCTAAACTTAACTTACAAAAAATGTTAGAACAATTTAAATCCGGTGCAAATATGTTAGATACACTTATATCATCACAAAAGTATGGAAATGATAAAACTGGATTGGGATATAAAGAAGAAGATGACAAATTAGATAAAAAGACTAAGTTTGTATCATCAACTACGAAAAAACCTTATAAAGTTATAAAAACAAACTTGCCTGTTAAATCTTCTTCTACTCCT